>JAVRXN010000002.1:28404803-28964803 GCA_033556935.1 Timema podura | reverse complement strand
TCATAATATTAGTGTAAAATATTTTATGACCGCTCCAGAATGGTTTTTTTTTTCTGTGCATGGGCTACTTTTATCCAAAAAGTTTGGGAAGCCCTGTCTTAGAAGACAGGGCCATAGTGTAATCCAGTAACGTAAGATGACTGCTGTTACCTTTCGTGCCAAGGTCAAGTTAACAAATATAGAAACACTACTTTTAATTTTTTTAGTGTCAAACTTTTAACACTTTCAATTTTTACATTTGAACACTTTTGTGGTTTTAAAGGTGATAGTAACCAATATGTATATGCTGGTAATATATATGTATATATATGGTTATTATCACCATTAAAACCACAATAGTGTTCAAATGTAAAAAATGAATGTATATATAATTATATATTTAAAAACAACAGATATGTTTCATAATTTTTCAAAGTCAAACTTTAACATAAAGGTTATTAATTATGTTATTTAATAGGTAGTTATTAGGAAGGAACCTAGAATAAATAATTTAGGAACGCGAATTTACAGCAATTTATTCCGGTCAAATTATTTTAAAAATTATATTTCTCCCTTTTAGTGTTTGAATACTAAAATATGTGAATTTTTTTTTTCTTTTGTAGTTTTTTCTAGCACCGTGTCTTACTACCCGTTTGGGTTGTACACATATGTACTAATTACTATAATATGTTACAGATTAGAAAGGTTGAATTTAGATGAAGTGTACCCACGTTTGCGTGGAGCGAGAGTGGAAAACCATTTAGTAAAAACCACCTAAGTACACCCGACCTGGATCGAACCCCGAGCTCCCAGTCATAGGCAGTCTAATCTATTGCAAGAGTGACACCTGGTTTAGACCATGCAGCCACTCAAGCAGGTTCCTTAAGGAATAAGCGCATTGAAATTACTTACATATTTGGGAGTCAATCCTTGTCCTTGGAACGTAATCCCCCCCCCCCCCCCCCCCAAGTTAATCTGAGTCCTAATATGAGACTCAAAGTGTTGAGCGGTGTCCAAGGTCTGACCAAGAACTAGAATTTAGCGACGAGGAAATTACTCAAGAGGTTTATCGCCCTGATGACGCAAGGACGCTACAATCGGGTGGCACCGCGATAAAAACCACCACTTGGCAAGAACATTCGTCTGACAAATTATGTACAGTCTTCTTAGCGGTCAAAATGGATAACATTTTAATATATTTTATAAGTATTTTTATTATCTATCGAAAGTGACAGCTGCGGATCACATGACTTGACGTATGAATGTGTAAAAGTAGACCTACTTATATTTTTAGATGCCAGATAAAGTTCTTACTATAAAAATTGGACTGTAAGCATATAGCAATAGCAAAAAAATAAAATGGAAGCAGGAGCAGATCCAGGATTTTCGTGAGATGGTGGAATCGGGGGGTACGGGCCTAATACCAATAGAAATGAAATAAATTAAATCTGGTTAAGTTATCCGTAACTATTTACTCTGTTATTTTTTATGTATATGTTTACTAGATCTACAAATGTATAAAAGTTTATTTACATTTTTATCAACTAATTTAATTAACTACTCCATTATCACAAAGAAAAAGAAAATACTGATAAATGATAGAACATTTGAGAAAAATGTTTACAAGCTAATTATTTATATTTTTTTGTTAATTTTTGTTGATTAAATTATGTGTTAAAAATGTAAATAGATTATTGACAGTGATTGACACGAGAAGCAACTGGATAGTGAAGATTTTACGGTACAGTATATCCTGAAGTAACTAAAATATATTTAATTGATTTAGTATCCGTTTCGGTGACCCCGTGGTATAACGCGCTACTCTCGTGTTGTACTAGACTGCCGAGGACGGTGAGATCGGGGTTATATCCCGGTTGGGTGCACTGAGTGTGGTTTTTCCTTAATAGTTTTCCACTCTCCTTCCACGCAAATGCGGGTGCACTTCCTCTAAATTAAGCCTTCATAATTCCTAAACCATTAGTGTAATTAGTACATATGAGTATAGCCCGAACGGGTATAGTAAGACACGGTGCTATAAAAAAGGTTAATTTCTTAATTGTTATCGTTGAGGCTCCTCCCTTCTGGATCCGCCCTTGGCTAGAATCTTGTTTTCTAGTCAGATTGTCCGAGTACTCACCCTAGTAACGATCCTAGATATGAATATTACCATAATCACGGTCACATAGTCCATAGTAAGACTAATTTGGACAAACACAATACGAGCGGCGTACTCACTAAACACAAGACACTGAACATTACAGATGGTAGGTACTCTCTGATCTGTGGTCACCGGCGACCGACAGGACAGGACTGTAAGATCTGAAAAAGTGGGAGAGTCACAAGAGTCCATGCCTTATCGTGTCCGACGGTTGTCAAGAACACTCACACGCGGTCTATTTGCACCTAGAACTAGGTCTGACATTTCCTGTGACCTGTCCTTCCTCTTGGCTCAGATTCAGACCCAAGGTCGTACCCGTGAATTTCTTTGGGGAGAGATGAAAAATTCTATATTAGGACTTATATAGGAAGAAACTTTTAGAAAATACCAATTTTTTCTGGCTGCCAACATTGATTACATTTTACTAAATTATTGTTATTTTATAAGTATTTCAAAGTGACAACCGCATATCACATGAATTTGCATCTGAATACGTGAACGTAGATCCAATAAATGAGGTTTGAAAATAATTAATTAGTTTTAGCACAGCGTCTTACTACCTGTAGGGCTATACGCGTATGTACTAATCACCCTAATGGTTTAAGGTATTAGGAAGGTTATATTTAAAAGAAGTGTATCAACATTTTCATGGAGGAAGAATTGATTTATTTTAAAACCAAGCTCAGTACACCCGACCGAGATTCGAAGCTCTGCCTCCCTGTCATCTGTAGTCTAGTCTACTGCAAGATTGGCGCGTTAACCACGCGGCTACCAAAGCGGGTGATAATTAAAATTAAAAGCACAAATGTACACAAGTACAAAATAACAATTGTTCTTGGTTATTTATAAATCCGGTCCATTCATTTTATTATGCATTTGTGATTTAAATTTTTTAATTATTGTTAAACATCATTGATTGAACAGTGCCTCAGGACAATAACAAAAATATTTTCTAAAATTATATATAATAGCTTTTCTAGCTGTCGGAAAGGTGCTTCCTATACAAATTTGACTGTACCTTCTGTGGCTAGTGCTAAATTCCCCAACAGGAGATGGCAAGATTTTTTTTAAATTAAACTTGAAATTATTTATATAGCTGGAGCTGTAGTGTAGATGTAATTAGTTTTAGGATACTTCAATAAGCTACTGACTAGCCTCAAGTATTTCAGAGGAGTAAAAATATACGTTATTAATAATATTTTAGGGGGTTAGAAAAATAGTTTAGGGGTTATAGTGGGGGAAGAAGAGGGTGGTGGAAGAAGGGGCTGGTTGAAACCCCAAAACAACCCACTCTCTCTTGGTCCCACCCTGTTCAGACCCAGTCAAGACATAGGCCCTTCGCGATAAGAAATAACTTTTCCTACAGTTCAAAACAAGATACCAAAGTTTATTTAATGTATTCATACGCTCACCAATGTTTTCTGTGGTTATCACTTTTGACAACTCCAAGATAAATAATAGTGCACTTTTGACAATGTTGGCTACATTATATATATATTACTTTCTCGCTATCTTACAGGCAGAGAAAGTATTGAGATGGTCAAAAAAATCTAACTCGAGATGTTGATGAATGTTGACGTTTAATGCATGACCCCCCCAAATCCAAATAAATGGTACGGCACACCGCACAGACTTTCTCTCTCTTTCTATAAACTCGTAAGATTTCTGAACGGAATAATGTACATTGTATCATCACCACTCCACATAAGAACACGCATAAAATAATATACAATGATATATAATCAATGAGAAAAGAGGCGCATCTTTGTCCACCTAAGAACATTTCAAACAGTTTAATGTCTTCCACAAGGGTCAACACTTCGTATTAAAATTTCGATTTCTGGTTAAAATTTTAACATTTTAAAAGGTGTTGCAGATCTTCAAGTCATCGCATTGATATTTAATTATTCATTTATACATTTTGACTAATAAAAAATGTAAATATTGACTATTGAGTATAAAATGGAGATATATCATTGCTATGCAAACATTTCTCCTAAGAGATTTAAGGAAAAATAACATACTTTTTTAGATATTTATATTTAATTACTCTATGGCATTGGAGTATTATTGCGTTAAGACTTAAGTAGTATATGTTTACAACTAAAGCTCACAAAATTGTATTAATATATTTGCAAATATCTCAGAAACTGCTGTTTTTATAAAAATATATGTCAAATAAAAGTTTTTTATTTCTAATAGTCTTACAATTTTGCAATGATAAGTTGTTTAGTTTCTCCAATAGTTGTGGAGATACGGAAATTAACGCTTCTGTAATGTACCCTAAAAATCATTTTCATAGGAAAATGAAAATAGCCAGTTTATTTATAATCTTAATCAACGCCTAGATACGAATTTTAATCAAAATCGTTTAAGCAGATTTTGAGAAAACCAAATTTTTCTCTTTTCGTCCTTCAGTAAACTACCCTTAATTTTAAGTTTTTATAGACACACAGAGAGACGGCATTGCAAAGACTATTTTTTAGGGTTGTGGGGGTCATGAGACGTCGACATCCATCAACATTTCAGGTTAGTTTTTTTTTACAGTCGCAATACTTAAACTTTAATGTCCAAAAAGTTAAAAAAATTCATATAATTGCGTATATATTGAAAGTTATTGATTTTATAAAAATATGTTTTGGATAAAATATCTGTATTATAAATATATATACATATTTGTAATGCTAAGTAATTTCATATCTCAAATAGTTTCGGAGCTATTTAAAAAAATGTTAATTTACGCATCAGACCGGAGCCCTTAAAGCCATTTTGCCGAAATATTGAGGGTAGCCATTTTGTTTGGAATATTTATTAATGTTTATAAATGAAATTTAATCAAAATCGTTTAGCCGATTTTGAGAAAATCGACTTTTTCTCTTTTTGCCCTTCAGTAAACTACCCTTAATTTTAAGTTTTAATAGACACACAGACAGACGGCATTGCAAAGACTATTTTTTAGGGTTCGGGGGGTCATGAGACGTCGACATCCATCAACATTTCAGGTTAGTTTTTCTTACGGTCGCAATACTTAAGCTTTAATGCCCAAAAAGTTAAAAATATATATATAATTGCGTATATATTGAAAGTTATTGATTTTATAAAAATATGTTTCGAATAAAATATTTGTATTATAAATATATATACATATTTGTAATGCTAAGTAATTTCATATCTCAAATAGTTTCGGAGCTATTATAAAAAATGTAAATTTACGCATCAGACCGGAGCCCTTAAAACGATTTTGCCGAAATATTGAGAGTAGCCATTTTGTTTGGAATATTTATTTATGTTCATAAATGAAATTTAATCAAAATCGTTACAGCCGATTTTGAGAAAATCGACTTTTTCTCTTTTTTCCCTTCAGTAAACTACCCTTAATTTTAGGGGTAGATATCCAATTCCAAAAACCCCTCGGGGCAACCCTATGAAAACCCTAGATATCAAGTTTCAGCTCAATCGGTAAAATAGTTTAGGCTCTAGTTGGAGGTACAGACAGACAGACGGAAATTCAAAAACCACTTTTTCGGATTCAGGAAGTCATGAAACGTCAAAATTCATCAAAATCTCGAGTTCGATTTTTTTGACGATCACAATACTTTCTCTACCTGTAAGATAGAGAGAAAGTAAAAAGTTGTTTTTGAATTTCCGTCTCTCTGTCTGTCTGTTTGTACCTCACACTAGAACCTAAACTATTTTACCGATTGGGCTAAATTTGGCATCTAGGGTTTTTATAGGGTTGCGCCGAGGGTTTTTTGGAATTGGATATCCAACCCTAAAAATAAGGGTAGTTTAGTGAAAGGCAAAAAAAAATAGATTTTCTCAAAATAGGCTCTAATAATTTTGATTAGATTTCATTTCTTAACATTTCTAAATATTCCAAACAAAATGCCTACTCTCAATATTTCGGCAAATTGACTTTAAGGGTTCCGGTCTGATGCGTAAATTCTTATTTTTTTTTTATCATATCTCCTTAACTCTTTGAGATATAAAATTACTTATCATTGCAAATATGTAGGGCTATTTATAATACAAATCTTTTATTTTATATATATATATTAATTTTCCGAACACAAAAGGTTAAGTATTGCGACCGTAAAAAGAATCTAACCCGAAATTTTGATGGATGTCGACGTCTCATGAACCCCCGAACCCTACAAAAGTGCTTTTTGCAATGCCGTCTGTATATGTGTCTATTTAACCCTAAAATTAAGAGTATATTAATAAAAAGCAAAAAGAGAAAAACTCGATTTTATTAAAATCGGCTCTAACGATTTTGATTAAAATGCGTATCTAGGCGTTGATTAAGATTATAAATAAAATGGCAATTTTCATTTTCCTGTGAAAATGAATTTTAGAGTAGTTTACAGAAGCGGAAATTCCCGTATCTCCGCAACTATTTGAGATACTAAATAACTTATCATTGCAAAATTGCAGCACTATTAAAAATAAAAAACTTTTATAAAGCCAATAGTTTCTGAGATATTGGCAAATATATTAATACAATTTTGTGAGCTTTAGTTGTACAGAAATACTACTTATGTTTTAACGCTATAATTTTCTATTGCCATAGAGTAATTAAATATAAGTAAGTCTCTCAAAAAGTTTGTTATTTTTACTTTAATCTCTTAGGGGAAATGTTTGTGCAACAATGATCTATCTCTTTCATTTTAGACTCACTAGCCAATATTTACATTTATTGATCAAAATTTATATTATTATTATTATCATCGCCGCGTCTTACTACCCGTTCGGGTTATACGCACTTACGCTAATGTGTAATGGTAGGGTGATTGTGAGATGAAATGAAGGACCTACAGTTTAACGTGGGATCCGAACCACGATGGAGGCCTGGCATTCCACACATTCACAAGTTGTGATTAATACACGTTTTGTTAGAAGTGAAGGAAGGATTTGGCGATCAGATAAATCTGTGCCGGGACCGAGTATCGAACCCCTTGCCCCCGGCACAGAATTCTGACACCTTACCCCTAGACCGCCAGGTCACCGTCAAAATTTATAAATGGGAAATTTAATAGCAATGCGATGACCTGAAGATGTGCAACAACTAATAAAAGTAAAAATTTTAACCAGAAGTCGATATTTTAATACGAAGTGTTGAGCCTTGTGGACCTAATATCGATCCTTTTTATTGGTCCAAACATACAAATGAGGACTTAATTCTTTACAAATAAAATTATAAAATTCAAAACCGAATCTCAAAAAAGTTTTACGTAAGTATAGTGCAATTTATGCTTTGGTTTGCTAGTGTATTGTGTATATTATCTCGTTTCACATTTATTACGAGTTTTGAGTAAATATCTCCATTTTTAAACAATAGAGCGAGAAAGTCCGTGCGGAGTTCCATACCATTTTTTTTAATTAAAAATATTATTTATGTGGCGACCAAACTACAGGTATAAAGAGAATACCTCATGATTACATGACGGACAATTTTTTGATGGTCGCATGGTCTAAGGCAGAGGTGGGAAATCTTTTTGATATAGTATGGGCCTTATGTTTTTTTAAATTGTGGGCCAGATTGAAAAAAAATATCGAGCAAAAGAGTGAAACTTCATATTTCTCATGTGTAGTGATTAGTTATTAGTCTATTTTTATGAATACAGACTACAATCTAACCGAGTGGATGTAACCTGCAATGGTAGGACACGGACTACAATTTATTTCATTAATTTTTTGCGTCCAGATAAATTGTCGGCGATCTGAGGTTGCCGACCGCTGGCTAAGGCATCACTCTCGCAATAAACTAAACCAGTGGTTTTCAAAGGGTGTGCCTCAAAATTCACTAGGTGTGCCGCGAAATTCTCGATGTTATGTTATAGTTGATAAAAACTAATAAGAAGTTGTTTCATTCAATTATAGTTTTTTCTAAAGGAATTAGAAAAAAAAAATGTTCCAACGCTTTAGTTTATCTATTTTCCAGAGATGTAATGGCTTACAATCAAATAGTTGAGTAATTAATGAGAAACTTGAGCTTGCCATTTCTTACACAAAAGTTCTATTCATGGTTCATTAGAGTAACTCAAAACACATTTCCTGTTCAACAGAGAGAAGTTTCTGAGGGTGGTTTTTCCTAAATGGTTTGCCGCTCTCCCTCCACGCACTTGGGTACATTTCTTCTAAAATTCAACCATAATCATTCTTAACCCATTAGCGTGATTAGTACATAGGCGTATAGCCCGACGGGTAGTAAGACTCGGCGCTAAAATAAAAAGACAATGGAACTTTTTTGAGTTTTTTTTTCTATCCTGGAAATGTCAAGAAGGAACAATGATGATATATTTTTACAGTGATAGCTGTGTATTTAAATGGTGTGAATTTCTATACTATCCGATACCTGTGACTACGTGGACAAAGGCGTTGGTCTCGTCTTAGTCTGGTTTGCCGGTGACATGTGTGTAACACATGCGGATAGCGCGGGCTGGTGTTAAGACACGAAGCACGGGGAAGAATATGTTGGTGTCTGTACGGCCGGCCGCACATCCAAATTTTATTTATAAATATAAATATTTACGTGGTTGCTACACAAGAGACCTCAAAAAGAGACTTCTGCAAGTCAACACATCGCCGTAAAGGCATCCACGCAGGTGGTCATGCGGTGTAAGGTATCAGACTCACAGTGTACTAGAGATTACTGGTTACAAAAGATATTATAATATCGGTCGGGTGCACGATATATTTTTTTAGGCACAAAGTCTTACTACCCATTTGGATTATTTGAATTTATAGGAAGCGTACCCGCATTTGCGTGGAGATAGTGGAAAACCTTTATGGATGTTTGTTCAAATTAATATTTATTACTCTTTTTTTTATCATCAATCCTCCATACTAATGCGAGTTTAGTATTTATAAAACTACTCTCCTACTTACACACAAGATCAAATCGTTAATAACCATGATGCTAAACGTTCCAATTATAATTAAAACAAAACCACGTAGAGGCAACTTTTGTTTCACAATGGACGTCCCGTCCTCTTAACGACATAAAGAATCATAATAATTTCATCCAAAAGTAATTTGTACGAACAACAAAAACGACGTGGCAATGTCTTCTCGGCGTGTCAAGAATAATATTTTCACACGACACATGAACAAAAAAATGTATAACATAAACTCGTATACAGTTCAACCTCCACACACGACTCTCATGAAACGTGGTTTCATCTTTCCGTCCAGATGAAGAACATACGTGCCAAAAATTATACACATACACACGCGCGCGTGAAGGCTTAAAATATAAGAAACCTATGTTAGGTTATATAGTCTTGTTTTCCAGTGACGAGGAGGTCAAGGTTAGAATCCCGGCCGGGTGTACCGAGGGCGTTTAAACTTCAATCATTTCGATTAATTGAATGTTGATGTGAAATATAACAGTGTTTTGAGTGAATAATCTCAATCTTTCGTAAAGTTTAACTTATACCAGTTTTATAACTTATATTAATTCAAATATAGATATCAATTATCAAATATAAAAAAGCGCTTGGACAATGAATAGATAATTACAATAATATGAAATTACAAAATTCACAAGCTGTTCATGGTAAAGTCAAATGAGTTGATCTATTTTTATTTTTGCACCACGTCTTACTACCCGTTCAGGACTTGTGTACTAATCAAGCTGAGGGTTTTAGTGATTAGGAAGGGAATGCGTACGCGCAATTGCGTGGAGAGAGAGTGGAAAACTAGCTTGGAAAAATCAGCCTCAGTATATCCGACCGAGATTCGAACCTCGATCTCCCCGCCATCGAAAGTCTAGTCTAATACGAGAGTGGCACCTTAGACCATGCTTCCACCGAAGAGGGTAGTTGATCTATTAGAGTAAAATATAAATGCGGTAACAAAGCTTGTCTCAATTATCATGTTGAAATTGTTGATTATATCTTAAAAACGGATCGATGTTATTTTTTTATAAAAAGTTTAAATTATTGAAAATATTGACCTTTAAATTCGAATTAAATTTCGTCGACTCCGAATCTGCAATTTATTTGGATTTACAATATGTAATCCAATTAGGAACTATTGAATATTAAGATTAGGAACTTAGAATATAATAAAAATCATAGTTAGATTCGAATTCATAGTCAACATTTTTAAGTTTCGCGAAGATTTAATTACTTTCTAGATCTAGAAATACCTTATCCTCGACTTTTAAGACGGTTTCTTTGAAAATCCTTGTGTCAGACGAGTGAGGTCGTCATCATACAATGTTCTAGAAACCTTGGTCGTCATCACTATCGAAGGACCCAGACCTACTGAACCAAAATAAAAATACCTCTCGGGAGGGTGGACGTTGATTGGCCGAGGAAGAAGATAACGTCCAGGAGAAATCGTTCCACTTCTATGTTTAGCTCCCAAGTATCACAACCATCACGTGACCCGTGGCTGGATGAGGTCAACAACGGCTCGTGAGGACCTTAGTTAGATCTTATACGCTCCTCATAACGATAACAGCGTGTGTGTTCACCCGAAGACCCGAATATTACAAGAAATGATGGCAGCAGCGTCCGCAGATTTGATTCTCAAGGGAGTTCAAAGGATACATATTAAAAATCTCTCCGATCATAGACGATACAGTCAGTAAAGAACAAAATATAATAAAACACGCGGAAAAAGGGCGCAGTCTCGCCTTGTCCTGTTTTTTGGTGAAAGGGAGGTCGTGGTTCGAATCCTGGCTGAGTGAATTGAGGTGATTTTTCTTAATATTTCTCTAACATACCTCCATGAAGATGCGGAGACATTGAATTGCTGCTTGAATAAAGAAGTAGCAGTTTCGGTTTGGAAAACTGAGATTAACGGCTGGAGGGTTCGTTGTGCTGACCACATGACAAACAGCCTCTGTTCACAAATGTTGGTGTTATTATCAATAACGGCAGCGGCGCTCGGTTGATGTAGTTTGCTTGCTGGCTCATAGCATCGAGTTTTTTTTTAAATCATTTATTTGACCTAGTCGGGATTTGAATCCAATATTATTATTTTTCCACCACGTCTCACTAATCTTTCGGGTAATACGCTTACGCTTATATGGTGGGGATGAGTAAGGTAGAATGTATAAGAAATGCACACGCATTCGCATGGAGGGAGTGTGGGAAACAATACACGAAAAAACCCTCAAAACACCAGGAAGGAATTCGAACCCCAAGCTTCCCATCACCGTTTAATCAGACTAAGTGAGTTTTACATTTAGATCACTTGTTCACCGGCGAGGGTAGTAAATCGTTATTACACTGAATATCATCTCTGAGGAAACTGCATGGCTACTATTGGGAAAGAGCGTAGTCCTTAATTTGTTTTCTTGTAGAATTCTTAAGGGAATATTACTACAAGGTTTGCAACGCTGTTTTGTCGATTTTTTTCAGCATCGCGTCTTACTACCTTTATTATAAGCTTATGCACTAGTTACGCTGATGGTGTGAGGGATTAGGAAGGTTATATTTAGAGGAAGTGTACTCGCATTTGCGTAGAGGGGAGGAGTGGAAACCCATTTGGGAAAAAATTATCCTCAGTACACTCGACCAAGATTCGAACCTCGCTTTTCCCGTCATCGACAGTCTAGTCTACTGTGAGAGTAGCGCCTTAGACCATGCGGCCACCAAAGCGGGATAATAATAATAATAATAATAATAATAATAATAAATAAAAACTGTCAAAAATACTGACTTTAAATCGCATGTCCTTCCACTTCACCTAGTTAAAAAAAAGTAAGGAAGCATGTACAATATTCGCGAGTCAGGTTGACCCTAGATGACCACGAAGAAATCCCCTTGACCTGGTTCTCCTTGCACTAGTGTGTAGTGTTTAGTGTGTAATAAATTGTGCCCTCCGGGTCTAAGCTGCCGTAAAGTAGCGTAACAATGCTGGTGGTAAAACAGCCCCCCTCCCCCCTCGATGGATTCAACAAGCTTTGTGCCACTGCCCCATTTTACCCCCTGCCACCGCGGTGGTGTTATCACAGTTACATTCAACTACAGCGACAATGTGACGCTGACCTTGGAGCGAACAAGTCGCTATGTCACGGAAGAGAGTTGATTTGGTTGTTCCGTACAGACATCAAATACTTAATATATAGGGAAAGGAGAAAAATCACCTTTTTAAAACTATTCCTTAATGTACCCGGCCAAAAATCAAACCTTGACCTCCCCAGCATCGAACAATCCAGTCTCTTGCGATATGACGCCTAGGCTTACTTGATCCCAAGTGCGAACGCATCACGAAATGTTAGGAGTATAGGAACTAGGAGTACGTTCATGCTGATAATTAAAAAATATAGATTTTGTGATCAAAGAGTGGGGCTCAACCATGTAGATAGCTGACTAAGAGCCAATCAGATGCAAGGTTAGTTCATGACATGAAGCAAAATCTTGACAGATGGCAAGATTAAATCATGCCGCGAATGTAAAAAGCTGCCAGATACAAGGTTAGATCGTGCCAAGGCTGTAAGAGCCTAACAAATACAAGATTAGATCATGCCGTGGATGTAAAATCCTAACCCCTCAACTACACATCTCGAGCCCATCCCAAACTTATGCCGTTGTTGCCCTTGAAACGGTCGAGAGTCATCCAACTGAAAGTTTCCGTTCCTCCTGGTGCTGCTGCTTGGTTCCTGATATGAAAGTCGCACCCGCCCTCCCTCTCTCCTCCTCATTCTACTACTTGTGTTGACGACCGCATTATGCAGGGCCCAACTTCCTCTCGAGGGCCATTCAGAGCCAACTTTACATAACTAGCAACATTCAAGCTCGGAGATGACGGATAGATATCAAACTCCCTCTTCAGCCATAACCATCCAAAATACTTATTACTTCACGCGAGAAGTTTTTAATGCTACTGGTAAATAGTTCCATTCATCGCTGGTTTATTTATTGTGGTTTTTAAGACACTTAATATTAGCGTTTTTCAACCAGTGGGCCTCGACATATTGATGTGGCACAAAGGGTCAACAGCTGTGCCGTGGGAGTTTGGGGAAAGGTAGAAAATAAGAGGGGGAAAAAAAAGGAATAAAATAAAATATTTTGAAATCCATGATGAACTTTTTTTTAAAAAATAAACACAATGATAAGAATTTTATCTATTGAACTTTTAGTAAACATAATCTTAATACTAGTTTTTTTAATGATAAAATCTCTCCTTAAAAAATGAATGGTGTGCCTTGAGAGTTTTTGATGCTTGCTCAGTGTGTCGTGAGTTGGAAAAGGTTGGAAATCGTTACTTAATATAATATGATATCCCGCCTCGTGGCGTAGTTGGCTAATGCGCCAGTCGTGTTGAGCTCGACCGCCGAGGACGGGGAGATCGAGGTTCGAATCTCGGTCGGTGAACTGGGGGGTGGTTTTTCCTAAATGGTTTTCCACTCTCCCTCCACGCAAATGCGGGTTCACTTCCTCTAGATTCAAACCCTCCCAATTCCTAATCCATTAGCGTAATTTAGTACTTAAGCGTATAACCCGAACGGTTAATTAAGACGCGGTGCTATATAATATATATATATATATATATATATATATATATATATAATATGATGGGTCCCCCGCACTGCCTGGCAACGCAAACAAAGGTATTACACGCTTCGGTGGCCGCATGGTCTAAGGCGTCACTCTCGCACTAGACTATAGACTGCCAATGACGGGGAGGTCGAGGCTCAAATCCTGGTCGGTTGTATTGATACTGGTTTTTCTCTCAATGGTTTTCCACTCTCCCTTCACGCAAATGCGGGTAAACTTTCTTTATTTTTAGCACCGCGTCTTACTACCCGTTCGGGTTATAAGCTTATGTATTATTTACGCTAATGGTTTTAGGGATGGTTATATTTAAAGGAAATATACCCTCATTTGCGTGGGGATAGAGAGAGTGGAAAACCATTTTGATTAAAAAAAAAAACTCAGTACACCCAACCTATATTCGAACCTCAATCTCCTCATCATCGGCAGTCTAGTCTACCGTGAAAGTAGCGCGTTAGACCACACGGCGACCGAAGCGGGTTATTTTATCTTGTTTACCGATAATGGGGAGGTCAGGGTTCGAATACCAATAGGGTTGTTTGTACCAATATGGTTTATCTTAAAAGGTATTATACTCTTCCTTCACGCAATTTCGGGCACTCTTCCTTTACATTCTACCTTCCTACTCTTCGCTCTATTAATGTACGTAAATATGCAGAACATCTGGACGGGTAGTAAGACAGGGAAAAATGTAAAAAAAATCTAATGTGGTATTTATAAGGATTTATGGAGGCCCAAACCACTTTTATCTTGTCCTGATTAGTATATAGCTGAATATGCCAAATCAAATTCGGTGGACACATGGTCTAATAGGAGTTAGGGTCGAATCTTGACCGGATACGGAAGGTGTGTTTTAAATTGACCGACTGAAAGCAGTTAATAGATGTCCAGTTCTGTTTTAATCTCACTTTATCCAACCACTAACCTACATTTGAACGTAGCCTATGAAAGTGGACTGCATTACTTTCAGCGACACGCTCTCAAAACCACAGAGCGTATCAAAGTACAAGTTGACATCGTCCAAAGCTACCGGGTATGTAGTCCAGTTCTACACTTTTAAGTGGCCGAACGGTCTATGGAGTCACTATCGTGTTAAACTGGTCTGCTGATGACAGGGAGATCGGGGTTCAGATCCCGGTTGGATCTGCCGAGGGTGTTTTTTCTAAATGGTTTCCCATTCTCCTTCCAAGCAAATGTGGGCAGACTACCTCTAAAATGCTTCCTTCCTCATCCCTACTCATTAGATCAACTATCATAAATGCGTATAGTTTGAAAAGCTAGTAAGACTCGGCGATAAAAAAAACCTGTGATTATAAAACCACCACAGTCCTTCCAATCAGACCCAAAACACACATCTTACCACTCAGTCGGAAAAAACAAATAAAATTAAAGAGTGTCTTTTGGTTTATGAACCTGGTACTCTCGGGCCAATAGATGGAGTTACCAAGGCATCAAAATTATATTCCTTTTTAATACAAGAATTTTTTATTAGTAGGCATAAGTTCTACACAAATTTGATTAGGGACATTTTAAGGTGTAGAGTCTGAAAAGTTAACTGAGAGGTTTGTACCCGCATAGTGTGGAGAGAGGATGGGAAAATTACATGAAGAAAACCACCCCCTGATGCATTCGGCTAGGATCCTAATCCGCAACCCTCACCGTCATCTTCTAACCAGATCAGACGAGCTTGACGCTTTAGTCGGCGTGCCCACCGAAATAGGTCAAAGAGCAGTTATAGGGCAAGTAGGTTTTCTTGGTATCGCGTGCAATAAAACAATTTCACAGGTCTAGAAAGCGCGCCTAGATAGAACAGACTCTAATCTTGTCCTACCTCAGCACGCCACTGACGCCTTACCAGTTCGAGAACCTTACATAAAGAGCCGCAACTCGGCCATCCAGAATAATAATAATTCATCCTCATGTGCTATATTTACAAACCATTTATGATTCTGATGTTTTTCACGAGCACATTCCAAGTAGTGTCTCGATAAATGATACCGGCAACATTTCGTACCACCCTATCTGAAAAGGGTTAGTTTGTTAGTTAGTTAGCTAGTTTTAGTTAGTTAGGTTAGGGTTAGTTTGAAGAACAACAATCCAACATAATAAGGCATTGAAAAAAAAGGCTTGCTTCTCTCATTACTAAAAAATTAACAATACAATCAACAAAATCAGCAGAATTTACTTAAATTAAATTTGCCTAAATAAATTTAAAACTGAAGCCTGGTACACCTTCCCATAAAATGGTACCGTTTGTCACACCATAAATATTTTAAAGTCATTAGTAGACCCTTCTCAGTTAGCCATCCCCCTGAGTGGTACGAAATGTCGCTGGTACCATTTTTTGTTGCGTATTCTTCCAAGTAGGATGCATCCGGTGTTTCACAACAAGCCACGCCCACCTCCTTTCCCATCGTGCACCGGGTCTTATTATCCTTAGGGGCTGGTGGGGCTCAGAGATCGAGAGTGGTAAAACACTTAAGAAAAACTGCCCAAGGTAACACCATAAAATACTTAAATCTAAAGTTTTAACAGAATTCATCAAACCGTTTCGGTAGTGAAACCAGGTGCATACAAACAAACTGAGGGACACACAGTTTCCATTTACCCTTTATTTGATTTGGAGGTACATTAAATGTAAATATTCATCATAAACTCAAGGTCAAATTTTTTCACGATCACATTTTTTTCTCTTTATATGAGAAAGTAAAAATATATGTGTATAAAAATAAATAAAGCGTTTTGTAAACAAAACCATGTTATAATTTTATCTTAAAATGTACACAGAATCCAATATAATATTTTTAATACTAGCAGCAGTGACATATTTATATACCCATACCCACACCCACCTCGGTGGCGTAGTTAGCCAACGTGCCAGTTTCGTTTTAAGCTAGACTGCTGAGGACGGGGAGATCGAGATTCTAATCTCACTCGTGTGAACTTGGGAATTTTCTCTAAATTGTTTTCCACTCTCCCTCCACGCAAATGTGAGTTCAATTCATCTATATTAACCTTATAAATCCCTAAATGATGAGCGTAATTAGTACTTAGGCGTATAACCCGACCGGGTAGTAAGAAGCGGTGCTAAGTATTATTATTATTGTTATTGTTACATACCCACGCCAATGAGCACATGGTCAAGGCCATTAAGACTGGTTTGCCGGTGACGGGGATGCCGGGGTTTGAATCTCAGCCGAGTGTATTGAGGAAAGTTTTTCCTCAATTATTCCCCACTCCTTACTCCCAGCGCAAATTCAGGTACATTTCCTCTACATTTTACCTCTCTCATTCTTTCAAAAATACCTTGATTAGTAGCTTACTTATACGTACAACCGAATAGATAGTGGAACGCGGGCAAGCAAAAAAAAAAAAAATCATCTCGCCTCGTTCGGTGTCTCGTATAGAATAGTTTCTGCTGGGGGTTCTTTTACTAACCAGTTGTCAAACGTATGTCTACTTTTTTAAAGATTCAACATATTTTTATATAACACTAGTATTATATTATAAACAGGCCACTACTATTTTAACACCGAGTCCCTTCGCTTAACACAACCTTCCACAACCTTGTAATAGCTAGCAATGTTGTTAAAATTTTGTGTATGATTTCAAACTTATCATAAGTACAAAACGTTTTGATTAAGTAGGCGTGTTGAAAGAAATGGCGGGGGTGGGGTAGTAGATCTACCTAGATAAGCTACAAACACCATATCTTAGAGTATGTTCACCAGCTTTTTACCTGAATGACAGTTGAAAAAATCATATGTTTAGGTTTTGGGGTTGCCAACACTTGTACAAGAGCACTGTTTTGTTATAAATGATAAGTTTTTAATTACATGTTTTATTTTACATTTAAAATCAGGTAAACTTAAGTTTTCTCACATTATTTCATTGCTTTTAATAAAAAAAATTAATCCAATCCGAAACAATCTTTTGAACATAAATACAAGTACTTATTCTTCGTTTTGGAATGTTATCGAGAATGTGTATTATAATGCATACATTAATACTTTTTAATATAGGCATCGTATTTACTTGGAAAATAGAAAATACTTGTTATTTTATTTTAATATATAACAAATCATTTTATCATTATTTAATCGAATTTCGAAATATTTAACTGAATAAAATATTTATATCCACTGCGTGGGTGCACCATTGTAAAGAACTTGTTTGCGTCATGATCAATCACGTGGTGTAAATTCGTCCGTCACCATTTTAGACCACCAGTCACCAGTTAGACTCTAGTGAAAGTGGTGTGAATATATTTTTTTAAGTGGAATAAAACGATAAATAAGCTTTGTGCCCAACCTCAAATTAATATAAATAATATTGACATAAATTACTGTGTAACTATCACATTCATACATTAACATATGTTTTAATTATAGCTGTCAAAAGTGACAAGAGGTAATCTGTTGGCGTAGGGATACATTAAGGACTATTTTTAGTAACTTTTGAGCTATAATAAAGTAAGCTCGGGTGGTAAATGTACTTTACAGTTTTTTTTAAATTCAAGTTACTCTTTCCTATTGTTAATTACTCAAGTAAGATCTTACAGGTAATAGTCAAAATGTTTGCCTGCTTTTCTTGGACCGTCAGCTCATTCCAAGAACCCTCCTTTGTTTTCCAATACCATAAGGATATAAGTAAATAAAGGCGTTTTAAATTTGACAAAGAAAATTTTACAATCAGAAGTTTTACAGGATGCATTTTGAAGATGAATATTAAAATTTTAACTAATATTTGATCGATGACACATGCAATTTAAATTGTAGTAAAAGTAAACAGTAAAATATATAGCATCGAGTTTGTAAATGAACAGCAAATCCCAGAGGGGGTACAATAAATTACAAGGGGGACCCAGACTCCCCTTTTCTATGCTCTTAGATGTATGTATTAGCGTGATTCGAAATTCCGGTTGCTTCGTTAAGAAATGAGCTAGACAAATAATTAATTTCTACTATAGACCTATATTACAAAATTGTGATTATATAATTATTACTATTAGTTATAATATAATATGCAAAAGTAAATGTTATAAAGCAAAATGTATTTATTGTTACTAGATAAGTACAACATTTCGGATAAAATGTTCTAATTATATACTCTTTCAATATCAATACTTACTGCTATCGATGCTAAAAGTAAGCAAAGTATAAGTTGGAGCTTACATATGCCAAATCCTTAGGTATGAGAAAATTATTGTTCTTAGATCGTCATTTTTTTAGCACCACTGTTAAGGTAAGACGCATACGTACCAACTACGCAAGTGAGTTAGGGATGAGGAAGGTGAATTTAAAGAGAGTATATTCTCATTTGCGTGGATGAAGAGTTGAAAACCATTCAGGGAAAACCACCCTCAGTACACCCGACTGGTATTCGAATCCTGATCTCCATGTCATCAGCAGTTTAGTCTATTTCGTGAATGACGCCTTATACCACGCGGCCACCCAAGTAGATTTTAGATTAAGTTGATTGCCTTGAGAAGCTAGAAACAGTTCTTGTAAGTAAGCGATTCTTGTTTTATTTTTATTGAATCATGATTAGATCACTTTTTTTTGGAACTTATACAGGTCTATTACACTGTTATTTAATAAATAATAAAATAATGAAATATCCCAAATGACTTGGCGAGAGTAAGATCACAAACTTCTGGTAATTGTTATAGTAATTATTAATCTCAAGGTACAGAGGGAGGTCCCCCTAACCCTTGATAATTTTAGAGTAGGCTGCTTGTCACACTTTACTGTCGGACAAATTGCCAGTCTGTGGCCGAGCAGGCGTTAACGTAATCCCGCCCGCATGGCTGACATTAACGATGCTTCACCGGCAAGAAGGGTCCGTGTACACTCCGTTTACGGTGAAAGATTATGAATGGTCTTACCTTGACGGACTCAACTATGGCCTATGCGCTATAATAGAAACAAAGATGGTAAACTTGCTACCTTTCAGGATAAACTTAGTGTGTCTGGGTTCACCACTTCGGTGATTAATTTCTAACATATGATAATGCTGTTAGTAAAACATTTGGATCTGACCCAGTATTAATAAAATGAAGCGTTTGTCTGTCACGAGCATTGCGTGCTATCTAACGCGCGGAGAGAAATGTAATTTTAAAAATAAGTAGTCCCTGCGCATGAACATTTGAGCCTCGAAACAGGAATTTTAAAATTTTGACTAGATTTCTTTTAAATTAATTAAAAACCGGGTCGGAAGCAAAGCAATCTTTTTTCAGACCTTTGTGTGTGGTAGATAAAGACAAAGAAGGTAGCTAAGATATTTAAAGATAATAAGGCTCCGGGAAACGCAGGGCTTAGGCATTAAATTTAAAGTTACCGTTCACATACAATGATTAAACTAAAAAACCTTTCTCCCGGGCAAAGCCGGGCACTTCAACTACGTCATTATAAATGTATGGAAAATGTGTTAGAAAATTCAAGTTAGTTTTCACACAGTTTGGATTGAATGCTGTGGACTTGAGGTGGGATGGAAAGGAAAGCGAGTTAAGCTCTGCATTTTTGAACTTTTATAGGTAACCCGCCTCGGTGGCGTAGTTGGCTAACGCGCTTGTCGTGTTGAGCCCGACCGCCGAGGACGGGGAGATCGAGGTTCGAATCTCGGTCGGGTGAACTGGGGGTGGTTTTTCCTAAATGGTTTTCCACTCTCCCTCCACGCAAATGCGGGTTCACTTCCTCTAATTTCAACCCTCCCAATTCCTAATCCATTAGCGTAATTAGTACTTAAGCGTATAACCCGAACGGGTAGTAAGACGCGGTGCTAAATATTATTATTATTGAAGTTTTATAACAACAAACCTTTTAAGCCATGCTGAATAAAATATTACTTCAGTAGATCAGCTTTACACAATTTTAAACAAAAATATAGGCCTATATAAACAGTTAAAAAATATAAGTCTTGTGGCATTTAAATAAAAAAGTTATGTTCAAACTTCACTATGCCCATGAAAAATATATATTAAAAAAAGTTGAAATCATTACTCATCATCATCATCATCATCACGAACTGTTTTCAGCCTGTGTTCGGGTCTGTTTAGTAAAATACCTCCATCTCCCTCTGCCCTTCCACCGTTCTTCCCCCTGCACTCTCCTCCTCTCACTTGCACACTTGCTGATATCTGTTTCTCCCATCTCTTCCTTGGTCTCCCTTACGATCTCTTCCCTACTCCATATCCATTAATCTTCTTGGAATCCTCTCCCCTTCCATCCTCATTATGTGTCCATGCTATCTCATCCTAGCTTCCTCTACTATCTTATGTACCCCCTGTACCCCAACTCTAGGCCTTACATATTCATTCCTAATCCTATCTCTTTCGGTGACAGCTAGCATACTCCTCAAAAATTTCATCCCCATGGCCTCCGCTTATCTTGTTTCTCTTTTATCCAAAGTCCAAGTTTCCGCTGCATACGCTACTATGGGTATGAAGTATGCTCTATACAGCACTTACTTACACTTTTAGGGGCGCTTCTCTTTTACATAATTCATTATTATGTTTAGAAAATTAAACTACTACTAATTCTACAGAATACATATTTTATTTACTCTTACTAAAAATAGTTTTACTATAAAAATTATGACTTCAACTCACGATCTCTTTCACCCAAACCTAATTGAACACGGAACTATTTGAGAGCTGAAACGTATCGTGTGAGAGCGACCCAAACGTCATGACCACTAACGACCAAAATATACTACTATTGCAACTATAGCAGCCGTTATTGTGCGCATGTGGCATTCTCTAACCTCGTATGCAAAAAGGTTTTCTGAACGCAGCACGTTATAATCTCACCTTCTGTAGGAATATATTTTATTTATTATATTTTAAAACCTAAAATCCTTCTTGACTAAACCTATGCGCACTAACACAAAGCTTTAATTGTTTCGAGTGGCTTGTTAAAAATGAGTAGTACGTTCGGAACACTTGATGGGAATTTGAGGACGGCTCCACTTTAGGATTTTTAATACTTTTTCATTCGTTTAGTGAATATGAATGTTTAGCAAGAGTTTAAAACTAACTCTATCACTTTTTAAAGTTAATTTTTTAACAACGATAAAAATGTTTATGTTATGGGACTTCGTGGATTTAGGTTTTTAATTGGGATAAGCTTTTTTTATCTTTTCCCAATATTTCTCATACCCCCTTTAGAATATATATTCATTTAGTATTTATTTATTTTATTTACTTCGGCTATTTTATAAACACTTTTTATCCGACTGATTATATTAACACACGAGAAATTCCATGAGCGAGAGGGAAAGGGCCTACCAATTTTGCCAGGAAAGGTATTTTCACATAACTTCTAGGGTTCCTTTACATCCCACACTCGACATAAGACCGACGGCTTTACTTTCCCTCCGAAGGAAGTTGTGTTACAGATTTTAATCGTTCAGTAAAAATCAGCCAGATGTGAACACGCGACAGGCAAGCAACAAACAAGCTTCACTCTCGCAATACTGGATTTCCAATTACGGGGAAATTGGGGTTTGAATCCCGGTCGGATGTATTGAGGTTTTTTCCCCTAAATGGTTTTCCACTCTCACTCTAAATTCAGTCTTCTTCAGCTCTAACGCATTAACATAATTAATACATGTGCATATAATTCGAACGGTTAGTAGGACGCGGTGCTAAAAATACCCACACGTGCAACGGGTCCTGAGCCGAAAACCTTACACCACGGGTCTTCAACCCGCGGCCCACCGTAACATTTTTAACAGCTTGCCATCTCATGAAAAATATAAAATTATTTCAAGAGAAAAAGTAACAAATAGGCCTAAGTATTTATATTTTACATAATAAAATAATAAAATAAATACGTATTTTAAATTATTTTAAATTAATATTTTTGCTTTATACGTGTAGAAAAAATATTACGTTTTTACACAAAATGTACAATTCCTTGATCCGGCAAATGACAACTCTTTTAGACAACAGAGACGGTACTACATCGGGTGCGTTCGAACATGTTCGGGAGTGTTCGTGTTCGCTCATCACCGCTGAGACACTCGGGACGCCAAAAGAAAAATAATATATTAAGTGTTCAATCCTAATATTGTCGGTACAGTATTTCGGCCCGCGAGCCAACAAAAGGCTGAAGACCCCTGCTTAAATCCAATACTACAGAGGTCGATAATCTACATACATTTATATTTTTACATACTTTATATATAAAAAAGTTCTTTCTATGGCAATCTGGCTCTAGGCATTATAAATTAGAGCGCTGGGACCTTGTCGCCCGAAAGCGGTGGGCGCGTACGTACACTTTTAAAATATGTGGCCGACCTCACGATTACGCCAGTCAACATTGATAATTTACAACAGTGGACGAAACTAACGTAGGGAAATGAGAACTCGTATCTGAGGGTTTCCATCGCCGCTATAATGTAAGGCAGCAGCGCGTCTAGTTTCATATGATATACGTGGTTTGTTTGTGAATAATGGCTCGGTTAATTCTGACCATTAAAAAAAAAATGCTTGGATGTAACCCACCACGAATTCATTTAAAAAAAAAGAGAATAAAACAAACAATGATGCGTATGCTTCACACGCAGGACAGAAATGTTCCTGTTTAAATTTTAAATCACGAGTAGAGCGCGATGATGATTCATTTTTTTAAATCTATAGTAATTTTTTTTAAATACATTTCTTCATTTTAAAAAAAACGAGGTGAAAACAATTGAAACCAGCCCCGAACTGAAATGGAAACAGGCCGTGATACTCGTAGTGTTTCTCTCGTGGTCTAAGGCGTCAGGTTTACTAAAGACTGTATTATTTGTGCAAGGAAGGCTGTGTCCGAATTTTGGCTAGATGCACTTGAGGAAAAGTTGGTTTTTTTTTTTGCACCCGTCTTAATTTCTTTATGGATTATTCGCAAAATTTATACAAATAAGGTAGAAGTTAGAAAAATTAGCAAACTAATTTAGTAAAGCTGCAATGATCCAAATAACTTACCTCTACTTAAGAGCATGCATCACGTACCCATCAACCCTGTTATACAGTCGGCTAGAAATCGTAAATTTACACGAACACCATTTCACGTGGATTATTTCTGATTAAACATTAATGGAGATAAAGAGCTAATAGAATCTCCTAATACAGATCATTGTTGTAATATTAAATTATATTTGGATAAAAGCTGCATTGAATAGGCCGTTTTTTGGACCATTTTAAATGACCTCACAGATAATCACTGTGCACAAATCTGTATTCTACATTAATAAGGAGATAATGTAGCTATTAACAAGAAAATTTGTCGCTTCGTCCTCATCGTCACCGCGGAAAATTTCGAGTAATCATTCAAATACGAATGCACTGCACACATTTTTGGCCTATCCTGGCCTTTTCCTTTCCCTTTTACTCCCACACCTCGCGCGAGCCGGTAGTTGAGTTGGGTCCTGCTTTGATGAACGCTCTTAATGAAGTGTTGACAGTTCCAATAACTTGATCACCAACAACAACAACAACCCCTAGCGAATAAATTATTTTTCTATAATCGTAATAAAATATAGCGTTCGCAATCAAATCCGCTCCTTTAATGTCGAACCCCAGTTGGCCTCCGGTCCAACTTCTACATTGCTCTCCAATCTTCGCACGTGATTATAAAGGGAATCTGGAATCTGACCATAAGATAGCTTGCTACAGACTCACACACTGCTCTCTACTATACCACTGCTCTTTCCAGTTGAAATTACGTCTACAAAATGTTACCTACGTGCAGTCTAGTTTTTAGTTCCTCTCGACCGCTCGGAGGGAGAAGTATTGTGATCGTAAAAAAAAAAAAAATCAAGCTCGAAATTTTGATAAATGTAAACGTTTCATGACCCTCCTTGAAAATTAAAAAGTGGTTTTCGCGGTGCCGTCTATTTGTCTCTTTTCCTGTTTATATATAGGACAAGAGTCGAAAACATTTTATCGATCAGGTTAAAACTTGGTATCTAGAGTTTTCATAAGTTTTCCCCGGAGGAGTTTTTGGAATTAGATATCCATCCCTAAAATCAAGGGTAGTTCACTGAAGATGAAAAAGAAAAAAATGATTTTCTTTAAAATCACTCTAACACTCTTTATTAAATTAATTTGTATCCAAGCACTTCGTTTGACATTACAAACAAAATGGCAGCTATAATTTTCCCATGAAAATTACTTTGAGGGTACTTTATATGTGCGTAAATTTTCAATTTTGATCATATCTCTACAACTATTTGAGATACGAAGCAAATTATCAATGTAAAGTTGTACTATTAAAAATAAAATCCTTTGTTTTAAAAATATTTTTTATTAAACCAACAGCTTCTGAGTTATAAGCATTTTGTACATACATATATAATATATATATCATGATATATGTGTATAATATAATCAATTTTCCATCCTCCACCTAGGAGAATTCAGTACATTATATTGTTACAATTAACAGCCTTTCCTCCTACAAAAAATGAAGTCACTGACGTGTACCAACATTCTTGTAGGTGAAGGGTGGAAAAACACCGGGAAGCGCAATTGAACTCTGAACCAATCCTACGCCTTCTGTTTTCGTACCAGTGTTCACGCGGCCAAATACGTTAGTCTCGTCTGATCTGGTTTAGCGGTGACGTGGAAATTGGGATTTGAATTTTGACCATTAACAGCCGAGGGTAGTTTTTTATACATGGTTTCCTACTGTATCTTCGTGGAAATGCGAGTACATTTCCTCTAAAATCCTACCTTCCTTGTTCCTACCCCATTAGTGTGGATATACAGATATCCCGGAGGAATAGTAAAACGCGGTGTACACAAAAATAAGGACTTTGACCCCTACAAATATTATAACCTACAAAGAGACTCAACAGGTGTCAAGGAAACGCTCTTGACCACAGATCAAGGCCCAAACGGCGAGAAACTTTCTACCGCCATGTTTACACCTCATAATTAATAATTTCCAGTGAAAATTATTTAAAATGGATGTTTGCAAGTGCGACAGAAACAGCTGCAAATTAAGTGGCACGCAAATTACAGTCCTCGTCAGCGGGGGAGAGAGGCAGGGGGTGTCTATTAAGGCGGGGAGCTCTACTGTAATGAGTAATAAACATCTGAGGAAGAGGGGCGTTGTGGGGGGGGGGGGGAGGGACTCTTACTACGGCACCCAACGTCCCCCGACATTGCGTAGCCAACAGTATCGACCAGTTGCGTGGGTGCGTGCGTAGACAGTCAACAACAAAACTGGCACGGCAACTCTTGACGCCAAAGTTTATGCGGATTGCACTATTTATAAAGTCATATGGTAACACGTCAACGTTACAATCGCTTGAAAAAAACAATGCTACCACCCGCATCTATGGGCACATGGAAAAAAAAGCGTCCCTCACGTCTTGTCTAGTATGGCTTGCCGATGACGTGATCGGGGTTCAAATATCAGCTAGATATAATATGGCGTTTTTTTTCTTATAAATGGTTTATCACCATCCTTACACACAAATGTGGGTGTATTTCCTTTAAATTTACCTTCCTTATTCCTACCCTATTGATGTAAATGAGTGGCTAGCCCAAACGGGTTAAGCTTTTTTAAAAAAATAGAAGTTTACTTTCTTGAACGACTATTATTTCAATTTGTCATTATTTTATAAATTATTGCAACCCAAATGAGTAATTGGTGGCTGGGAGTACATTTAAAAAAGTAAACTTCGAATCTTTCGAACCTTCACCCAATACTGAGACACGTCACGTGAAGGCAAAGAATTATCCTCACAAGGGTTCAAACTGAAGTTTTCCAGAAACTATTTTACTACCACGAGGCATAAGAGTATAACGACCCACAGTGATGGTCTCATGGGCTAAGGCGCTACTCTCACAATAGACTAGACTGCCGGTGACGAGGAAATCGTGGTTCGATTCCGGTCGGGTGTACTGAGGGTGGTTTTTTCCTAAATGATTTATCACCATACTTACACACAAATGTGGGTATATTTCCTCTAAATTAAACCCTCCTCATCCCTAACACATTATCGGAGCTAGTATATAAGTGTATAATCCGAATGGGTAGTCAGGCGTGGTGCTAATTTTTTTTATATTGAAGATCCGCTTGTGTAAAATACACTCTAATTCATTTTCCCGAGAAAATGAGATGCCCAATTTTTTTTAAATGCTAAATAATACCCAGATACAAATTTTAATCTAAATCGTTAGAGCCGATTATTTAGAGAAAATAAGTTTTTTTTTTAATATTCGTCCTTTAGTAAACTACCCTTAATTTTAAGTTTGGATAAATAATTAGAAAAGTCTTCTGGGAAACCTTATGAAAGTCCTAGATACCAACTTTTATACCGATCGATAAAACAGTTTCGGCTCTAGGCAGAGATACCGACACAGAAACCGAGAGACAAGACGGCAACGCGAAAAATCACTCTTTTTTGGGGGGTGGGGATCAGGTCATGAAACGATATAAATACAGAATTATATTTTTTTACGATCACAATACTTTCTCTTAGGGGTTGCGAAAAAGTAGAAAGAAAGCATATCTATGAACATGGCTGTACTCGACCGCAAGGCGCCGCGCGAAGCTAAAAGCGCGCATACAAAACGTGCCAGCGAAACAGGAGTGGGAGGGTGGTGTAAGGGGGTAGGGAGTTTCTATTTTCATTGTGTTCGGAGAATGGAGTGGACGTGTTTTCCAATTAGAGTAATAAATAAAATTTAAAAAAAAAAACCACCTTTACAATCAGTAATGCAATATGAAGTGTGTACGCCCGTATTACTCGAGTCTAAACAAAATCTAATGTGTTTCATGACTAAAGTAATTTACGTTTTAATTTGGGATATTTTAACGTATTGAAAGTTTTTGAAACCACAGAAAGGGCAGTAAAGTGTGAGAGGGCGTGTTGGGAATCGTGGCGGTACAGGAAACCCTGAATTTTAAATGAATACCTGTAATTTGGATGACAATTTTTTTTTATATGCAAATATAAATGAGAACGTGCAGTTATAAAATTATAGCCTCGTTGAATACTCAACTTGGGTCTCACAAAAAATAATAAGCCGAAGTCCTGACTTGACAACTGGTCCAAATTTATATAATTGATGCCCGACACCAAGGCCGTAGCCAGCCAATAATTTCAGGGGGGGGGGGGGGGGGTTGGTGGGCCCATCCCCCAATTGACGGAGGCTAGAAAAAATTCTAAATAAAAAACTGTTCTAGAAGCTATATGAAGTGTTTTTTTATGGCAACACTACCCCCTAACTATCGGAGGTTAGGACAAATTCTAATTATTAAACGGCTCTAGAAGTTCTCTAAAGTGTTTTTTTATGGTAACATAACCCATTAACTGCCGAAGGCTAGGACAAATTCCAGATATTAAACAGCTCTAGAAGTTCTTTAAAGTGTTTCTTTATGGCAATGTAACCCCCTAACCGCCGAAAAATAGGAACAATTCTAAATATTAAACACCTCTAGAAGCTATTTGAAATTTTTTTATGACAACATAACACCATAACTGGCGAAGGCTAAAAAAAAATCTATATAATAAACACCTCTGGAAGCTCTCCGAAGTGCTTTTTATGGTAACACAGCCCCCTAATTTGTATTTGTTCCTTAATTTTGATATAGTTTAACCCTAAATAAATCCATATATATTTTGTTAGTAAAATTTCGGGGGGGGGGGGTTTGAACCCCGAAACCCCCCCCTGATTACGGCCTTGCCCGACACCTTAATTCAGTAGGTAACTTGTCTTTCCACTGAGGTAAGGCCATGAGAAAATATGTACAATTATGTCGTACCATTCATTTACTTCACAATCAAAAAATAACTGTTACAAATTTAACCAAAGAGATATCAGCAACGGTGGTCATACGGTCTTAAGTGCCAAGCTCACCATAGATTGGATTTCAGGTGACAAAAAGGTCAAAGTTCGATTCTCAGTCAGGTGCACTGAAGTCTTCTCTTACCTTTTCCATGCTAATGCGAGTACACTTTATATAAACTTCCCTGCTCATCCCTAATACTCCTTCAAATAAACTGTTAATAACCAAGTGTATAAATTAATAATTAAAAAATATTAAGCATATTTATATTTATATAGTTTCTACTTTTAAATTATGGGACAATAAATAGTTCTAAGAAAATCTGCCAGCATTTGTCCGTAGTATATGTGGGACACCCCTTATAGCAATCTCCAGAAAGTCTTCCTCCCCCCTAAGTCCCAGCGCACCCCTTTCTGCCAGGGGTACTACATTTCAATTTTCATAAGAATGGCCTTTTGGAAAAATTGCAAGAGATTTATTGAGGTCAACATTAATGACGTGTTACTATATTATTACCGTTATTTTATAGGTATTGATCATAGGTTACAGCAGCAAATAATGTGACTTGACGTATGAATACGCGAAAGTAGATCTATTTAGTAACTTTGCTAGTTGTGAAATAAGGTACTTCCTTTGAAAATTGGACTGTAAAAAAACACACACACACACTCTGCAATGCGCTTTAATCAACTTGAAACGTGTTTCTCTAATTGTTTGCTTGCTCTGTCTTGTAACAGTTCATTATAATATTAATGAGGAAAGTCAACTAGTGTAAAGTTGAAATTATAGTAGTTTCAATAATAATAATAATAATTGTCTTCTGTTTTTACTGCCAACGTCTCCGTCCATGAAATGTATGCAAACAATGCTGTTGAGAGACGAGCATGGGGAGACATAGTCTGTTCGTGGTAGCTTGGCCCCCTTTTAAAACGGATGAAATCTGCATTACTGGGAGCGCGGATAAAGGTGTCAGTCCTGTTTCATCTGGTTTGCCGGTGACGGGAAGATCGGGGCTAGAATACTACCAGGCTTAGTGAGGTGTTATTTCCTAAATGGTTTTCCACTCTCCCTCTATGTAATTGTGGGTATATTTCATTTAAATTCAGGATTTATCCCCCCTATCTCAATCAGCGTAGTCATGTGCGGATAGCTCAAACGAGTAATTAGTTCTAAAAACATATAGTAATACAATGCCCATCTACATTACTGTTGGTGACCTGGTGGTCTAGGGGTAAGGTGTCAGACTTCTGTGCTAGGGGTCCGGGGTTCAATCCTCGGTCCCGGCACAGATTTATCTGATTGCCAAACCCTTCCTTCACCTTTGACAAGATGTGTATTAATCACAACTTGTGAATGTGAGGAATGCCAGGCCTCCACCGTGGTTCGGATTCCACGTTAAACTGTAGGTCCCCCATTTCATCTCACAATCACCCTACCATTGCACATTAGCGTAAATGCGTATAACCCGAACGGGTAGTAAGACGCGGTGCTAATAATAATAATAATAATAATAATACATTACTGTTTTGAATTGTAATAGTTAACCTATACTTTCTAAGCCCAAGTAGGCCCTATATCATGCGAATTACAAACTAACTTAATCAAGTGCGGTACGTCTAATATTACACAACAACTAGGCCCATCGCATAGAAATTTACTAACATAGTGACATTACATTTATATAGGTCTATAATAAATATCTCAGTAATTATCACCTGGTACCGAACCTACGGTCTGTAAGAATCAACCATGGTCGAGGGATTGAGGCAGCCCAAAACAGTTCTATGAAGGCTCTTTGGGACCTTTGATCGATTACCAATGCCATCTAATTTGTTTTTATTTAGCCTTACCACATTTCCATTTCCATAGGAAGAAACCGACATCTAAAAAAGTTACCAGATCTACTTTCATGTATTCATACATCAAGTCGCGTGATTTTCAACAGTAAATTTTGATAAATAATATTAATACTGTACTTATAAAATAATACTAATAATATAATAAAATGTTATCAAAGTTGAGTGCAAAATAATATATTTGTATTTTCTAAATGGATCATTTTTTCAAAATCCTACTATATCTATCTATATATTTCTCGGATTGAGTTTTAGTGGTATGTTGCCCTAGATTAAGTTAGTTTTTAAAGTAATATTTTAGTATTTAGTATTTTGAGAGTAATCGTCAAACAACATACGACAAAAAAAAATGTCGGAAAGATTATTATACTATAGGATCTTGATTCTATGATGGAGAACTCCCAGACTAGTCTTAAAGACACTCAATCCCAGAATAGTATTAAAGACACTCGCGTTCATATTAAAATAGTGAAGACACTCGCGTCCATTCTAATATTAAAATACACTCTCTTTCAGATTAAAATAGTGAAGACACTCGCTCCCAGACTAATCTTGAAGACACCGCAAAGTCTAATAGTTGGACCATATTCGATTCAATCAAATTACGTTAAGGTGGGTCAGTTTGGAAATATCGTAGAAGAGTATTAGTGACCGAACGAAGGTAATTTGTACGTCAGTTAAAATGTTAATACAATTTGGGTGATAACTAGTTTGTAAAATGCTACCAACCTAAAGGTGTTTATTAAATTCGTGTTTCTTTTCTACTAAGAATGCATTTAGAACGAGTCTTCATTGCATGTAGTCACGAAAAAGTTCGACGCGATGTAAGATTATAATTTAAAACTGAATGATTTCAGTAAAAGTGTGCACAGAACTGAAACCAAAGAGTGCGTGTATATAACATTGTGAAAGCTTTAAGAATAATTAGAGATGGAACGCTAGAATGCTCGAATCTGGGGTGTTCGAGAGATTCGATATTTGAAAAGATTTCAAAAATGTATTTAAAATACAAATATGTAAGCCTTGACTTGCGTGGTTAAAAACATGTTTGAATTAAGAAATCTATAAAAATAATTAAATAATTTTTCCAAACAATCTCATATTTTTTATTTATCACGTAACCAATATGAAAAAATAAACAAAAGTAAGTGATACTGAACCTTCAAAAACTTTTTTTAAACCCAGTTCTAAATATTTTCATTTTAACTAAAAGTGAACATTTTTAATGATTCGAACTTCGATTCGAGATTCGAAAGAAATGTTTTAACTAGGATTAGATTCATCTCAAATAATTATTGATCGAGTGAAGCAAGGTTTTGTTTTATCTTGACCATTTAACGTTTCGTCTGTCTGTCCGTATAGCTGTTCCATGATAATTGTCAAATACATGGACTAATTTTTACCAAATTTGGCAGGAACATTCTTTGAACCCAGGTTGATCAAGTACCTAAGGGGTATTTTTTAAATGTTAATAAATATATTGTAAGACTAGGGTTTTGACCAAACTGACAAGCGTGCGAGCGAGCGCGTGATTAGCAGATATCTCTCGATAGTTATTGACGAGGAGGCAAAGGTTCGAATCTTGGCTCAGTGAGGGTGGTTTTTGACAAGTGATTTATTGTTGTGGTTTTCTCATCCTCTCTCCACGCTAATGATGATTCTTATTTTAAAAATATAACCAGTTTTATCTTTCAAGCGCGCGCGCTCTGGCCACCTCTCATTACAACCAATGTGTTCTATTTTATTTTTTAGTCGCTCGCTCAGTCTGGCCACCTCTCATTACAACCAATGTGTTCTATTTTATATTTTTAGTCGCTCGCTCCAGTCTGGCCACCTCTCAATTACAACCAATGTGTTCTATTTTATATTTTAGTCGCTCGCTCCAGTCTGGCCACCTCTCATTACAACCAATGTGTTCTATTTTATTTTTTAGTCGCTCGCTCAGTCTGGCCACCTCTCATTACAACCAATGTGTTCTATTTTATTTTTTAGTCGCTCGCTCAGTCTGGCCACCTCTCATTACAACCAATGTGTTCTATTTATATTTTAGTCGCTCGCTCAGTCTGCCAACCTCTCATTACAACCAATGTGTTCTATTTTATTTTTAGTCGCTCGCTCAGTCTGGCCACCTCTCTTACAACCAATGTGTATATTTTATTTTTTAGTCGCTCGCTCAGTCTGGCCGTACCCTAACGTCTTAAACCACATGAACCACGGATATTATTTTTGAATATAATGTAATATAATTGAATGCAGTTGAATATAATTGAATAAAATGCAATTGAATATGGTATTAACCTATTTTCTATCTAACTTGATCACAAAAGAAATATATCAACTTGAAATCCAAGGAAAAATTATATTAGATATTTCAACTTGAAATCCAAAAAGAAATTTTAAGATTGTAATAACGATAAGAACATTAGATAATTCTTAGCATAGCTTAATGTACTTAGCATTTTTTGAATGTAGAGCGCGTTGTTCACAAAACTAGTAGTTACTATTATTTTAATTGAAATTGTTTTTTACTGTCTCTCGACACCTAGGAGAGAAAGTATTATGATCGTCAAAAAAAAAAAAAAAGTCGAACTTGATATTTTGATAAATGTCGACGTTTCATGATCCCCTGAAACAAACAAAAAAGTTGTTTTCGTATTGCCGTTTGTCAGTACCTCGGGCTAGAGCCGGAACTCTTTTACCGATTGGGCTAAAACTTGGTATCTGGGGTTTTCGTAAGGTCCCCACGAGGGTTTTTGACATTAGATATCTAGCCCTAAATTTAAGGTACTTTACTGAAGGGCAAGAACAAAAAAAAATATTTACTCGATATTCGCAATAACGATTTTGATTAAATTGTATATAAATTTTGTTTATTATTATAAACAAGATGGAATTTCTCATTTTCTCATAAAAATGACTTTAAGGGTACTATAGCCTACATAGCGGTAATTTTTCAATTTTCATAATTTCTCCACGACTATTTAAAATAGGAAATAACTTATCATTGTAAAATTGTAGTACAATTAAAGATAAAAAAAACACTTTTATTTGAAATATATTTTTATAAAACCAATAAGTTTTGAGCTATAAGTAAATAAAATAAATTTTTAATTCGGGTCTTTGAAAATGAATTTGATTCTTATGCTCTTTGGTCGACAAAGATGTTTCTCTTTTCTCAATTTTTCTGTAACATTGTTTCTAGTTCCTAATGCAATAGAGTAAGTAACAGTGTATAGTCTATAATTTATTATCTTTGGGGTAGTGTTTCTAAAACAATGTAAAGACCTATTATCTCGCTTCACAAATCTTAGGATTTTTTAGTAAATGTCTATTTTAAGATAAAAGCGGGAGAAAGTCTGTGCGGTGCAACTTACCATTTAATATTTTAGATAAATAATGGAGCTGTGATGCGTCCTGAAACAGCACTGTAGGTTTTTCCTTATTCTTGAATATTTAATTAACACTTTATTGAATTAATTATCCACAACAATGTCGAGCTCACACTAGACTGGGTAGCTGGTGACTGAGGGTAGAAAGAGGTTCAAGGTTCAAATCTTGGCCAGGTGGTTTTACAAATGTGATTTATTCTAGATCACACTAATGTGGGTTCACTTCCTTTAAAACTACCCTTCTCATTTTAATCCCTTAGAGAGTTAAAAAAAACTCACTCAAAATTACAATATAAAAATATAAATATATATTTATATTTTATATTGTAAACTCAAAATTACAATATAAAAAATATAAATATATATTTATATTTTATATTGTAATTTTGAGTGAGTTTACTTTTTTAAACTCGTTAATATATATTTGTGAATGAGAAGTAAAATGTGTTAAAAGCAAAGTGTGTTTTACCTGTTAGCGAGTTTCCTCTACCCCTTCTTTGTTAGAATATAAAATAAAACAAGAGGGTGGAAGTGGGGTAAGCATTAAAACAATTAACTTGCTCCACAACCACTTGCAGAAAGTTGCGGTAATGACAAACGTAATTAAAACCTACTTCTAGACAATAACTTAAAATACATACGTTCACTCTTTTGCACAAATTTAATGTACCGAATCAAGTTCGTAAAAAAATAAAACCCATGAAATATATTTTTAAGTGATTACTAAAATGTGAATAGTTAATTTATCATAAATCACTAAATCTAATATCAAAGGCTTTTTAGATCTCCATTTTTTTAAATCAACGTGTCTTACTACCGGTCTAGGTTATACGCACCCATATTTGCGTTAAATAAATATAGACTAATAGCAATTGACAATGGTACAAGCATATAGACATTTCGTTTATTTTTTTAAGGTTCAAGGTAAATTAAATATGCTCTAAGGAACAATGAATATAAGGCTACAAAGCGTGAGATTCGCTATTTTCCAGATGCGTTTGTTGAGGATAAAATCCAGAAGTTTATATAGCTGTGAGATTTTTTCTGCAAATAAAGGTTTGGACCAGATATCTTGAATACTGCATTTGTTTATTTATTATGTAAAAACAATCACCGTAGAAAAAACGTAAATATATTGTGGGAGCACCGTAGAAATACGTCAACATATTGTGGGAACACCGTAGAAATACGTTAACATATTGTGGGAACACCGTAGAAATACGTTATCATATTGTGGAACACCGTAGAAATACGTTAACATGAAGTGTGATCACCGTAGAAATACGTTAACATGAAGTGTGATCACCGTAGAAATATGTGAACATGAAGTGTGATCACCGTAGAAATACGTTATCATATTGTGGGAACACCGTAGAAATACGTTAACATGAAGTGTGATCACCGTAGAAATACGTTATCATATTGTGGGAACACCGTAGAAATACGTTAACATGAAGTGTGATCACCGTAGAAATACGTTAACATGAAGTGTGATCACCGTAGAAATACGTTATCATATTGTGGGAACACCGTAGAAATACGTTAACATGAAGTGTGATCACCGTAGAAATACGTTATCATATTGTGGGAACACCGTAGAAATAAGTTATCATATTGTGGGATCACCGTAGAAATACGTTAACATGAAGTGTGATCACCGTAGAAATATGTGAACATGAAGTGTGATCACCGTAGAAATACGTTATCATATTGTGGGAACACCGTAGAAATAAGTTATCATATTGTGGGAACACCGTAGAAATACGTTAACATGAAGTGTGATCACCGTAGAAATACGTTATCATATTGTGGGAACACCGTAGAAATAAGTTATCATATTGTGGGAACACCGTAGAAATACGTTAACATAAAGTGTGATCACCGTAGAAATACGTTAACATAAAGTGTGATCACCGTAGAAATACGTTAACATGAAGTGTGATCACCGTAGAAATATGTGAACATGAAGTGTGATCACCGTAGAAATACGTTATCATATTGTGGGAACACCGTAGAAATAAGTTATCATATTGTGGGAACACCGTAGAAATACGTTAACATAAAGTGTGATCACCGTAGAAATACGTTAACATGAAGTGTGATCACCGTAGAAATACGTTAACATGAAGTGTGATCACCGTAGAAATACGTTATCATATTGTGGGAACACCGTAGAAATAAGTTATCATATTGTGGGAACACCGTAGAAATACGTTAACATAAAGTGTGATCACCGTAGAAATACGTTAACATAAAGTGTGATCACCGTAGAAATACGTTATCATATTGTGGGAACACCGTAGAAATAAGTTATCATATTGTGGGAACACCGTAGAAATACGTTAACATGAAGTGTGATCACCGTAGAAATACGTTATCATATTGTGGGAACACCGTAGAAATACGTTAACATGAAGTGTGATCACCGTAGAAATACGTTATCATATTGTGGGAACACCGTAGAAATAAGTTATCATATTGTGGGATCACCGTAGAAATACGTTAACATGAAGTGTGATCACCGTAGAAATACGTTATCATATTGTGGGAACACCGTAGAAATAAGTTATCATATTGTGGGAACACCGTAGAAATACGTTAACATAAAGTGTGATCACCGTAGAAATACGTTAACATAAAGTGTGATCACCGTAGAAATACGTTAACATGAAGTGTGATCACCGTAGAAATATGTGAACATGAAGTGTGATCACCGTAGAAATATGTGAACATGAAGTGTGATCACCGTAGAAATACGTTATCATATTGTGGGAACACCGTAGAAATAAGTTATCATATTGTGGGAACACCGTAGAAATACGTTAACATAAAGTGTGATCACCGTAGAAATACGTTAACATGAAGTGTGATCACCGTAGAAATATGTGAACATGAAGTGTGATCACCGTAGAAATACGTTATCATATTGTGGGAACACCGTAAGAAATAAGTTATCATATTGTGGGAACACCGTAGAAATACGTTAACATAAAGTGTGATCACCGTAGAAATACGTTAACATAAAGTGTGATCACCGTAGAAATACGTTAACATGAAGTGTGATCACCGTAGAAATACGTTAACATGAAGTGTGATCACCGTAGAAATACGTTATCATATTGTGGGAACACCGTAGAAATACGTTAACATAAAGTGTGATCACCGTAGAAATACGTTAACATGAAGTGTGATCACCGTAGAAATACGTTATCATATTGTGGGAACACCGTAGAAATAAGTTATCATATTGTGGGAACACCGTAGAAATACGTTAAAATAAAGTGTGATCACCGTAGAAATACGTTAACATAAAGTGTGATCACCGTAGAAATACGTTAACATGAAGTGTGATCACCGTAGAAATATGTGAACATGAAGTGTGATCACCGTAGAAATACGTTATCATATTGTGGGAACACCGTAGAAATAAGTTATCATATTGTGGGAACACCGTAGAAATACGTTAACATAAAGTGTGATCACCGTAGAAATACGTTAACATAAAGTGTGATCACCGTAGAAATACGTTAACATGAAGTGTGATCACCGTAGAAATATGTGAACATGAAGTGTGATCACCGTAGAAATACGTTATCATATTGTGGGAACACCGTAGAAATAAGTTATCATATTGTGGGAACACCGTAGAAATACGTTAACATAAAGTGTGATCACCGTAGAAATACGTTAACATGAAGTGTGATCACCGTAGAAATACGTTATCATATTGTGGGAACACCGTAGAAATAAGTTATCATATTGTGGGAACACCGTAGAAATACGTTAACATAAAGTGTGATCACCGTAGAAATACGTTAACATAAAGTGTGATCACCGTAGAAATACGTTAACATGAAGTGTGATCACCGTAGAAATATGTGAACATGAAGTGTGATCACCGTAGAAATACGTTATCATATTGTGGGAACACCGTAGAAATAAGTTATCATATTGTGGGAACACCGTAGAAATACGTTAACATAAAGTGTGATCACCGTAGAAATACGTTATCATATTGTGGGAACACCGTAGAAATACGTTAACATGAAGTGTGATCACCGTAGAAATACGTTATCATATTGTGGGAACACCGTAGAAATACGTTAACATAAAGTGTGATCACCGTAGAAATACGTTAACATGAAGTGTGATCACCGTAGAAATACGTTATCATATTGTGGGAACACCGTAGAAATACGTTAACATGAAGTGTGATCACCGTAGAAAGAACCTAATATGACAGCCAAAAAAGTGACTATATTTACATTAATTTATTTGCACGCCAAATTTTGTATTCTGAAGCTATCATTATTGAAATATTATGCATGTTAAATTATTATTATTATTATCATTATTAGTTTTAACGCCAAGGTAATTAAGGGTTGAGGATGGTGACACGAGAGAGAATGGAGAGAATGTATTGGATAAAATCAATAATAAAATTATAAAATAACACAGAAGTTTACTTGCATTTTTTTGAATCTTACAGTTTATATAAATGCATTTATTTTATTTTGTTACATTGTATTTATGTAATGTCGTATAACTGTGAAAGAGATACACAACTTTCTACTTCTTATTTACATTCAAAGCCGCTGCATCCGATGATGACTTTCCTATTCACTTAAACGTGAGTCCAAATACCACGATTCGATTTGTTACATCCGCGTGTATTTGTGCAATTTTTACAGCAAAAAAAAAATTTGGTCAAAATGAATAAATTATTCCTTCAGCTTGGTATGCTTCGTTTAATTTTCTATACAGTTTCGGAATATTTTTCATGGATATCCTGGAATTTAAAGATAACTTTTCTCTTAATTTAAAAAGTTTCATTTAATTTCATTATAATCATGACAGATGTTTAAGAAATTTTGAGATTACCATGTGTAGAAAATTAAACTAGACGTATGTACTGAAGAAACATTTTGTATTTATTTTGGCCAAATAAAATATTTTGCTATAAAAACTGGGCTTCAACACGCGCCCCGGCCTTAAGGATTCTTCTTTTGGCTATTTGAATTTCTCGTTAGAAACTTCGTTCCTACTATGTTTGTGGGAAACCGTAAGAAGACTCTTTGTTCACAATGAATGTTTTGTAGCCATGATTCTAAAAAAAAAAGGGGGTAAGGAGTGAAAATTAATTCCCCTGCGCTGTTTCGCGGTTTTTTGGGAGCTAAGGGGGGGAAGGGGGTTGACCATCATCGCAAAGACTGCCTCCTATCTCTACCCCTATCCAACGAGTATCAGACCGACTAATTACTAAAAACTCAGTGAAGAGAGAGGCGGTTTTGTCGCGGGGGGATGGGGGGGTGGAAGGTTGTTCCCAGCCTGAATGAGAGCAAACAACAACCCACCCCCCCTTCAGCCTCTTCGGACATTTCTTTCCCCATATCTCTTTAATTACAATCTCGCGTTCCAACCACCCTTACCACAGCACACCAGATTAAAAACAACAGATCCCCTCTCCACCTCAACCTTTATTCAACAAACAGTTTTGGACAAAATGGAAAAAAAAAAAAAACCTGTCTTGTCTTTCCAAAGACAAATTTTTCAACTTCCATTACGATTTGTGTGTGAGTTTTTGGTTCTGTCGTTAAAGAAGAAGTGGGCGGGGTGGTAGGGCGGGAGCGGAGGGGGAAGGGGGTGATACTCCTTTGAAAACGAAAGTTTGCTTTATGAAAGCCTACTACAAAGAAATGTGTTCGTACTCTACTTTTCCATTTCGTGCAAGTTTTTATTTTTTCATTTTAATGTAAACCTCCTAGATCTGACTGATGTAATTAATGCTCATTAAAATAATAAAAGTATACTTTGCAGTAGAACTTCATGAATGCAAAAAGCGTGACTAATGTTCATGTATTGTATCGAGTTACTCGTAAGAAAATGTTGGTAGCCTACAAGAATCAAGAGACACATTTCCTAAATAGTCTCTTACTCTACCTCCATAAAAATGCGGAATCTCTTCGAATACGGATCTTAGCTAACTGACTCGATTAGAATCCAAATTAAAAAAATGGCGAGTCAAGTCCGAATCGAATTCATGCCAAGTTTATTTTATCGAATCTAATCCTAGTCGAATCCCATGCCTAAACAAAAATGGGATCGAATATTTTATTTTAAAAATAGGTTCAGACCTGAATCGAATAATTTAGTTAAGGATTACTATGATAATGTTTTAAATAAAATCTGTGTTGAATATTTTACTGTGCTAAATTTTCGAATACAATCCAATAATAAAATATTTAAAAACTGTTGATACACTTTTTAGATATATTTAAGGTTTATCAAAAAAAGTAATCAATACCACTAATTTCGAAAGGTGAAAAATCAAATAAAGATCACTTTTACAATCATGGTGCAAAGGTTGATTAGTATTTACTAAAAAGTGGGCCTAGCTAATTTTTTAAATACAAAATAATCACTGTCACTAACAACTATACCCCACTTCATTCCTTCACGACCCAAAGTTCAAGTCAACTTCTCTATTTACTCTACCAGAAAACTGGTTTCCGGATGGATTATATTAAATGGTTAAATGTGAATTATAGATTCGAACTTTGAGCTAAGCCCATCGAATATGAATCTAGGATTTAATTAGATTTGAAATTTTGAATCAAATCCGAATCTTTCAATATTAAGATTCAAAATTCCAAATGAATCCGGGTACGATTCGGATTCGAAATTTTGAAGGTCCGCAAAAGCTTAGCGGTTACATTAAATTCTACATCATAATTAAATACATAAATAAATAAGACAACAGTCTCATTGGTGCCATTCATAATCTGCAAAGAAATTATATACATTTTTGACATTGTTGCTAAATAAATTTTAACACAATCATGTTGTTAATAAGACCCTTGATTTAAATTCTCTTTTACAGTGGACTTTAAAACTATTTATCTTTTGTCCTGTTGATTTTGCCTTAACTTCCTTGATTGGGGTTCAAACACAGACCCCATTAAGTAATTTGACAATAATTGCACAATTTTAACAATTGTATAATTAGACGCTCTAAACAATGATTCAATAATTTCACATTACAGTTCACGAGCTATTTAATGCTTTTTGCGTACCCATTGTTAAGTTAAGGTATTTGATACACGGAGCTGAAATTTAGTATAACTAGACATTCATACGAGATGTATATGAACCTGTTTTTCACACAAAAAGAAAAGTTAATTTTTCTACCAGATGTCATGCATAATTCACTTTCACCGAAAAGTGGAGCTACCTGGTTTTTGATCCCAACCCATCTCTACTTTTTCTCATTCCTACCTCATTAAAGTAATACCGAGATCACGATCAAATTAAACGTTCTCATTATGTGAATAAACAATGTGCGATCATGTTTCACGTAACTTAACATAACATCTCGAACTAAACACAGCCAATGGATCTGGATTGTTTGAAAACAGATTGTTCACTATAATAGAATTCGAGAAGTTAAGGGTGATAGGATTCAAGTACCTACTTAGAAGAGAAGCTTACTGGAGCTATCGAATAAAGTGTGAGGATAGGTACCGACGTTTTGGTGTTCGCCATACACGGAGAAAAGAACTACACCGAGGAAGGCTTCTGCACACTATACACAAAACAAATGAAGTACTAAATAGCTGTGTTGACGTTGATCGCAACATGATTAGTTGATAGAAACATGCGGTATACGTCACGTAGCCAACGTTAAGGTTTTCCCATGGTCAACGCTTGCGTTAAGGCTGCACCTATCACGTTTGAATTAGTTTCGTTATTTTATTATTTTGTGGGTAAAATCATGTGCTTTCTAAAATTAACAGTTCAAAGTTATAAAAAAATACCACTTTGTTAGGCATCTTCTATAATATTTGCATTGTTTCATAAAAATGTTTCACACATGTATTAAAGTGTTATGGCTTTGGCAGATAAACTTAAAATGAGAAATGCTTTTGTGGTTGATGTAGCCATGAAAATAACGTGGAAGGTTTCTAACTAAATTTGGTCTAGATCTTTGTAAGTTTCAGATATCACAACAATTTTCCTACAAAACATAAATAATATGCTAACACTAAGTTAAATACATCATGAGGGCTTTAATTTAAAACCACTTGGAGAACCTTTACGTTAAGTTATGTTACGTTGATTGTGAATCTGGAATACATATGTTGACAGCTCGGATGTTTAGTAAGGCACTTAATAGGTGGAAGGGGGAGGGAATAGTGGAGGAATCAAAGAATACAGTACAAACATCAAGATTAGCAACACCTACCTAACACCGAAACCATGCTCAAGTTAAAAATAACTTTTGGAAAGTAATTTTAATCATATACAACTTCTGTTTGCCTGATAGCACCAGACGATACGGGCAGGACAATCAAGATATTAAGAATTAAATACAAGATCAATTTGTGAATTTTATTATTTTACTAGGGATAATTAAGGTACACTTATCAACCGACATAAGCACATGCAAAACAAACTAAATTATCCCTAGAAAAGATACAAAATCTAAGGCCGGTTGTACAAATATCAGATTGATTTTTTCAATCACTGGATTGCAAATAAGCTTAATCATAGATCAAGAAAATTTTGTGTTTCGGCAAAGTTAATTAGGGATCAAAATAAAGTATCACTATAGATTTGATAAAATAATCACGTAAATCAAACATAGCCACAATGTAAAAAGCAATGTATTTAGAAAATCTTATTGTGAAATGACCTAAATCTATTATTAACTTTGTGTCTCTGGTAACCTAGGCTACTTGATATTTAAATATCAGTTTCAATAAACTGCAAAATCAGGCACGTTCCTTAAGAAAAATATTTTAAACAACTTTGTAGTGATATTAATAAATATACACAGTAAAACGTAATTGGTTTAAACCTTATATTAAATTTTGTTTCTCTATGATTAAAGAAAATATATTTAGTTCCTGTATCTGCTTTGCATATCAACCATTATCTATAACTTCATTTGTAGAGTTGAAAAACTTTATCTGAAGACGCATTAATTGACACTGCTATCCTTTAAAATAAGTCACACTCAAAATAAATATATATACACACATTTTACTTTTATTTATCACTCAAGTAAGGATCCATAAACTATTTCCGTTATCAAAAGTTTTAGGTAACGTCTCCCATCAACAAGAAGATCGGAGAATCAAACAGTTGATGGGAGTGGAATGACTGGTTAGCATGATCTGAGATTTGATCAACACTCACTCAATGATGAATGTTTCGACCATTCATGGAATCTAACCTCGAACCCTTATTACAGAGGATAGAGAACCTACAGTGAGCCAAGGTGTATGTAGCATGCGGTTGAAGCATGAAACCCATCAGCACGTGAGAAACTTTTTATTAACACCATTCGAGGAAAGGTGAACATTTTTACTGCCTGAATAGTAAATCTGACGTCCATAAAAAAATTATACGAGTCTTACAACCTCAATACCCTTGTTTATGTGGTTTAGGGGTAGACAATCTGATATCTCAATTTTATTAGAAAGGAATAAAAACGGTTCTGTCTGTAGAAAAGCCAATCGAGTATATTCCCTGAAAAAGAGATGTCTAAACTTTAAGAAAATGAGGGTTATATCCAACTAAAATGTTATTTTAACTTATATATACAAATATACATATATATACATACATATATACATACATATATATCCTCTTACCACATGCTGTGTATTTGTCGGCCAAACTCATTAGCAACGTTAAGGAACCTAGCGAAAAAGTAACTGGAAAACTCCCATACAAAAACTTTCAGCGTATTTCCTGTTTGATTTCAAAGAATGTTTTCTGTCTAAGATAACTCTTTATACCACTTATTATTTTAAGAAACCTGAAGTGACAATTTCCCTTCCCGACATTCGATACAAGCCATTACGTCTTCCCAACTTTTGAATGGAAAGAGAAAAGTGAAAACAATATATAGTAGAGGCAGAGTAGCTAAGTGTATATGACGTCACCAAGACATCTGAGAAAGCACGTCTGTTATTAGGCCGTAGCAAAATAAACCAAGTCGGATAACCACTGTCAGAATTTTTTTTTTCATGCCGCCTCACTACACATTGGGTTGTACGCGTTACGCTAGTTTAATAGCGAAGAGGACGGTAGAATTATGAAGAAATGTTTCCCGCAATTTTACCGAGGGAGATTGGGAAACTATTTAGGAAAAAAACTCTCACGCCAGCCTTGCTGTTAGCAACAAACCAGACAAAATGAGCTTGAATTTTAGAGTGAGTTTCCACCGGTGTGGGTGAATTTTATCTAAAACTGTCTAATTTAATGTACTCAGAAGAACCGAATGATTTGCAGTTGTCGCTCATAACTAATTGTTTTCATCTTAGACGGTTGTTAAGATAAATATAATGACCTTTTGATATTTTAGCTCTCCTAAATTTATTTTGCATCTCTTCTAAAAAGGTTATTTCCGTAATGATCCGAATATATCAACACTTTCCAGCTTTTTCTTCCCAAATAAAACACGAAAGAGAACCATAGCAATTTTAGGGTTTGCTTGTGAATAAATCCTTGCCCCCAAAAGAGGAAAGAAGGAAATATATAATCTTCTTACCGAAATTCTACTACAAATTGATACAAACCCCTTTTGAGATACCTCTTTGCGTGAGTAAAGTGACACAATGGCCAAGCGAGAACTTGGATACCTCTGTAGGTTGAGAGGTCGGCGCGTTTAGCCCCAAGACCAAGAGTTCAAATCCCCGTGCGGGTGTGATTTATCTAAATTTACACAAACCTTCTACCAGAAGGTATCTGAAAAAGTGTGTGGGTCCTAAGTCGACATTGTTTATTAGACACTGCGAAGACGCAGTCATGACCCCGGTCACTCCCGAACCTCCTTTCCGAGATTGGTATCTTTCCCCCCCATCCCTTCCCCATCACAATCATGTGGTATGAGCAACAAGAAGTGTGAAATTAACTCTTCTACCACTCTTTCACGAATATGTTTTATTAAAAAAAAAAGTGACCTGGTGGTCTAGGGGTAAGGTGTCAGACTTCTGTGCTGGAGGTCCGGGGCTCAATCCTCGGTCCCGGCACTGATTTATCTGATTGCCAAACCCTTCCTTCACCTCTGACAAGACGTGTATTAATCACAACTTGTGAATGTGTGGAATGCCAGGCCTCCACCGTGGTTCGGATTCCACGTTAAACTGTAGGTCCCCCAGTTCATCTCACAATCACCCTACCATTGCACATTAGCGTAAGTACGTATAACCCGAACGGGTAGTAAGACGCGGTGCTAATAATAATAATAATAAAAACATAATGATAAAAATTAATGTGATATCGTTAAACCATGTAGCTACATAATTCAAAAATTCCATTTCAGAGACATTACTTGCAAGGGTGTGGAAATGAGCGTATCGCGGGGTTTGGACCCCCCTGGAATTTGATGGACATCCCTTGGAGGGGTTTCATATACACTAGGAAGTCGAAACGGAATATTTATCAGTTCAGGTCCCTGTTCCGTTTCTCCAAACAAAATTTTAAAGGTTCCTGTTCTTTTCAGTTATTAACTGGGTTCCTGTCCTTTTTCCGGTTATTAAGAATGTATATTTACTAGTTTTAGTACCATTAACATTATATATATATATATATATAGTATCAAAACATGATTTACTACCAAATACGAGTTATTTATATAAAATAATAATAATCCAGGAGCTTGATGATTGGGCATAACATGCAATTACAGATTGATTTTTTAAATAAAAAGTAAGAACCTTTAAGAACCGATAATAACCTTTATTAACCTAAAAATATGTATAAATTACGGATCCAGTTTCTTAAAAAAACTGTTAATTTCTGTTAACAGTTCTGTTTCCAGTTCGACTCCCTGATATATACATATCAAAACTTGTATTGGCTAATGGTATAGTAAAATCTTCTAAAAGATCCCCTACTCCCCTAGAAAAAATAACTTCATACGTCAGTGGTAGCTTTTTTTTACTAAACACGTCTGGGCTACCAGTATTTAATCAGGTCAATCTGAGTAGAGATGAGGAAGGTAAAATTTAGATTAAATGTACTTATATTTGCGCGAAGAAAGAGAGGGAAACCGCGAAAAAACACCCTTGACCTCGAACGTTCCCTGTCACCGATCACCCAGTCTAGATGATCCTGATATTAAATCCACGTGCACAAAGATACATTAACTTATAGCTATTTCTTATATGTAAGTTCATACGGTGGTCGTTGAGTGTTATCAAATTTGAGTTTTTGAAATGTATTTTGCTTTTAAAAATGAGGCTGTAGTTCAAAACCTTCATTCCGAACTCATTTCGTTTGTGTCACTTAAGTTTGGAACCTCCTGATCACAGGACTGACTACAAACCCCTCCCCGCCTTGTAAACGGTTCGCGCTCTGCATCCTGAACCAAAGCCTCTAGATATCAAGGTCCAGCTCTGTGGAAGCTCTCGACCACGGCAGGTACATTCAAATTTGTTTAAATAGTTTTGTATTTCTCACTTAGAGAAAGTATTGTAATCCAGACTTTTTTTTCTCGAGATTATGATAGATCTTTATGTTTTATTTGATTTGGTGGATTTCGTCCAAATTTGATATTATTTAAATGTTGTATGGTCAAAAATCGAGGCCAAATCCGTGATTTTGATTCCAACCCTACAGAAGAGCAATTTAAAGATGAATAATTTTTGAACATTTGAAATGTTTCTAAAATAGTTGTAATGATTTTGTTCAAAATGAATAAATGGGAGTGTTTTACACGAAATGTGTTTTATATTTTAAAACATTTTAGGTTAGTTTACTGATAACCAAAAATGGCTATTTTGCCTAGTATTTATTTATAGAGTGTTTCATTGGATTAAAAAAATATTGGTTTTTTTTCTTAGGAAAAATTATCCAAGTACCTTTACTGATAACCGGCTAAAAAAATGTTTCCAAAATTACAATAGACTCTATGAGAATGTCGTACAGATATTGAAATAAGCTACTAAAAGAAATAGTACTAGCTCGAAGAGATTGCTACCCTGTTAACAAAATTGACAACCCCCAGTCCATGATCCTGACAGCAAGGTAAGGTGACAGCAGCACTTTGGGGGTCCCAGGCTCGTGACGTGAAATACTCGTCGCAGTGATGGCGGCTCACGAAATCTTACAAGACAAGCCCCACTTTAATAGTCCATTAACAAGAGGTGAGTGGTGATATTAGGTGGGAGGGGATACATACTTTCGTGAGACTGATTTCGACAGAGCAGGGCCTAAGACCTAATGGGTAAGTTTCAATGAGGTCGTCAGAAGAAAAATAACACATTAAATTATGACAACACTTTTTTGCCATTTTTATCATATGATAGTTACGTTCTTCTTAAAAAAGTATTTTACTCTTTGTTAACCCAAAATTGCGTTTTTTTTTCAGATAATGCATTTTAACACACAAGCTTTTTAAAGATAATCTATTCGGTAAGGATAAGGAAGGTAATTTTAAAGGAGGTATCCACTCATTAGCGTGAATAGGGGACGGTGAAATTACAGTGACATTACGAGAGTAAAGGAACATCAGTTTCGTCTTATTTGTATTTTAGGTGACGTGGAGGTAGAGGATCGAATTCTGGATCGTGTGTAATGAGTTGGTTTTCCTCTCCTAATTATTTCATCCACATTCACTTAATAAAAATGCTGGTACACTTATTCTAAGTTGTACTTTCCTCATTATTACCTCCTTAGTGGGAAATTAGATAGCTTGGACGGGTAATATGACACGAAGCACAAAACAGAATATGAATTTGTATTAATTTTCAGATGAAGCTTTCTCCTTTGTGGTTGTCTAACTGGCTATTCTAGTGTTGACAAAAGAGAAATACAGATCTATAAGGAAAATAACGAAAATTAACGTGTGTACCGGTTCAGATATAGAGTATATATATATATAAAAAAAAAGTGAAACCAGTTTCTTTTTATAGAAAGTCAGTTTTTATTTATATAAACTATTTCTTTTAAAAAATACATACAATAAAATTAATTTAATCCCAAATTTCAAGATTAATAAATATTATAACTAGTTTAAGAATAGGTGAGTGACATATGACTAGTTAGTGATGTCTAGCACTCTGTTGTTTCAGCCCAAAAACATTTACATGTAATAATTATGCCTTTAAAAATATCAAAAAGAGTTTTGGTCACTAAAATGTTTTATAAGAAAAATAATTTTTTTTTTTTCACATACACCCTGAATCAGGCCTTTCAGACTTCATAATTTATGTGCGGCCTGAGGACCTTTGGAAAAACCAACCTACAATGCGTTCCGATTAATCTTATTATAAACATAGAATATGTAATATTGCGCATCTGGACTATAACAATCCCTGCTCAGTAGTGAAAGGATTATCCAATACTAATCTACTGTTGCCCAGGAGGCGCCCTAATTTACTAATCATACATCCTTTTCGTGAAGACTCTTTCCATGTCCCGATGAGATGTAGTGTTGGTGATTGTTAATATAGAGGTGACCTGGTGGTCTAGGGGTAAGGTGTCAGACTTCTGTGCTGAGGGTCCGGGGTTCAATCCTCGGTCCCGGCACAGATTTATCTGATTGCCAAACCCTTCCTTCACCTCTGACAAGACGTGTATTAATCACAAATTGTGAATGTGTGTAATGCAAGCCTCCACCATGGTTCGAATTCCACGTTAAACTGTAGGTCCTCCATTTCATCTCACAGTCACCCTACCATTACACATTAGCGTAAGTGCGTATAACCCGAACGGGTAGTAAGACGCGGTGCTAATAATAATAATAATAATAATAATAACTAATAAATAATGTTAATATACGGGTTTGGAACCAGTGGAGATGCTTAACCCTAATTTTATAAACCTAACTATAACTAACCAAACCTTGGTGATGATTGGGATATATCACCTTTCGGGAAAAATATCAAAGGTACCAGCCGGTAATTGGCTCGTAGCCAGGTGCAATGGCCACTACACCCCGAGATGGTTTATAAAAATAGTAGAAACACGACAGTTGAGATGACATATAAAAATGTGTCGTTATTTGGGGAAATCTATCAAGTGAGGTTGATGGACAAATATTTACAATTTACTCGCCAGAGGGTTGAATTTTCCAACCAAATATTTACAATGTTGGCAGCACATACGTGTGTGAACAGTCGTTTTTTGCTTATGAAAAAGAAACAATCGAGCGATTACGACTAACGGACCCGCATTTGTCATCTGAAAGTGACTTCGAAACACTCACAAGCAAAAGTTTCAAATTTCTGCCAAACAATATAGTTATAATATTGTGTTTATATATAATATATAATCTGCTGTTTCTTTTAGTAATCACAAGGGTTTATTTAAGATTTGTTTGTTTTTTTACTCAAGAAGATGATGACATTACGTTTTCTGAAATGCAGCCTCGTTGGTAATCTTTTTTTTAAATTCCAATGTGCCCATTATGATCAAACGAGTTTGACACGTCGGCTCTAAATTGACTAAAGTTGCCTTAAAACTTAGACAAATAATTTAAATATAATAAAATGTGTTAACAAAATATATATCATCTATGAAAATAGTATTTATTATACATTGCATTAAAAATACTTATAAGTACTTAATGCTATTGTTTTGTAAATGTTAATTATTATCACTTTTAGTTAATAATTAAAAAACTTGTAGACATTTTTTTCAAAATATGCACAGTATGTCCTAAATATGGTTTTGATACAGCCTAAAAACTGAAAATGACTAACTATAAAATTATTTGCAAAATAAAAAACTATTTTTAACAAGGGCATATCAAAAACATGTTTATATCATATTTAGCATTAAAAGGAAGTTTAGAATAAAAAATATGACGTGTCATATATAACATGTTTGGGGATTAATGAAATTTCTTTTAAAATAGTTTGTGTGAGTTGATTAAATATGAAACAAAGAGCTCAAAATAATAGAGCCAGGATTGGAAGAGGGAAAATTAGGGAATATTTTTGAGATATTAGATAGAATACATCTTTAAATGTACAACCTAACAAAAGAAGGCACGGCGTGTCAATTTAATCAAATTAATTAATTGACTTGTTTTTTGCATCACCTCTCTTTACAGGCTCTACGTAATTAAATTTCGCTATTGGGGTGAAGATTAGGAAGGCAGAATTAAGAATAAATGTATCCAAATTTGCGTGGAGAAAGAGTGGAGAGCCATTTAGAGGAAAAATATAAACCTCAGTAAACCTGATCGGTATTCAAACAAAGTAACCTTTCACTAACCAGAACAACAGACTCGATGAGCCTGACATACATACCAATGTTGGGTTACTGTTTAACTTTTTATTTAATAAATACTACCCCCTTTGGTAGCTACATGGTCAAAGGTGTCCGTCACTAGCTCAACAGATTGGACTGCTGATGACGCGGAATTTAGGGTTCGAATCACAGTTGGATGAATTGCGGGTGATTTTTTTCCTAAATGGTTTCCCACTATCCCACCACACAAATAAGGTTACTCATTCTCTAAATTCAACCTTCCTAACACATTAACCTTAGTACATAAGCGTGTAAACAAACGGAACAGGTGGTAAGACGTGAAGTTAAAAAAACAAAAACGTAAAGCTCTTATCTTCTGGCCAGCAAAAAAATCCAAACCAGACCACGATCCACAGCAAGGAGACATCGCAACTAACTCCCACCAACAGCTGACCTGGTGGTCTAGGGGTAAGGTGTCAGACTTCTGTGCTGAGAGTCCGGGGTTCAATGCTCGTCCCAGCATAGATTTATCAGATTTCCAAAACCTTCCTTCACCTCTGACAGGACGTGTATTAATCACAACTTGTGAATGTGAGGAATGCCAGGCCTCCACCGTGGTTCGGATTCCACGTTAAGCTGTAGGTCCTCCATTTCATCTCACAATCACCCTACCATTACACATTAGCGCAAGTGCGTATAACCCGAACGGGTAGTAAGACTCGGTGCTAATAATAATAACTCCCACCGAAAGTTATATCTGGAGACTCTCGTAAATTAGTGGAAGACTTGAGTTTATTTGTCCCTCCCTATCATGGGAGAGAAATGGGGCTTTGCGTGCGTTTTATGGGTGTCACGTGGTCTACAAGCTTGGGAGAGTTTGTGGGGCAGGGGGAGAAGGAAGGGTCAAGTGGCACATGCTCGCTGGCCGATGAACCAGAGTTTCAGCACACATTACAAACGCTGCAAAAAAAATATTAGTAATATTAAAACAGACCCGCTTTGGTGGCCAAGTGGTATAACGCGCTATTCTTGCAATAAACTAGCTTGCCGATGACGGAGAGATCCAGGTTCGAATATCGGTCGGGTGCATTGAGTTTTTTAATCAATTGATTTTCCACTTTTCCTCCACGTAAATATGGGTACACTTCCTCTAAATATAACCTCCCTAAGCCCTAAAACCATTAGCGTAATTAGTACATAAGCGTATAGCCCGAACTAATAGTAATACGCGGTGCTAAAAAGAAAATAATGAAAAGAAAAAAGTGTATTTAACATACAACTCATTTACTAACAGATTATGTCGTAACGCGACTTACAAATTAACTTGATTCTAAAATAAATTCGGCACCCAGTCCTCTTATCCATCAACTCTTCGCGGTAAACGTGGAAGCCCCATTTCCACCAATGATGAATTTTACGTTCGTGCCGGGAATATATATATATATATATATATATATAAATAAATATATATAATATATATAAATAAATATATATATATATATATATAAATATATATATATATATATATATAAAATATATATATATATATAAATATATATTATATATATATATATATATATATATATATATATATATATATATATATATATATATTGATTCCCGGCACGAACGTAAAATTCATATATATATATATATATATATATTTTGCACCACGTCTTACTACCCGTTCGGGTTATACGCTTAAGTACTAATTACGCTAGTGGATTAGGAATTGGGAGGGTTGAATTTAGAGGAAGTGAACCCGCATTTGCGTGGAGGGAGAGTGGAAAACCATTTAGGAAAAACCACCCCCAGTTCACCCGACCGAGATTCGAACCTGGATCTCCCCGTCCTCGGCGGTCGAGCTCAACACGACTACCGCGTTAGCCAACTACGCCACCGAGGCGGGTCCGGGAATCGAACCTGTGAACCTTAATTAGGTGGATAGCGCATTAGCAAATGAACTTAGATATTTTTGAGCAGTCATTCTCAGTTTTGATATTATGATCCGTAAGAAATATAACAAATCAAAACCCGCATCGGTCAGCACGATGATCACGGTGGCCTATCTAATCCTGTCGGGTTTTGTCCATGACGGTTTTCATAAATGATTTTCCACTCACCCTCCACGCTAATCGGGGTATATTTCCTAAAAAAAAAAAAGTCTTCCTTATCCCTACTCCATTAGTGTAAGCCATTTGAGTAAACCGGAAGGGTTATTTTAAAAAGGAGGAGAGCCCCCCCCCTCCCCCTCTTCCATCCCTACATAATATTATCTCAAGGGCATTGGTCGTCACGTTTCGTTGCTCATCACTCCATAGTGATATCACAATCGACGTTGTTTTGTTTTGTATTGTATTGTAATAACCAGGAAAGGTCAGGCGGTCATGTTCCTCCACCTGTATATTCCAACTTTCATAGGAAAAGCCTTCCTTATCTGACAGCCGAAAAAGTTTATTTCTATCACCGCGTCTTACTACCCGTTCGGGTTGTACGGATATGTACTAATTATGTTAATGTGTTAGGGACGCATTCGCTTGAAAGGATAGTGGAAAACTGTTTAAATAAGACCAGTCTATTGCGAGAGTGGCGCCTTATACCATGCTGCCATAAAAGCGTGTTCTAAAATAGTTACTAGAACTACTTTCATGTATTCATACGTTAAGTCATGCTATCTGCAACTGTTACTTTTGATAGATATTACCAATACCTATAAAATAATACTTATAAAATAGAAGAATGTTATCTTAGTTTACCACACCGGATTCGGTGGCCGCATTGTCTGAGGCGTCACTCTCGTGTTGGACTAGACTACCGATGACGGGTAAATCGAGGTTTGAATCTCAGTCGGGTGCATTGAGGGTAGTTTTCCCAAAATGGTTTTCCACTCCCCCACTCAAATTCGGGTACACTTACTCTAAATTCAACCTTCTTAACAACACCTAACTCATTAGGTAATGAGTACATATGCGTATAACTTGAACAGGTAGTAAATAAGACGCGTTTTTTTTAATAGCTGAGCACAAAAAAGTTCGTATTTTCTAAAAGACTCTTCTTATGAAAATTGGACTGTACAAATAACTTCCTCTCTCTCTCTCTCTCTCTCTCTCAAAATGGCCCGACACCTTGTCGGGGATACTTATGCAAATCTCCCGTGAGAGCTGGCAGCGACGTGTTGAGCTATTCTCTCAGAGGTCCGTTTCATCACACGTTTCAAAAGATAACAGATTTTAAAACGCTTGAATTAATTTTATTAAGAAAGAAAACGTTACTTTGGTAACAAATGATATCATAGGAAGAGTTCGATTAAATTAGTGACGGAATGAAAGGCATTGATTGCCAGGGTGTTTATTTCTGCTGCCTACCTGTCACGGGGTAGCAAATCAAGATAAGATTCCTCAAGTTGTGGTCAACGTCTTAGTATCCGTCCGAGCTATCCGAATATTTACATTGTCGGGGTAGGGAGAAGGTGAAAATGTCGAGGAAATGAAGCCACATTTGCGTGGAGGGACAATGAGTAAGCCATCAAGGAAACACCAACTCTGGGTGTGAGCCCCAATCTGCTCGTCACCAGACAAGACGAGACTGAAGTTTAGTACTCGTGCCCATCATTGCGAGAATTAAAACAAATTCAGTACTTTCCTTGTAGGGCGGCTAGAAAATCTTAAAAGGAAACCGCCTCATTTAACGATGAACCAACGTAGAAGAATATAATAAAGCGCAAGAGGTGAGGTTTATACGTGTTTCCCACGGATACAGTGATCAATATACTCGTAAAAACCCTCCAGTGACCTGAATACGGTAGCAAGATAATATAACAACAGATGCTAGTAGGGTTATGGCTGTGACGACACACTTTATCACTTGCAGGACCGTCACAACCAAAACTAATGTTAAGGTCCAAAATTGTGCCATAGTCCTTATGACAAGGAAACACCATTCCTCTTAGAAAACAGACAGCGACATATTAAAGAAAAAACCTCTTAAGCCTATGCTTTGGTGTCAACAATAGATAGAAGACACCTACAACTATTTCATCCAAGGATGGTGTCAACGTATTTTGTTTTAAGTGAACCATCATGTCCCTTGAAGGTTTGGCGATAAACCACAACAAAAACAAACAAAAAAAAAAGCCTCCAATACACCCAATTGGTTAATCAATCCTCGACTTTAAGGGTCCAACTAGATCACGCTAGTGGCCAGAGGATTTTAAACTTTTACAGAGCGTGCCCTTTTTAATTATTCTTTTGGAATTTCTTACCCCTTATATTTAAAACATAAATCAAAAGTGATAAATCAGCTCCCTGTCAACAGTAAATCAGACTAGACAAACCTGACGTCTAATTCCTTTAAGTCCATCGATGCGGACGATTTAATCTAAAGTGTTAATGATGGGGAGAGTGGTTTAGTAAATGTAGCCGCATTAGCGTGTAAGTAGGGGGGGAGGGATGCAATAATTCACAAGCGCAAAACGATCCTCAGTGCATCAAGCCGAGATTTGGTCTCGATATCCCTATCGTCTGCAATTCAGATCCTGATGATTTTATAGTGAGTGCCCTAAGGGTGCGGATGCTAAAACATAAAAAAGTGATAATGTTTCAATGCGTATATCGTGGGTTTTTTTGGTGTGTGAGCATGGAATAGGACACGCTGGGTTACGTAAGGTGGGGGTGTAGGGGACACGAGAAAAGACCAGTGTTTTCGCAGTTTTTATAGCAAAACTTTTTCTGGGCCAAAATAAATAAAATATTGCTCCAGTAGAGACAAAATAGTCTAATTTTCTTCGCGTGGTGATATCAACCGTTGCTGAATATCTGTCACGACTCATGAGTATAGCAGCATTAGATTTATATATTTATATTTAGCACCGCGTCTTACTACCCGCTCGGGTTATACGCTTAAGTACTAATTACTCTAATGGATTAGGAATTGGGAGGGTTGAATTTAGAGGAAGTGAACCCGCATTTGCGTGGAGGGAGAGTGGAAAACCATTTAGGAAAAACCACCCCCAGTTCACCCGACCGAGATTCGAACCTCGATCTCCCCGTCCTCGGCGGTCGAGCTCAACACGACAAGTGCGTTAGCCAACTACGCCACCGAGGCGGGTCAGCATTAGATGAGACACTTTATAATGAAGAGAAAAAGTTGTCATTAAAATTCAGGGTGTGCTTGACAGATATTCAACTAAATATTGATATCACCATGGGAATAAAACTAAACTCTATGTTTCAACCAGTGAAATATTTAATTTCTTTTGACCAAACAAAACGTTTTACTGTAAAAACACGGGACTATTTTTCCCGTCACCTACACTCTCACCTTAAAAGTAACGACGACCGAATCTTTCAAAGACCGCGAATTCAATGTCGGTAATATTTATTTGTATTATTTGTTAGTTTTGAACCAATGTTTGAGAACCAGTGATCGTACAAAAATGTATCAAACTTTGGGTGTCCCCTTCCCCCCTCCCCTCTCTTCTTCCTACCAAGGAGGCGCGCCCCACGGTTAGAGAACCAAGCGCTGATTGCCTAACTCTTCCATTAATATTCTGTGATGATTGGCTTTAATTCAGTCCACTAAAAATATATATATATATATACTTGAGTCATTTAACATGCAATTTCTGAACCAACTGATTATATCGGAACACCACTTATAAAATAACTTAAATCTAGAACAAACACAACATCAAACCCAGGGCGGTTAGTTCATTACTGTGAAAGGTGAAACCCACATTTCGCCATTTATAAAATTGTCTGCAATGTCAGGAATCGATCCTGGCTGAGACCCTTAACTTAGTAGACAGACTCGCTACCGACAGAGGTAAGTTGTCGGACGTAATCATTGTTGACTGCAAAAAAAATGTTTTCTAAAAGTTCCTTCCTACCAAAGCCCTACTATATATATTTCACCCAAATTCGGACTAAAAAATATGTAGGCCTATACAAACTGCCTCAGTCTAGGATAAACACGCGCACGCCTCCAGATTGCGCGCTTCGGAGGGTGCGACTATGGAAAATACGATACTTTCCACCCCTACTTCTTTACATATCGGTGAGAATTCGATAGAGGGGGTAATGGGAGGTAAAAGAGAGAGAGAGAGCGAGAAACCACTTGCACGTTATCGGTAAGTGCACTCGTCAGGTTGACGAGACGACAAGCAGCTCTTTTAGCGGCGCCACTTATCGCCCTTTCGCAGGATCCCACACTTCACTCAATCTGGACTATTTAATAGTGAACACCGAGAATAGCTGGAGAAAAAGGGGGAAGAAAGACAAAAAATATTCTTTAGGGCAGTGTTTCTAAAATCTTTTACCAATAGCGGAACACTAGATAAGCGTTCGATGCTCACGCGGACTACCTGTCTTAATAATTATGCTACCTACCTGTCTTCTTGCCGAAGTTGGAAATTATAATATTATTATTATTATTTAGCACGGCGTCTTACTACCCGTTATACGCTTAAGTACTAATTACGCTAATGGATTTGGAATTGGGAAGGTTGAATATGGAGGAGGTGAACCCGCATTTGCGTGGAGGGAGAGTGGAATACCATTTAGGAAAAGCCCCCTCCCCCAGTTTACCCAACCGAGATTCGAACCTCGATCTCCACGTCCTCGGCAGTCGAGCTCAACACGACTAGCGCGTTAGTCAACTACGCCACCGAGGCGGGTAATTATATATTATATATTAACGTCCACTTAATTTACCCTGAAAGGTAGCAATCTTACCTTGATGGACTACAATGTGGTGTCATCCTACAAGCTGCACCACAGTGGAACCACGCAAGGTAACATATTAGGAAAATTGAAAAATGATACGTGGACAAGGGAATCGAACCCGGGACCTTTGGCTTAGTTCGCCAATGCTCTGACCACTGAGCTATCCAAGAATCGTCCCGTGCTCAGGGCACCTTGTCTGTCCACCTTGTCAATTTTCAGAATATGATATCTAGATGGAGTAGTTCTCATTAAAAGCCTAAATAATAGCTTTGGCTATTTGAATCACACAAGGTAAGCTTACTATCTTTCAGGTTAAAAGAAGTGTTACTTGTTTGCCTATTGATGAAAAGGTTCCGGGTTACATTCCCTATAAGACCGAAAATGTTATACTTAGAAATATAAATTTATCCATTATTTAAGTGGTAAATTTATGGTCTGGGATGTGTATGTTCAAGGAAGTATGCTGCCAATATTCCTTACAGCAAGTGAAAAAAACCTAAACATTTTGACCCCATCTGCAATTTGGTGTCTCACAAAAATTTAGTCCAGTTTTTATAGCTGATACCTACTTTAACGCGTTCAAACGTCGAGTCATGTGATCTATAGTTGTCACTTTTGATAGAAAATATGATCAATACCTATAAAATATAAATTTAATTTCCTAATGTGTGTGTGTGTGTGTGTATGTGTGTCTTTCCGCACCCTTACAGAAGCCCTAGAAAAGCTTAAACTCGGCGCAATTATAGTTTGAACCACGGGACATAACTTAACGGAGTCGTTTTTTTATTTATTTTTCATTTAATAAAAATATAATTAGTTTAATTCATTCTTACTTTATCCACTCTTGCGTAGTAACTGAGAGAAAAATAATTTACAGTAACTGAAAGAAAAATAATTTACAAACAAAGTCCAACCTTACATGCGCTTATAAATTGAAGGTTAGGTGTCGTTAGGTTGGCAAATATTATAATCAACATGTTGTAGACACGCTTGAAAACTAGTACCACTAATAATATAGTAAAAGAATATCAATGTTGACCGCAAAATATTATGTTTGCATTTTCTAAAAGTTTCCTCTCACCAACATCGAACTAAAATTAGTTCGTAATCGTCCTGAAAAATAACGCCTCGACCATCTTTAGGCAGGCCACACACTGGATCCGACATTTTGGCCTTACGACAAGACATTTTGTCTGACAGAGTCAGAAGTTGTCTGATGCGCTCTGTTCAATATGGTTTTTTTTTTTAGCACCGCGTCTTACTACCCGTTCGGGTTATACGCTTAAGTACTAATTACACTAATGGATTAGGAATTGGGAAGGTTGAATATAGGGAAGTGAACCCGCATTTGCGTGGAGGGAGAGTGGAAAACCATTTAGGAAAAACCACCCCCAGTTCACCCAACCGAGATTCGAACCTCGATCTCCCCGTCCTCGGTGGTCTGACTCAACACGACTGGCGCGTTAGCCAACTACGCCACCGAGGCGGGTAATATGGGGTTAAACGGAGGCCCGCACACACTGGCTTCGACACTGTCTTTAGACGCCTTTCGACGTCGTTAAACATTTTTTCCTTGTCGGACATAAGACAGCTTCCAACGTATTGAAATGCTCATGCGCCGGCGCGAAGCTAATTATATAGTGAATGACGGAAACTCGGCTTTCATTTGGAAATGGCGGGAATAGGACAAGATATCAAGGCGTCTAAAAGACAGAAAAACGGACCTCCACACACACTGCAACCGACGAGACTCGACGTTTTGTCCTTAATCAAAATGTCGGATCCCGTGTCCGGCTAGCCTAACCAGGGCAGAGGCCGTCTAACTGCTGGTCTGAGTCAGCCTAAGCCTAATATGTCGAATCACGCTATGTCGGTCCTTAAAAAGAAAGTGAACCGAGGCGGTGACATTTTACGACGAGTGATATAGGGCAACAAGAAGACTAATAAAGAGACTCCGTCCACCGGTCGTCACTGACACCTTGTGGAGTCGCGTCACGTGAAGCGCGCTACCTACAGCAGGGCTGTCGAACCTATGGCACGCGACAATGTTTACTTGGCGCGTGGCACGCACTCTTGTCCAAATTGCCCCCCCGACTCTCTTATTTAAATAAAACTATGCAACAGGATAACTATGTTAATTTCTTGTAAACTAATTACTGACCCCTTATTGTTGTTACAAAGTATCTTTCTCATTTGTTAAAGTAATTAAACATTAACAACTTAATTTGAATACACCAATATAAATATATAATAATCAACCATAAATAATAATATCCTCAACCACACTATATAATTTCAAGATTAAGAAAAATAAATATCATCACTAGGCCTAGTTATAATTATATATAAACAATAACTAATATATTTTACTATAAAATTATTACTATTTACTTTACTGACTTAATCAATTAGTTAAAAAATCAAAACTTAAAAAATTTATTAATATATTACTTCTTTTAAATAATTTAAGAAATTATTAGCTCTACTTAAACCGGGATAAGAAACTTATGATGTGATATTTTAACTGATATTATCCTATTGCGATTAGCACATCGCCTAAATATATTTCCTAAAACATTTAAACTACTACGTTATTTATCTCTGTAGTGAACATTACAATTAAAAAACAACAAAAAGTCTATAGTGTGAGCCCACAAGCGAGCTATACCAACCGAGTGTCTGCCGCTGTTAGCGATGATAGTGCCAACATTTGCGGAAAGAGGGTGTCATGTGGTCAGCACGACGAACCCTCCAGCCGTTAATCTCAATTTTCTATATCGCAGCTGTTACTTATTTATTCAAGTAGCTCCTCATTTTTCCTCACGAGGCTGAGTTTGACCTCGTTCCAGACCAACTGCTTCACAGAAACATTTTTGGAAGCATCGGGGATCGAACCAAGGACCTATTAATCTGTAGCCAGGAACTATGACCACTAGACCCCAATAACACATAGTAATATACAAAGCCCTGTTTTATGGTGAATAAAAAAGCCAAATTTCGTTTTTAAGTTTCCCAAAAGTGGTGAATAAGCGGTGAGTTACAAAAATCCTATTTTTGCGACGAAATTATCGAATTAAGACAAAAGCGTTAAAAAAGTGGTTTTTAACAAACTTTCGTGATTAAGGTGACTTTGTTGGGTTAAAACTAGACTTCCAGGACAATGTTTGAAACAGGTAAACTAAACATATTGAAGTGAAAACCAAAAATTACATTTTGTTTGGACAAAACGGTAAAAAACACTAGTCCGCAAAAAAATGTGCTGTCAAATTAATAAAAAAGTAAGATTTAGCGGCAGCTGGTCCGGGAAAAGTATGTACAAGTCACAAAGACAAAATATTACACAAAAATCATCTTGTTACTTCACAAAAATTGTGACTATATTTTTAAATCTCAATTTAGGCTAGAAAAATACAAAATAACTACTCAACATCACCAAACTGCAACATGCCGAATGCCGAAAATCGCGGACATCGTTTAAAATCGCGAATATCGCGCTAAAACGCCGATTTCGCGAATTATCGCGACAATTCTGAACATATATTTGCAATCAGGGTAACCTGAAATGTGAACATCTGAAAGAAAAAATGCCATATCTAGCATTCGCGAATTATCACGATCTCCACAAACGCAGGGCTCTGGTAATATATCATTATGATAGTTAAAAACCATAATTACGTTATAATTAATAATGCTAGTTAAATACTGTATTCATGTGGCCACTTAAAATTTCTATGGGCTCACGAAAGCATTTTTCGAATATTATCGATATATTGCACACGCGCTTTGTAAAATCTTTGTAAAAGCCTGACCTAAAGCATAGACAAAGTATACAGGTATTCTTTCTCTATGATTATAATGTGATCTAAGGTAGATCTTTTTATACCCGGGGGGGGGGGGGGGGAGGGGAGGAACCCTGTCTCCAATCGCTGCAAGTGGCGAATTTGCCATAAAAATGAGTTTGCCAGCCTTCACAGCGAAATAAACTTTTTCCTGACTGGCATGTACTGGCTGTAATTTGATATTTCTTGCGTATCATTGGGAGCAAGTGGATTGTCAAATTTCGCAATAAACTGTCTAACCTTTTCTATTTGAACAATTTTTCGTCATTTTCGTTCGAGGTAGTTGTAAAGGAATAGTCAAAGAGTTCATGTTTTGAATAAACTTGTTCCAAAGAGAGTTTTGTTTTAAGTGTCCGATTGAACAACCAATTATTTTTTTAGTGCCATGTATTAGTGACCGTTCAGATTCCTTATGTTCTAATTATGCTAAGGGTTTTGGGGGGTTATGAAAGTTATATTAAAGGATGTATACCCGCATTTGCCTGAAGGAAAAGTGGAAAACCATTTTGGAAAACCATTTTGAAAAACCACTCTCTGAAACCTGACCGAGATTCGAACCTCGATCTCCCCGTCATCAGCAGTCTATCCTACTACAAGAGTAGCGCGTTAGACCACGCGGCCACCGAAGCTGGTGATTGAACAACCTAGTTGCTCAGTTTTTACATGATGTGACGAATTTCACTTCTCATTCGCCCCACCTGTGGCTACATTGAAAAGTATGCTGCCCACCTCTTCTCTATACGCATCATACGAGATAAGTCAAGACGGGGCTAATTCACACAGTCAAATTAACTTATTTATTTAGCGCCGCGTCTTACTACCCGGTCGGGTTATACGCTTAAGTACTAATTACGATAATGGGTTAGGAATTGGGCAGGCTGAATATAGAGGAAGTGAACCCGCATTTGCGTGGGGGAAAGTGGAAAACCATTTAAGGAAAACCACCCCAGTTCACTCAACCGAGATTCGAACCTCGATCTCTCCGTCCTCGGCAGTCGAGCTCAACACGAGTGGCGCGTTAGCTAATTACCCCACTGAGACGGGTGTCAAATTAACTGAAAGTACAAACCTGGTGCCAAGTTTCAAGTTTTTAAATCCGTCACCGAATCTTGCTAGAATTCGTATTCGATTCGAAATTCCAAAAATAAGATAAATATAAATAAAAGATTCGAAACACATTCTAAATTTCAAATTCAAATAGATTTCAGATTAGGATTTATGGAATTTGATTCGAATTTAAATGTCTAGCCAATGAATAAATTTATCTTCCAAAGAAGTTGGCATAGCTGTATTATTTGACTTTCACATATTGTAAACTTGAGAATTTAGTAATATTTATACAGTAGGCCTATTCATTATTTAAACACGGTGTAGTGAACTTTTATTTAATTGGACTCGATTTAAAAAATATATTGAATTATAAAATGTTTTACTCGGATTCGATTGAAAGCATTTTCATTTGATTTAGGTGCGATTCGATATTGATTAAAAATCAACATTTTGTTTTTCCAGGGTACGAATTTCATTATTCATCCAGAATAACCGCAAATTTACACCAATAAGATGGAGATGAGGAAGGTAAAATTTTAGAATTAACTGTAGGCCTACCCCCATTTGCGTGCAGGTCCAGTGGGAAACTATTTAAGAAAAATCACCTTCAGTACTTCTAACTGTGATTCAAGCCCCTCTCAAGTCACCAGTAAACCAGACCAGACGAGCTTGACACCTTTGTCCGTGTGCACACCGATGCGGGTTTGGATACATTTCAGTGCAAGAGTGGACTATCTTACACATACAATGTATAATCTAAGCGAATAGGAGGAGGGAAGTGTTTTATAATCAAATGCACTAAAAGTCAACTAAAGAAAGGATAAAAGAAAACACATCGTGAACAATGACCTCCCTGGTGGTCACGCAGTATAAGGAATCGGGCACGCAAATATAGGCAATGCTATTGCCAATCGGGAAGAAGGTCCAAGTTTGAATCTCAGCCGGGTAGAGTCTATAATAAAGGGTGGGGGTGGGTGGGGGGTATAGGGATTTCTGAAAATGTCATCACTTTAGTTTTGACATCCCATAGGGGAGAATGGGGTAATTTGTCACACCTAAGGGAAATTTATTATAATTCATATACTGAATTGAGTAAATTACATATAAAAATCCAATTGGTAGTAGTTATTGTCACATATATTATCTATGCAGTGTGAACTATTATCATCGACAATGCGGCAGCACTATCAATAGCTTCTAGAGCCTTTAATTAATCAAATACAACACTGCGTCATTTTGCCCACTACGTCATATTACCCTACTCTTCCCTATCCATGCCTATTAACCACCTTTTCCATATTTAAACCTTTTATAAGTAGGATGCTGTTGAGTTAAAGCGAACAAAGAAAAGAAAAAAAAGTTTATCAAACTTCGCACTCTCAAGTCGAGATCAGGGATGCGGGTGGAAAAAAAAAAGTTACAGTTATCTCAGGAGTTGATACGTTTCCACCCTGTAGCCGTCGACGATTAAAAAAAAACCCTTCCCACCTGCAAAGTAAAACAAACACTCTGTAACCGGGGTAACTGGTAATTTGTCTGTGTGAGCAAGGTGACCTTTCCATCCTAGAGGGTTATTATAGTGGAACCTCTTGATATCACGATCATCGCTCATGTAAGATTAACGTGGGAGTTACTTAACCGTTACCACGACACATGAACTACTGTTCGCAACCTTCCCACACTCGTGTTTGCGCACTTGAGGAGGGGGAAATTAAAACGCCTTCGTCGGAACAAATAGTTGCAATTAAAAGGTTTAACTCGGTATACCTACACAAGGGTTATTTATTTCTCTGGAGGCTAATAATTTTATTTTTTCTATTACTTATTTATTTTTGGCGGGGAAGGAAGGAGAAGGCGGAGTTCTCTGCGTCCAACCACTCACCCAGATATTCCACAATTTATTATTATTAGCACCGCGTCTTACTACCCGTTCGGGTTATACGAACTTACGCTAAATGTGTAATGGTAGGGTGATTGTGAGATGAAATGGAGGACCTACAGTTTAACGTGGGATCCGAACCACGGTGGAGGCCTGGCATTCCACACATTCACAAGTTGTGATTAATACACGTCACAATTAATTAATAAGGTAGTGAAAATAAAGGTATAATTTTTTTTTTAATCTAAATTTCTGTGAAATGAGAATGGGAACCAATTACATAAAACCACCATCAGTTAAATCGGACGGGATTCGAGCTCTGACCTTCACATTACTGGCAAACCAAACTTTGTTCGCGTATCCACCAATGCGGGTTTGCGTTAGAGTTAAAAAAAAATACTAAATAGAATATGGTTCTCATTTGTTTCATTCAAACTGGTTGAACAGGATGAGAAGAATGAATTTTAATTACGTCCAAAAGCATTCACCTTTAGAGAATTCTGGGAACCACAAATGTATATCGTGGCTTGAAACCCGGCCTACCGAGTCAGATTCAACGACGCTATTCAATCCTACAAGTTGTAGAACATTCAGAAAAATGGGTTGAAATCTTGATAGTAAAAATTACTTTGCACACGCAATCATTTCGGAGAAAGTACGAAAAAAAAAAACCCCAGTGAAAATGTCGCGTTTTAAAAACAACCCCGCGCGTGTACCCGGAAAAGATTCAAACGTTGGCCGGCCTGTCAACGGCTGACAAAGTCCAGTGCTAACCTAACGCCCCAGACCACTCAACCACAGGAGGGCTGGAAATAAAAATGTATCGTTAGTGAAAAAGTAGCGTATAATATTCCAACGTGAATTAAATCCACACCATTGGTCACGCGGTCTAAGGCGTGAAGTTTACCTGTAAGGTAGAGGTCAAAGTTAGAATCTTGGCCGGGTGCACAAGGGTTGGTTTTCCCCTGTTTTATAATTCTCTCTACGTGCTATTGCGGGCGATTTTTTACAAACTACCCTATATTCTTACCCCTTAGATTATAAATTGTACGACATAATGGTACACTCCATTTTACACTCCATTTATCCTGAAAGGTAGCAGTCTTACCTTCTAATATTTCACTATGACTATTTTATAAGCTATTCCATAGTGGAATAATACAAGGTAAGCTCGCTACCTTATTACGTATAGGCCTATGAAGGGTACATACTTTCTCATATTTTTTTTAGCAACGCGACTTATTTCCCGTTCGGGTTGTACGCCTATGTACTAATTACCCTAATGGTTTATGGATTAGTAAGGTATTAATTGAGAGGAAGTGCACCTGCATTTGCGTGGAGGGAGAGTGTAAAACTATTCAGGAAAGCCCCCTCAGCGCACCCGACCGGGATCGAACCCCAATCTCCCCATCTTCGGCAGTCTAGTCTAACACGACAATAGCGCGTTAGACCACGCGACCACCGAAGCGGGACGCATAGTTTATTATTAATTTTAATAATATTCATGGTTTTGTTGGTAAGAAGAAATTTATGATTTGATAACTAAGAAAGAAAACTTGGAATAATAATCATAATAATAACTTTATGTTTTGTGTGAACAACTCCACATCAAGTACATAGTCATGTTATATGATAATAAATTAAGTTAACTAAAGTCAATTGAGTCGACTAAAGAATATGATGATAAAATTATTAATATACAAACGGACTCCTTTATTGAATCTTATAACTACTGATTTTAAAGGTAGTTTGCACATTTGTTAAATTATAATTCTTATAAAAGCTTCCAAATATTAAATTTGAATGATTTTTTATTTATTAGTTAATTTTAGTTTTAAAACTTACTCATCAACAGCTTAAGATTAATCTTAAAATCATAACTTTTATTTATATTTTAAAATGTTATTGTTATCTATTTAATAAACAAGCTTCTAATAGTAAATTTATCATAATATTATTTTCATGTTTTATATTTTTATGTATTTAAACTTTAATATTATTTAGTTGACTCAATTATCATCAAATAAAATTGTTAGTTTTTACAAATATTAATTTATTATTACATTACATGACTTCTTGATATGGAATTGTTCACACAAAACCTCATGTTATTATGTTTAGTATTCAAAGCTTCCTTTATTAACTATATAATCTTTATTATTATTGAAGTAAATTTTCAAAAATATTTTTTTTAGTTAACTACTCTTAAATTAGTTTTTTTACTTTCTCATGAAACTTAGAACATTTGAGTTTTTATTCTAACACCGCGTTTTACTACCCGACCGGGTTATACGCTTATGTACTAATTACGCCAATGGTATTAGTGATTAGGAAGGCTTAATAGGAAGTGTACCGGCACTAGTGTGAAGGGAGAGTGAAAAACCATTTTGGAATAACCACTCTTAGTACACCCAACCGAGATTCGAACTTCGATCTCCCCATCATCAACAATCTAGTGTACTGCGAGAGAAGCACCTAATACCATGCGGCCACCTAAGAGGGTTATGAAATCACTAATCTTTGAAAAGTTGTAGGAATATTAAAAATAAAAATAAAAAATTTCTATTTGAAATATCCTTTTAGGAAAATGCGCAAACATTCTCAAAAAAATCAATTAACAGTAAACTACGTTTAATTTTAGTGCTAGAGTCAAACTCATGATATGGCTTCAAGCTATATCTATTTAACGTATAAATATTAGGTTTCAACGAAATCCATTTTACAGTTTCACTCAAAGTACAGACGGATAGAATTGTAAAACAATTTTTTTTGTTTGGGGGGGGGGGGAATAAAACGTCAAGAGCTGCCACAGCATCTAGGTAAAAGATTTTCACAATTACAATACTTTATCGATATGAGAAGGTAAACAAACCTTATTTAAGAATGTTTTATATTAACTTGACCACCTCTGAGGTCTAGTGCTCAGAGTTCCTGGCTACAAAACCAGAGATACTGGGTTCAACCCCCAGCACTTCCATATTTTATTCACAGCAGTGGGTCTGGAACGGGGTCAACTCAGCCTCGTGAGGACAAATGAGGAGATACTCGAATGAAAATGTAACAGCTCCGGCCAAGAAAAATGAAATTAACGGCCAGAGGGCTCATTTTACAGACCACATGACAACCTATAGCCAGGGAAGTAGGCACTATCTACGTTTTTAATGTTAACTTAGAACGTTGTTGCTATAATTATTAAAGGCGCTGACGAGAAACAAAAATATCTCTAACTAAAATGGCAAGTGTCGTCCGTCCAACTTTGTTCCCGACAGGGAAAAGAGGAGCAGAAGAAAGTGAGGATGACGCAAGGGAAATGGCGCACTCGATTACCCACACAAAACTCTTTACTTGGCTGCTCGTCAAACTTTGGGAAGGGCGTTAGAAATATCCGCGACAAAGAGAGAGAGAGAGAAAATATGTTGCCCTCAAATTGAAGCATTCCTGCGGAAAACTTCTTCCTTTTGCATGAAGATGGGTTCTTCTAGCTTTATTGGAAATTCGATCTCCAGTCTGTGACATAGAGGTGAAGTCTTTCAAACTGGCTTAGAAATAGTAGAAACTTAAATACGAGCTTGACCGGGGTTCAAATTACTTACCCCTAATATACTAGCATAATTAGTACATAAGCGAATCACCCAAAAAGGTATTGACACAAGATGACAAAACAATAATAATAAGACGCGATTATTAAAACTTTTTTTAGAGCTGCACTGGTGGGCACTATGGTGTAAGGTGTTAGGAGGATCATGATGGACTGAGTCACCGGTGAGCACAGCCATGTTCACTCGGGGTGGTTTACACATATTATCTAACAAATGAAGTACCCACTTCGATGGCCGCATGGTCTAAAGCGCTACTATCGCAGTAGACTAGACTGCCGATGACGGGGAGAATGAGTTTAGATTCTCGGTCGGGTGTACTGATTTTTTTTTACAAAATAGTTTTCAACTCTCCCTCAGCCCAAATGCGGCTACACTTCCTCTAAATATAACCTTCCAAATCCCTAAAACCATTAGCGTAATTAGTACATGTATAGCCCGAACAGCTAGTAAGACGTGGTGCTAAAAAAACAAACACAATGATGTTTTTTTATTTATTTTTTGTCACCGTGTTTTACTCCTCTTTTGATATGAACTATTTACGCTAATGCTAATTTCTTAACCCTCAAATCATTTCGTTTAAAACATCAAAAGTCGATTTTACTAAAAATGAAATTTGATTCCTCTATACTTCATTCAAATTCGTCTGGAGAGATGGGAATTTGTTCTTGAAAACACAGGAAATTTTATAGTAAGGAAAGTGTCAACCCTTAAATTGTCTTTGTTTTTGCACATTTTTTAAATGTGAAAAAAAAGTTAGTTCCTATCAAAATCAGAGTGTAGCGCTGTGATGACAGTTCGCGTTCTTGTTGAGGTTTTAATCGAGTGAACCGCCGCGAGATAACGACGCCCTGTGGAATGATTCCCGCGAGGCGCTGAAAGGTGTGTATTCACGCCATCTCGGGGGCGGCGTGACAGATCTCTGTGACAGGTGATGATGTCGGATGTTCTACGAGATGTAAATCACGTCTGCAGTGTCTGACTGACGGCGCGAGGAAGCTCTGTTATACTTCCCGAGTTCGGAGGGGGGAAAAAAACAGGTGTCGAAACGAACAATTCCTCTTACTAGGGCGACGTTTTCATTCCGGTTGACGAGAGATGAAGAGAGTGAAATAATCTGACTCGGTAGGTTTTTTTACCGCGTAAAAAAACCAATACGTTTCATTATTACATTATCACGTCTACAAGCACAAGCCAATTTTCTTACAAATGGTCATATAGACAAAGTTTTTTTTAAATCACCGTTAGTAAATATTAGTCTGACACCTTAGCTCAGTCGAGAGCATGTCTGTCTACTAAGCTAAGGTCCGGGTTGATTCCTAGTAGGCCAAAAAGTATCATTGATGAAATGCGAGTTAACTTCAGAGTGATAAATTAGCGGCCGGGGGATGTTGTGTAGTCGTGTGTGTAAATCGTCAGTCAAATGCCGTTAAATACTCAAATAAATTTTAAAATTTGTTATCACCGTGTCTTACTACCTGTTCAGGTTATATGCAAATATGATTATTACTCTAATAGAGTAGGGATGAGGAAGGAAGCATTTTACAGGTGATCAACCTGCACTTGTGTGGAAGGAGAGTGTGAAACAATTTAGGGAAAACCACCCTCAGTAGACACGACTGGGGTTCGAGCCCCAATCTACCAGGGCAAGGGAAGAAGGGAAATGTACAGCACTTATAGTGTGTATTGAAGCCAACATACACTCGAGATAGGTGAACCGACCAAACCTGATATTGATTTTTAACACGTGATGACAAACCACTTTACCGAGAATATGCTGTGGGGTTGGGGGAACTTATCGGTAACACACACACACACACACACACACATAAACCTGTCATGGAAGAGTAAGTAAAATACACATAGGGTTGCTTCGATTAATTTTGTTAACTGTGCGCCACGTTTTACCACCAGAGAGAGCTAGCCGCATATTTACATTAATGGGCTAGAGATGAGGAAGGTAAAATTTAAAGGGAGAGCACCCGCATATGCGTGAGTGAGAGTGAAAAATACGCATCAGTCTACCCGGCCAGGATTTAAACCCGTTACTTCACCAGTAAGCCAGACTAGACTGACGCTTTACAGGTTGTGTGTTGTTTAAATTAATGTAACCTCTAGTTTAAAGGTAATAAAATAGAAACAAAAAGACATAAATGTAATGAAAATATCGAGAATAGGGTGTTTTAAGAACAAAATTAGTATCGATAGCATCATATTATTTTAAAGGTTGGAATAAATTTCAACATCATTTCATAAAGATTATTATTTTATACTAACGTGTGGTACCAGTTTTTTTTTTAACGTTTCAAATTAATTCTCAGTAAAATTAAATGCGAAAATGAAGCTCACCTGATGAAGCGGCACCTTTAATCTAAGTAGAAACATGGTTGAAAATTAAATTTTGTGTTGAAGCCATGTTTTTAGTGCTCTTGAGGGGGCATGCCACTATTAATACAGGGGCTAACACCCTCCCCGACTTCCCTTTCACACGTCCAATTCCAGGATAAACTCGCTTACGTCGTCAGCGGTTAGAACGCGCCGGAAATCGATAGGAAATTAAACATTTAATGAAAAAAGGGTAGAATTTTAAATTGTTGACTTGGTTATAGCCGTGATCTAGTTATTTTAAATGGTCATGACTCCTGAAGTTGTAATGCAACATGCATATTATTTTTCCTGTTGGCAGCTGTCCGAACAAAAATGTATTAAAAGGACGATACATCCCCCCCTAACATGCAAAAAGCTCATAAGTACCCAAATACTCGTAAGCCCCTTTTCTTATGGATAGGTATCTGGAAGGCCTTTTTTCCTATTAGAATCCTAATAGAGAGTTGGGTTATGGTAGGAAAAAAGGCCTTGCAGAAGAAAATCGGGCTATAATTAGTAATATTCATGATATCTGAATTCGTACAATTGTCAGTGTATTACTAGCAGCATAAAGCCCTCCCGACTCTCGAGTCGAAGATGGTGCTTTATCTGAGATCTTGCGATCTTAATTGGTCATTTAAATGTTGGTGAAGATATACACCCGTCCATCACAGACTCTGCCTTAAAATATGAGTGAAGAATGACCCTAGACACGGGACCACTCTGGATACCTCAGTTGTAAGAGCATTGGGGTACTAAGCCAAGGGTCCCGGGTTCCGATTCCCATACCAAGGAGTTTTTTTTTTAATTTTAAAGAACATTAGATTATTTAGATGTGACATGCTCTGAAAAAATTCATAATGTACCCCAGAGGGAACTCATAAGAGGGTTCAGTTATCTGTTCCAAGAACGGGGATCTCATCTAATGATGAACTTAAAATGATGCAACCATTAGTAATGGATTAAATGTATTCAGTGCATCTTACTACACATCCGGTACACCCATATATAACTATATTAATGTGGTAGGGGTGACCGCCTCTGTGATCTAGTGGTCAGAGTTTCTAGATACAGGTACAGACGTCCCGGCACTTCCAGATTTTGTGGGTCTGGAATGGGGTAAACTCGGCCTTGTGAGAATGATTGAGGAACTACTGGAATAAAAAAAATAGTGGCTACGTTCTAGAAAACTGAGACTAATGGCCAGAGGGTTCGTTGTGCTGGCAAGATGAAATTCTCTATCCACAGAAGTCACGACTATATTCGTCAATAGACGGCGGCCGCTCGGTCGGTATTGATCGATTGTGGAATGACGCTATGGAGTTAATGTGGTAGGGATGAAGAAGGTATAATTAAGAGGAAATATACCCCCCATTTGCGTGTAGCGAGAAACCATAAAGGAAAACCTTTGTCATTACCCCCGCAGATAGGATTCTAACGCCAGCCTCTACGTCACCAGAAAACACAACTATACGCGATGGGGGTCATTTTTGTTGTTTGTTATTATTATCGCAAGTATTTAATGTGTAGGGTGTTTCACTCACTCTAAGGCCCTGAGTGCTTCCCGTACACCAATTACGTCCATTAGTTTGAAAGCTATAAGTGAAACTCAGGGGCCGAGAGCGAGCTAAACACTCTGTATAATACTCTCTAAACCAACTGACTATATCGGAGCTGCTCTCTTTAACACATTGTCCGAACCATTAAATAACAAATGTGTTAAAACGTATTTATTAAAATAAAAAATATCTAAGTTCATTATATTATTTCGAGTCGAGACCTCCATATCATGTCATATTAATATTTATTTTTATAATCATATTTCGATGTGATCCCTGCGTGATAACTTCTCAAGCTTACAAACTATTTGAGTATATCACAAAAAAAAAAATCTTTCGGCTATAAATCCCTATTTTATACATGTTTAAAGTTTGACTTCGCAACTTTGTAAATAATGTTACTCTACGGATGATAAGTTTCCATCCGTTCCATTCATAGCGAACAACCTAAAATATTGTAAATCTTAAAAACACTATTTCAAATTATGAAGATTTTATTTTATAAATAGAAAGAAAAATATTTGTAAAACTATGTTATTAATGCTAAGGGGGCCATATTTTACCCAAACCAGCATTTGTGGTAACAGGAATCAAGGCGTCAGTCTCGTCTGATATAGCTTGCCGATGATGGTGAGGGGTGGTTAGAGGTTGAGTTCGAATCCCAGGCATTGAGGTGGCTTTCCATCCACGAAAATGCGGGTACACGTCCTCCAAATTTTATCTTACACATCCCTACTTCCATTAGTGTAAATATTAAAATAGACTCAACCGGGAGTATGACCTAGTGCGCACAAATAATGCTTGGTTTGCTGATTATGTGAAGGTCGGGATGCAAACCTCAGACATTTGTACCGAGGTGCTTCTCCCTCCAAGCAAATGAGGGCACATTTCCTCTGAATTACACCTTATTCATACCCACCCCCAATAGTGTAAATAAGAATATAGTCTCGCTCGGGTGGGTAGTAAGATACTAAGCAGATTTTATTCGCACGGATAATTTAATGGACATTAGTGTTGTTGGTTTTTTTTGTTTTATTAAACTAAAGTGAATGGTCGTAACAGGAGTTACGTCGAGCGGAAAAACCCGGAAATACGTTATTTAGTTCTTTATTGAAAAACACAAACTTTATTAGTTGAGTTTATTTACTTCGAATGTCGAGCGTGACATCCGGTATTTTTTGTTTTGTTTGAATTATACAGGCTGGGGCTGAAACAATTAAACCAATAGTAACTCAAAAATTAACACTTTAATTTGACAGTAAATATTCATTAGATAAATAAAAGCAAACTACATTCAATACTTTTTCACTTTTTGAAGATAATGTCATTCAGGTGAACTCCGCCGGATGTTAGACAAACCTCAACACGTTGTCCATCACTTTCCTCAGCAGAGATCGTCTAATTGTTTCCGCCCCACCCTGTATAGTATAGTCTTCTTTAAATCAGAACTAGATAAAGATTGTGCTCGAGTCAGAAAACGTGCGGTTTTATACATCTTTCACTTGACAGCAGTGAGATTGGAATTAGGAAGTTTTTTTTACTTTATTTTAATTTATTTTTTCAATTTTGTTGTAACCCGTTTCAGTGGCCGAACGGTCTAAGACGTCACTCTGGTGATAGAATGGCCTGCTGATGACAGGGAGATGATTGGAGTTCAAATCCCGGTCGGGTTTATTGAGTGTTTCTTCCTAAATTAGTTTTCCCACTCTCCTTCCACGCAAATGCGGGTAGATTACCTATAAAATGCTTCCTTACTCATCCCTACCGCATAAGAGTAATTATCATATATGCGTATAACTTGATCAGTAGTAGGCCTAAGAAGAGGTGTTGAGAAACAAAACTAGTAGTATTTTTTTATATATGGTAAAACTGTGTTTGGCTAGTCAAAATTTCACGGTTTTAAAAGTAGAATGCAGAAAACCTTTTAGAAAAATACAAACTTTTTGTTTTACTACATTTGTTTTATTTGACAGGTAATAATGGGTTCTATCAAAAGTGACATCCGCAGATAACATAACTTCGACGTATAAATCCGTAAAAGTATTATTATTATTATTTTGTTATTAGTATTTAGCACCGCGTCTTACTAGCCACTCGGGTTATACGTTTAAGTACTAATTACGCTAGGGATTATGCATTGGGAAGGTTGAATTTAGAGGACGTGAGCCCGATTTGCGTGGAGGAAGATTGGAAAACCATTTAGCCGTGAAAGTAGATCTAGTAACTTTTCCTAGCTGTGAGACATGTCCATTCGTAAGGAAATTGGGGTATAGGTGTTTTTGGAGATTGAGACCTGTTATTAATAACCTAGCCAACCAAAAGGACCACATACTCAACACCCAACACCAGCACCAGGAATCAATGTATCAGGTAATAGGAGGAACACAGACTTTATAGACCCCTGGTTCGAACCTTGCCCCTCGATGCATGTGGCTTAGGATAGCGACAAAATCTACTTTGCTTATGTGATAATAAAAAATATTACTTCATTTAAAACGAGCCAGTGGGTCACACATTCTAGGACGTCACTCTCATGTTAAGACTGAATTGCCGCTGACGGGGAGGTCGGGGTTCGAATCCCGACGGGTCTACCACTCTCTCCTAGTAGATTCGGTTACATTTTCTCTTAATTCTATCTTAATAATTTCTATCCAATTTGTGTGAATACATAGGGTAGGCTGAACGAATAGTAAAACGCGGTGCACGTACAATAATAATAATAATAAAAAAATGTATACATGTTCTCGGTGGCGAAGCAACTCTTCACAAATATTTCTACCTGCTTACATGGGACGTTTTCTCTCCCTCTTCTCTCCTTCTCCTTGGCCATGTCTGCCTGTCTCTATTTATATGTATATAAACATGTATATTACATAAGTATGGATGTACAGCTTTAAATATACATATAGGCCTATATATGTACTTAGTACACCCAACCGGGATTTGAACCCGATCTACCCGTTATCGGCATCCATCTTTTGCAAGCTTGACGCCTTAGGGGTCGTCCATAATCCACGTAACGCTTTGAGGAGGGAGGGGGTCTGCATGCTGTTACATGTGGGGAGGGTGGGGTACATTAATGTGTTACGTAACACAGATCTTATACTCAAATTCTAATGTTAAAAATAATATTATTGTTCATGTTGTCACCTTTGATAAACATACTTATGGATAACTTCCGAATATCTGTGGCGTTGAAAATGCAAGTTTAGCATTTCACTTTTTGTCTATTAATATTTCGATTGCGCTTAGTGTTATTGTCTGCCCGAGACTAGAACGCCAAACACATCCGAAAACACATATTTCCATGTGCATGACAGTGACATGTTTATACTACCCACATTTGTTTAGATTTGTCCAATCTACTGACCCCCTCACGTGCTTTTAGTTGATAACAGCTGTCAGTCGAAGCGTCCTTAATTTATAAGTATAGTTGAGTTTGAGTATAATTTAGATTCCTACTGCACATTCTTTTACATAGGCCGTGAATTATCGCTTGTGTTTGTACAAAAACAAAAATAATTTCTTAAATTGGGGTAGACTTGTTCATTGCTTGCGTATAAAAAGAGATATCTAGAAAAAATAGTGGAAGAGTCTCAAAAAGATGTAATGAAATGGAAAGAAGCAAAAGTACAGAATTTATCTCAAGGCAAGTTTGAGGAGTCCATCAATAGTGTTATTTCTTCATACCAGCAGCATGTTAGGAAAGGTAAAGATTCGAATATCATTAATTATTTTCAAAAAATAAGTGTATTTAGGCCTATACCTTTTCTCTTCTGATAAATCTAGTGTGTATGTAAGTAGATACAACTATTATACACCCACTACGGTGGCCGCATTGTCTAAATTGTCATTTCTCAGTAGACTAGACGGCCGATGTTGGGGAGATGGGATTAGATTGCCAGTCAGATCTACTGAAGGTTGCTTTTTCTACATGGTTAGTATACATTTTGTAGGGTGGTATAGTCAAAATGTAGTTATTCTAGTTATTTTTTACTATATTTATCTAATGAAGTATAAATGAAGAAGGTAGAATTCTAGAGGTAATCTACCCTCACTAACGTGGAAAGAGAATATAAAATCATTTAAGGAATGCCACTCTGAGTACATCTGACAGGTATTCGATACCCGATCTCCGCTTCATTGGCCATATAGTCTTTTTCGAGAGCTAAGCCAGGATCAGGATCGATGTTGGAACGAAACATGAGTCCAGGTATTGATAATTTAGCTAAAGTAAAATTGTAGATTAATCCAATAATAATTTAGAAAAGTTGTATGCCTAGAATTGTTTAGATAGCTCTCTATATGATAATCATATGACTATCAAAAAAGTGCACAATATTAAGAAAGATGTCTCACCCAGCGTCAAGCATCGGATGTGAGCACTTTAACATCATCATGTAGCTCCACTACAGAAAAGGGCCATCCTACTCAGCACATAGTAGTGCCGTCTGGCTCTACTCAGATCGCAGACCTGGCATCCATAACATAAATATAGCAGAGGTTTTTCCTCACGAACCTGAGGAATTATAGCTCAACGTTTTTATGTCTGTATAAATAATAAAACTCTGAAATAATTAATACTCAGAATTTAAAATGGATTTTAAGAAGTATTAAATCTGAATCCCTCCTTTAGTATCACACAAATTCCCTATGAAAAAATGATATTCATTCTTAGTGATAAAAGTTACGTAACACAGGTGTGTGTGTGTGTGGGGGGGTATGCTAAATGTCTACATGCTGTTATATGGAAGGAGGGGGGGGGGCTAAAAAGGTAATAAAAAAGCGTTACGTGGTTTATGGACGACCCCTTAACACCAGTGTAGATACCCACTTCCTGCCCCCCCACCCGTCAAAGTGGCCGGATGACAGTTTTGGGCTTGTAGTGGAACACTCAGAGCATGAGCATTTCTATGATCAAACAAAGTCGAATTTAGTTCCCCGTTTATCCCCCCTGGCGCTATCAAATCACGGCATGGAACGTGATCGGTCGCGGTAACTACTATCACGAGAACCCAGCACGTGCTCAGAGCATCACGGCCGTCATCAAAAGACCCAAACACGTCAACCAGAGTCGGATCCACGTCGATGGTCACGTGGTATTAGGAGTCAGGATAACAATAGACTAGATTGGCAGTGACAAAGGGAATTGAATCTGGGATGTATCACTGCAATTTTCCCGTTCTCTCTCCACGCTAATGCCGTATACTCCCTACAAACTACATTCATCATCCTTAACTCTTTGACTAAACCATTAAAATCACATTATATAGTGGCTAGTAATAGTTTCATTAAAGTGAAACCAACAAAATAAAATAAATTCGACAAAAATAATTGGATCAATGTAAAAATATAAAGACATTAATCGAATCAACTTTAGGATAAAAACAAGAATCAGATAAACCTTGAAACAAAATTAGAACCAGATCAACCTAAAAAAAACTATAGTCAGATAAACGTGAAAAATTAATTAAAAAACTAGAGTCAGATCAGAGTAAAATAAAGTAAAATGAATCGAATAGCCGTAAAAATAAAAATAAGCTAGAATAGGGTCAACATGAAAATCAAAATAAGAAAAAATCAACGAAAAAATCAAATTAGATCAACGTAAAAGTATAAACTAGAATCGTATCAACGTAATAATCAAATTAAAAAAACTATAATCGGATCAACGTAAAATAAAATAAAATATTTAGGATAACCACAAAAATAAAACAAAGTTAGAATCGATCCAACGTAAAAAAAAAAATAGAATTAAAACAAAGCAAAAATATTAACTAGAATAACATTGACATAGACATAAAATATAGACATAAAAACTATAATAAGAATAAAGTAAGAATATAAAAACTAGAATCGGATCAAAATAAAATCAAACGAATCGGAAAACCATAAAAGAATACATTAGAATAGGATCAACGTGAAAATACAAACAAGAATCAAATCAACATAAAACAAACCGAATTGGAGTCGTTTTAAAAAAAAACTCGTACAACAGTTTAAAAACTTAACTAATTTTATGTAGGCCCTTGTACATACGCCAAGCAATGTGTTTTGCAGCACTTTGGACAGCTTGTGTCTATCCTGCTAGTACGTCTTCCTACTAAGAAAATATTCCCAGGTTCGATTCCCAAAATTGGCGAGAAATTTGTAATTGGTTAAATTAGGATATTATCTAACACAACAATGAATTGACAAACAGGAGATTAGATATCGTGTTTTTATAGTGTTAAGTTAGTCTTGTATTGATACTGATTTGGACCACTCTCATATATTTAAAAAGTCATGAATGAAGGTATTTTTCTTCAATAAACTTTATGTAAATTATCCTTTTAAGACTTCATCCATGGAGAATCACGCGCTTTTCAGAAATAATGTACAAGGATTGATCATTAAAACTGATTTTTTATTTCAAAATTTAACTCCGTAGTATTTACCAAACAAGCAAGAGACGTTAGTTTCCTATACCCAATAGGAAGCTAGCCTTCAAGACACCTGTCGCAGGGACGCTTTCGATTTGTTGGTTTTGACACTGGTCACGAGAGGTCCAAGGGGCAAGGGGTAGGTCATATATAAGCTGTTTGTGTGTATGAACACATAGAGTACCTGTGACATAAACCTAGAAAACGTGTAATATCACGACAGTACATAATCTGTAGCTCAAGTAAAATTTTATAATTTAACATAATATCTTTGCACCGAAGATAAAATCACTTCAATAAATCGTGTGCAACATTAGCAGTTGTATTTATTAAAGTAAAAATATAATAAATGGCGCTCAATCACGGGGCTATAAATACCAATTATATCTCAATATTACCGTATCGTAATAATTGGTGCTCGGTCACGGGGCTATAAAAACCAATTATCTACCAAAAATAACGAAAAATTATAGTCTATATAATCCCGTTGGCTCAAAATATTCATGTTAAATCCACATGATTAAAAATACAATTTTCATGCTTATGAATAAATTATATGCTGTTTTATCTAACATAATTAGTTCTTAATATATTGATATTCCACAATAATCACTTCTTTGGATATACTAATATAATACAATAATCACTTCATTGGAAATACTAATATATTAATAATATTTAGCACCGCGTCTTACTACCCGTTCGGGTTATACGCTTAAGTACTAATTACGCTAATGGATTAGGAGGGTTGAATTTAGAGGAAGTGAACCCGCATTTGCGTGGAGGGAGAGTGGAAAACCATTTAGGAAAAAACCACCCCCAGTTCACCCGACCGAGATCGAACCTCGATCTCCCCGTCCTCGGCGGTCGAGCTCAACACACTAGGCGTTAGCCAACTACGCCACCGAGGCGGGTTACTAATATATTACTTTATTCACTTAAGTTTAAAATCTAGAAATTATTGAAGTTAATAATTGGTTGTATGACGGGGTTCCCGAAAACATACAAATTTTTAAGGTCTTTATTAAAATATTAAGCTAAAGTTTTGCATAAAAATCTCCAAACGACTGAATTGTCACTGGTTTTTACCACGAGCCTTGCGATTTGTACAAGCAAAAAAGTGGATTTAGGCGGGTTTTCGCCTTCAAACAACTGATACGTTCATATAAAATGTGCTTAGATGATGGAATAGTTGTATTTCCTTTAAGAATATTACAGAGGCATGCACGTTTTTTCTACTCGTTCATTTATTTTTCAAATGTCCAATCTATTTCATAAAGCATTTATGAAAATATATTAACTGGTAACATTTAAGATATCTCGTGTTTGGTTACTCTGTAGTAAAGCTAAACAACAGTAATAAAAATATTAAAGATGCATGCATTCGGATTCTGAAAACATGATACTGTTGGGTTTTTTTTCGTTAGATGTAAAAAAATAAAAATTAATAAATCATAGTCCACATGATATGAGCTTAAAAATATTATTTTATAAATGGCTTTCTAAAAAAAAAAATGCTCTGGAAAGTTATTTATGTACAAAAAAAAAGTTTTATTGGACTTTTGGTCCTAGTTTTATATTTTTTACTGGGAATTCAAAAGTGGGTAAAAAATATGAGAATATATGAATACGTTGCAAGATAACAGGGGTTAAATGATTATAACGTAGAAATATGTAAGCCTATATTTCATTATTTTTATTTACTAGAAGCACTTTTTGAACCTACGAATGATGTAATCACAGACTTACAAACCAATTTAATCTGGGACAGGCCGTTCCCGGATCATAAATCCCCAGGCCTAGCTCTTAGATATTTGTTAATTATTTACACTGAGTCTTACTACACGTTCGGATTATACGCTTATATACTAATTGCGATAATGGTTTTAGGGATTTGGAAGTGTACACACATTTGCGTGGAGGAATCACAACTTGTGAATGTGTGGAATGCCAGACCTCCACCGTGTTTCGGATCCCACGTTAAACTGTAGGTCCTCCATTTCATCTCACAATCACCCTACCATTACACATTAACGTAAGTGCGTATAACCCGAACGGGTAGTAGAGCAGTGATGATGATGATAATAATAATTTATGCATAAACTATTAGTATGCATAAGAATGCTCAAATCAATACGCACCTTAACGCGTCATTCTCGTGTTAGACTGGATTGCCAGTGACGGGGTGATCAGGGTTTCAATCTCTGTCGGGTGCACTGAGGGTGGATTTAATAAATTTTCCCACTATCCCCAAGGTAAATGCGGGCAAATTTACTCTAAAATTCTACCTTATCCCTCCTGTTTAATTAATGAGTACAGTATAACCCAAACAGGTTCTAAAACGCGGTGTGTGAAAAAGAATTGTTTTAAGTTTTTTCCAGTCGGTGGAAAGGGTCAGAGTTAAAGATTAGAGCGCCGTACTTTCTCGAGTTTAATAATGCATTCTGCCGTGCTACACCTGGTCAATAAAATATGGGGGGGCCGCAGTATTGGCGCATTTGATGGCCGATCCTTCACAAGCAGTCCAATTCAAGAGATACAAAAATAGACTGTTGGGTTGACCGGCTATTTAACCCGCACTTTCTGAGCAGACTGATAACGCGTATTGCAACAGACGACTTACAAACTAGCTTAATTCTAGAAAATAAACACTGGGTAAACTGCTTCAGTGGCCCTATGGTCTAAGGCGTCATTATTGCAACAGAATAGATTGCCAATGACAGGATATCGGGGTTCGAATACCGGTCGGGTATACTGAGGGTATTTTTAATAAATGTTTTTCCACTCTTCCTCCACGCAAATGCGGGTACACCTTATCTAAATTCAACTTTGCTCATCCCTGACTCATTAGCGTAATAAGTATGTATGCGTATAACCTAAATAAGTAATAATACACGCTGCTTTTAAAAAAAACATTCGGTCCCCCAGTCTTTATCAATGTGAAAGGTAAAGCCTCAAATTAACTAATTATATTTTTAGGACATTTAGGGTATAGAACCCGAGACCCTTACATAAATAGGTAGAACGCGCTACAGATTGAGCAAAGGAGTATAACTAAACATTTCTAAGCACAGTATTTTATTGAGTTTAAATTTGTAATAAATCAACGACGATTTATGTGAAAATTTAATACTTTTGAGATTAAAGTAAAAGGTCAGAAACCTAGATCTATCAAATAAAGGCCTGTTTAATAGGGGTTTATGTAAGTTATCAGTTATCATACATTTTTAAAAACAATTTAACATGGGATGGAATAGGATGCCTGAAAAAGCCATTGTTTTTGTACTTTTTATGGCAAACTTTTTTTTTTTTTTGCCAAAATAAATCAAATATTTCTCCAGCAGAAACATAGATTTTACTTTTCTTAACATGGTGACCTCAACAATTATTGTTGAATAGCTTTCAAGAGTGTCCTGGAATTTAATGACAACTTTTTCTATTCGTTTAAAAAGTTTCTCATCAAATGCCATTTTACTCATGACAGACATTCAACAACGTTTGTTATCACCATGTGAAGAAAATTACATTATATGCTTGTACTGGAGTAATATCTTATTTAATTTAGCAAAAAAAAAAAATTTGCCATAAAAACTGCAAAAAAAACTGGTATTTTTTCGCGTCGCCTTCTATCCCACCTTAAGCATAGACTTTAAACTTTTTAACTGGTCGGAATTTTCTCCTATATTTAGATGAAAAGTGAAAACAATATTATAAAATATCATCGTTTCATAAATAATGCGGGATTTATAAAAGTCTGCAACACTTTTCTGTAGCCTACCTTAACTTGGATATTAGGATTTAAGACCCAGCTTGCTCTAGTATCAAAAGTCCAGTATTTAGCTTGCACAAATTCTGCCAGGCAACGCCAGGAAAAAAACTAAGGATCCTTAGAACTTATCACTCTGACGAGGACTATAATGATAATAATAATATAATAATAATAATTAATAATAATAATAGTAATAATAATAATAATATTTACGTATAATCCGAACGGGTAGTAAAACGCAGTGATATGATGATGATGATTATGATATGATGATGATGATATAAAATAATAATAATAATAATAATAATAATAATAATAATAATAATAATAATATGATTTAATCACCGCGCCAACATTTACTAGGAGATAGAACTAGAAATATTAATATAAAAAGCGAGAGAGAAAGTGAGACCGTACAATCGAAAGGAAGAAAGTAAAAGATAAAGAGAGAAAACATGCAAAAAAGAAAGAAAGTGAAGTGAAAATAAACAAGGGGAGAATGCGAAAGAAAAAGGGTACAAAAGCAAACTTAAAAGAGAGGAAATAAAACTGAGATAGTAGTGAGAAGGAGAGAAAATAGAAGAGAAAGCAGAAAAGGGAGAAAGAAATTATAAAAAAAAATTAAAATGAGAAAATAATAAAAGGGAGAGAAATAAAAGGCGAAGAAGCGAAAGAAATAAAGGAAATCCAAGCCCAAAAAGAGACATAACTATAAATGTATGAACGCGCAGCCATTTTTACTAAAAAGTTGTCTTACAAACCACCTCTTTTTTTTCATAAATTTCAATTACATTAAAAAGAAAGTTTTAGACTATTGATCAAAATAGAAGTTGTTTTCTAGTCATGGGTGTTTCTGTTAAAGGGAAAATTTTCAATGGAAACAAAATAATAGGCTAGAGAAACATTTCTTTGAGAGTCGTCTTTCTGGCTTTTAAGCATAAAGCTCGCCCATTTAATTTAGTGTTCGAATGGAAGCTCCCCCTTAATCTAAGATGTAGATGGGCAAAGTAGCAGGCCAAAGTTGCTTTAAGAAAGAACCGCTCTGGCTTACACGTCGAATAACATTGGGAACCTTGGGAAATCAACTACAAACGTTGGCGGCCGTGATTAAACCCGAGCTGAAAGGGGTGGCCCGATTCCACCGGACAACGATTCTGTTTAATTAATACTCTCTAGACTCTAGAGGATGGACCAAAAGTCAGGCAAGTTGAGGAATTTCATCGTTTATTCTAGATACAAATGAAGGAACCTTTTTTATAACAAAAACATACTATTTTAGTAATTATTACTTTAAAATTCAGGGGTTATAAACTGACTAATCTAGGGGGTAAGGATGAGGAGTTTAGTTAAGAGGGTGACATAGAAGATGGATAAACTATAAGTGATATTACACCAACAAGGAGTCAAACCCAGTTCTCCTCATCAAAGTTGTGCAAGTGTAATTATAGCCTAACGCCTTGGACAAGGCGGCATCAAGTGACAGTTTACAACCATGCTAAAACATATGTATGTGTGTAAGAAGACATCAAGAGTGTGACATACAGCTGTGTGATGAAGAGGACATCAAGAGTGTGACATGCAACTGTGTGATGAAGAGGACATCAAGAGTGTGACATGCAACTGTGTGATGAAGATGACATCAAGAGTGTGACATACAGTTGTGTGATGAAGATGACATTAAGAGTGTGACATACAGTTGTGTGATGAATAGAACATCAAGAGTGTGACACACAGCAATTCTCCAAATAAACATTGGTTTTGAAGAATATAAATTTTTAACTCCATGAGACGTTTAGATTGAGATTAACCTATTTTTTCTGCTTATTTTTTTCCCCACAAATAACTAAGAGGTACATGGTTCCCGCTACGTCCGAATTAAAAAAAGCTTTTAGTGTTAATAGAAGAACCATCACCATTGAGTGCTTCCAGGAGTTCCAGGTTCGAATATCGACCGATAATCCAAACGAGACAAGATGAAAGTGGCTAGCAGTTAAATATAATCAATCAGGAAGGCCCGGATGCTAACAGCCCAGTCATGTCGGGTTCCCGAATTAATAAAATACAATTAAGAAAGAAAGCCGAGGGAATTAAGTAGGTCTTTGTTAACAATTAAACTTATCTGGATGTTTTCGATCAGATTCTATTCATTTCGGAAGAAATTAATTATTTTGTTAAGTCCAGCCGTCAATACGTCGAAACAGGTTTCACCTGAGATTATTTTAATAAATTTTGATTTTTTGTTCAACAGTAAAATTTGCTCTGGGGCGCAAATTATGCGTATCATAAATAAAATAAGTTATACATATTTCAATTCTCATATAGATAAAGTATTGTAATCGCAAAGGTATTCGGCCTCGATTTTATGATTAATCTAGAAATTTTATATGAGCCCAAACTAAAACAAAAGTGGGTTTTAGAATAATTCTGTCTGTGTGTCTTTCTACACCTACAGCTACTTTCGAAATAGTTTCATAGATTTCGTTAAAAATTAATATTTAGATGTTAAATGGTTATATCTCATGTTGATATAGTTATTTTAATTTTAGCTCTTAAAATTTTGGGTAATTTTTTGATGAGTGATTTTTTTTGAAAACTTGTTATTTATATTTGAGAACGTATGTACGATTTTGTCACACGATTTATTTTTAGGTGATGGCAGCTCAACATTTCGCTAAAAATTTACAGTTACATTTACACATAAAACTATAATTGGAGTCTCGTTCAGAGAAATGGGTTGACGTGTCGGTTACAATTAACTTAATTGCGTTTAGATTAAATATTTCTATGAAAATATCGACCTAAATTTTGATAAAGGATAGAACAAGACTGATAAATACAAGGCGACCAACTAAATACTTATCAAACATTTACTTCAGTAGGATTAAATCTAAAGCTTGCGGCAAGATCAATAGAGAGGGAGCTAGGCAGGAGGAAAGAGAAAGAAATTGAGAGAGAGAGAAATAGAAAGCTGGAGAGAGGGCAAGATAAATAAAAATAGAAAGAGGGAAGGAGAGACAATACTAAGGAGAAGAGCTAGATAAAATTAAGGAGAAGGAGAGAGAGAAATAAAATTAAGGCGCGTAAGAGAAAAAATAGATAAAGTGTAGATAAATAAAAATAGAAAGGATGGAGAAATAAAATTGAAGAAGTGGGCGATAAATAAAATAGAGAAAGGAAGGAATAAATAAGATTTGAGAAAGGGAGAGATAAATAAAAATAGAGAGAGAGAGAGAAGAAGGAAGAAATAAAATTAAATAGAAGAAGAAATAGATGAAAATATAAATAGGGAATAAGAAAGAAAAATAGAGACACGGAGAGAAAGAAAAATAGAGATACGGAGAGAGAAAGAAAAATAGAAAGAGGGAGAGAGAAATCAAATTAAAGAGAGGGCGAAATAAATTGAAATAAGTTGATGGCAATAAAATTAAAGAGAGGGAGAGAAAGACAGACAGAGAAAGAGAAATAAAAAAGAGGGAGAGTGAAAGAAAAAGAGAGTGGGAGGGGGAAAAAAGGATAGAAAGTGAGAACGTGGACAAAATTGAGAAAAGTGACCCACGACTGTTCCCTCCGATTCCGGAATGAACACTAACAAAATATTTTTCACGACAAATATTTACCCAGCCAGCCCCGCGACGGGAAACAGACCAGACAAACAGAAAGTGCATCAAATGTTGGCGAGGAAAATGCGGGGGAATCTTTCCCCACCCAAAAAACCAATATTTGTGTTTCTCGGACGTATTCTCGGAGGAAGAGATTGCCTGAGTTTACCCGTGTGAGTATGTCCGTCACATCTGCACAGAACGATATATCATATTTTTATGAAATTTCATTTGTGTTTTTTTTTAACAAAACAAAGTATGTATGTAATCTTAAAAAAAACCATATACATCGGTGGCGATCACGTGGTATATGGCGTCAAGATCACAACTGATTCGTTGGACAGTGACGGAGAGGTCGAGGCTCGAAACTTGGCTGGGTGACCTCACAAGTGGTTTCCAGACGTGATTCAATCCGGTGGTTTTTCTGTCCCCTCTCCAAGCTAATGAGCGTGTACTTTCTTTAAACCTACCCTCTTTCATTATTTATTAAAAATATTTTCAAATAAATACTGTAAAACAAATCAAACTAAATAATAAATTAGTCAACACAATCGTATGTAACATTTTTCTACCCTGTTAAGTAGCAAGCTTACCTCGCAATATTACACTATGGTGGTTTTTTTTTAGCACCGCGTCATCTTACTAAACGTTTGGGTTACACACATATGTATTAATTCTGCTAATGTGTTAGAGGTAAGAAAGGTTGAATCAAGCGGAAGTGTATCCGCAATTGCGTAGAGGGAGAGTGGAAAAATCATTTAGGAAAACCACCCCAAAGTAACCTCAAACGAGATTCTAAAAATGATCTCCCTGTCATTTCCAGTTCAGTCTAATACGAGAGTGACGCCTTAAGGTAAGCGCCCACCGGGTCGGTACCGCACGGACGGAACGTACCGCACGGACCGCACATTTTAGGGGGGTGCGCCCACCATCCGCACTGACGGTACGGATGGAAACTAAGTTTGTTCACCTGCTCTTGAGCCATAAGGTGAGCTTCTTGTTTGAAAGCTCAAGGAAGTAATGTTTGCATTTCTGTTATTGTTGGATTTGTTTCATGTTTATATTTGTGCTTTTGTGAGTGATATTTCACCGTAATATTTAAATATGGAAAGCGATGAAGAATGTTTAGCTCTTAGTTGCCTTTTAATTAAAGAGGAGAGATGAAAATGTAGGAAACGACAATTCTGGGTTCACATTAACAGGAAAAGACTTAAGTTTGGCGAATACCACACATTATTTCCTGATCTGGTTGAGGATGACGCCAAAAATTCCGGCCCGCACTTGATTTTAATTCCCTCGCCCGGACTTTCTGTCGAATGGCGGAACGGCGGAGAGTCCGTTGCCGGCGGTACCGACGTAGTGGGCGCATCTTGGTAACAAATAATGCTACGAATTAGTTGTACTTTCCGTTCCGTCCGTGCGGTCCGTGCGGTACCGACCCAGTGGGCGCTTACCTTTAGGGCTTAAATCATTCGGACACCCAAGCGGGTCACTATGGTATATAGCTTATAGCAGTGGTTCTTAACCTTTTATTACTCGCGGCCCCCTAATTAATATCCTAAATATTTTCGCGGCCCCCTAGTTTTTACTAACATATGAATCATTAATATGTATTCTAAAATAGTGGCTTTATTTACTGATTATAATAAGAAACAAATAAAAAACAAAACTTAACTTACGGTATTTAATGGGACCTCTGCTGTTGAACACTTTCCACTAATTTGTTTATTCTTGTTTTAATTGCATTACTTAATGCTATTCGCATGCAGGAGTCGCTTTGGAGTCGATTTCGTTATTTCGTTTTAATATTTACCACTGTGGAAAGTTCCTTTTCACATAAATATGTAGAAACAAAAGGTAGCAAGGTAAACAGATTTGTACTATCCGTGCTTCCCCTCCCCTCCATTACCCCGGAAAATCGGGAGTATACTATACTCACATGCTTACGATAATCGATTCCTTTATTCTAAAACGTAAAATTTAAGATGATTGACTTCAGTAATAAGCAAATAAGATTTTAGATTATTTTTTTAGGCCCTCTAAAAAAAAAACTTTCATGGCCCTCCGGAGGGCCGCGCCCCCCCCCCCCCCCCTCCGGTTAAGAATCGGTGGCTTATAGGATAGGGCCATGATGTAATCCGTCAAGGTAAAAACAGGCAATATCAATTTTTTTGTTTTGTTTTGTTGTTATTCAGAGTTCGAGTCCCAACCCCCTATTATTTGGTTGTTATACTTCCAAGGGGTACAAATACCCCTTGTTAAATACCCTTGCTTTAATTAAAACCCTATCCATCTTCAACCCTTAGATTAAACTACTACTGGTCTCGGTGTTAAATTCAATAAAAACAAATATAACACAACCAAATAATCGAGGCAGAGAATTATTCTTAAACGCCGCCAAGCAAGCAATCATGAATAATAATTACCTCCCTGATCTTTCGATTCCGACCCCTGCGCCCAGGAACAAGACCAAAGAAAGGTGTGACAAGTGTCAGTCGGCTAAGAAGAGGAGAGCAGCTATTAGCGAGAGTCGCTGTAATCCAATAGTCCATAGTTCATATCCGACTCATACAAAGGTGATACGGTCACATTTTCATAGGAAGAGCCTTATCTAACATCTAAAAAAGTTACTATCTTATAATCCAATTTTCGGCTACGTACTGAAAGCGCACAGGCCTAATTCGTGTACCTGATTTGTAGTATATAAGAGGCGCACAAGGTGCTTGCATCAAAAGCGCACCATTCTTTATAGTCTCTGTGCCTCATATGGCAACACCACAAGAAATATATATTTTTCAGAAAATACAAGTACCATGAGTTTCGTGAAACAGTCTAATCTAACCTGAACACTATTGTAAAGAGTAAAGGGGTTGTTCCCTGACGTTTAATTAGGTTATTGTAATTAATTGTTAAGAGTAAGGAGGCTGTTTTTTTTTTCCCTGAGCGCTTTTGATACAAGGTCTAAGGTGCGCATTTGATCCATAGCTTTGTGCGCTTTTGATATGAGGTTTCTCCTTCTTGTGTGTTTTCGATGTTTTTTATTATTTATTTTTTAGCACCGCGTCTCACTCCCGTTCGGGTTATACGCTCTTTTGATGCCCTCCCCCAATGTTTATAGCAATAGCCTTATGTGACTGCTAGGAAAGTTACTAGATCTACTTTCACGTATTCTTACGCCACATCATGTGATTTGCAGCTGTTATTTTTGAGAGATGTTATAAATGTATTTAAAATAACACTAATAAAATAGTTAAATGTTATCAATGTTGGCCGAAAAAAAAGTTGTATTTTTTAAAAGACTGTGAACATTGGATTGTATATTTACATGTTTTACTACTAGTCGCACACAACATGAAGTTTTAATCGTGATCGGCAACTAAACATAGAATGTGTCTAATTAATAAATAAATATTAATAAATATAGTAATCGAATATCAAAAGAGTCTACATCGATGTTCACACGGAATTTAAGTCACGCTAGTCTAGTCTGGTTTGCCAGCGATGGGGAAATTGAGGTTAGAATCCCTGAAGGGTGCAATGAGGGTGGTTTTCTCTAAATATTATTTATTTATTTATTTTAGCACCGCGTCTTACTACCCGTTCGGGTTATACGCCTAAGTACTAATTACGCTAATGGATTAGGAATTGGGAAGGTTGAATATAGAGGAAGTGAACCCGCATTTGCGTGGAGGGAGAGTGGAAAACCATTTAGGAAAAACCACTCCCAGTTCACCCGACCGAGATTCGAACCTCGATCTCCCCGTCCTCGGCAGTCGGGCTCAACACGACAAGCGCGTTAGCCAACTACGCCACCGAGGCGGGTTTCTCTAAATAGTTTCCCACTCCATCTCTACGCAAATTCGGGTGTATTTAATTTAAAATGTACCTTTCTCATACCCAGCCCATGAGTTTAGCAAAATGTGAATATCTCAATCAGGTAATAAAATTGAGTTAATTCCTTTTTAGTATAAATAGCAACCAGGTATTTACTTACGCACTGTAAAACAACACCCTTGGATGTGATCCCACCCTGTATACGACTATATTAGACTTGACTTATTCTAACATTACTTATGACAGCCCAACATAACCTTGACCGCGATTTAAAAAAAACTTATATAAAAAAACACATAATCTTACAAACAATGTATTTTTCCATTAGTCTATCCAACGTACTACAAACGTAGTTTCCTCTTCAGGGCCATGTTCTTGGACTAGCATTGCTATCGCTTCTGCCACAGTAAGAAAACATAAAATAGTAAGTTTTTGAGAACGTTTTTACATCAATTATTCTACGTGGTTTATTCTGTCTGTCAGTTGGAATTAAACTGAATCGGTTTTTATCAAAAGTAACGTTTAAGGTGGGGTGAAAAGGGAACGCGAGTTTTTAAAGATTTAATAATGGAAAACCTTTTTCGGCCAAAACAAATAAAATATTGCTTAAGTAGATATGTTTAGCTCAAGCTGCTACACTTAATAGAATCAGTTCTTGAATATTTGTTATGAGAAGAGCCCAATGACCTAAGAAATTATTTAAAAATTCTAAAAAGTGACATAATTTTTTTTAAATGACTTAAAATTTTGAAATAAATGCACAAGACTAACTTAAACACGTACTTTACAAAATCGTAAACTAAAATATACATGTAACGAAAAGCCTTTAATAACTAAATTCTTGTATTCTGATAAATGTAATATTGATTTACAAATATCTGCTTCAGAAGTAATAACTACCCCCTCCCAACGCAACCCTCTCCAGCCTAGTTGCAGTCTGACCAGGAATGTGTGTTTTACAACCAAAGTTCAATGACTACATTATCTTCTCATTACGACAACCATGTGTTGAAAAAATGTATGCATTTATAAAATATCAATAATATTAAAAAATATACTTGTTCAACATGAATGCCTTAAAATTACTCAAAAATTAGGCAAACAGAGAAAATTCTAAGTAACTTTCCTAAATGAGTAAAACGACCAATAAATTGCCTATAAAATATACATTTCTGCATAAAAGGGATCATGAAGAAAGTTTTATGCACTTACGAGCATTGTATGTGATGAACAAAAAAAAAAAGACATTTCATCATAATCCGCGTCCTAGTCATTAACATAGTGGCATTTGAACAGAAACATTTTAAATTAAGATAAAAAGTCCTGGTTCGATTATGCGACGCTCGTGACACAGCTAATAAATATTCATGTTACCATGCGTATCAAATTAAACTAAATGTATCTACCAGGAAAATATTTTATTTGCTATTACTATGTGTAGACAATTAAATTGGACATATCTATAGGAGCTATATATATTTTTATAGAAACAAATAACAAATACGGATCTTAACTCGTGTCCCCTTTCACCAATATTAGGTAGCTACGTTATGAATATTAAAGTAACGTGTTTTTGTCTAATTTTTCGTGTTTCCCCCACGCCTGTAGTGTGTTTAAAACTTGTCCTCGACATTGTTATTAAGTGCATCGTCTAGTAAAATGCTCCGTCATATTAAATTGTTTTCAATGCAGTTTATTTGCGTAGTATGTAGAGTTAATTATACATTTTTCTTTTATATAGCAAAGATTATTATTAATATAATTCATTATATAAATATATATATATATATATGTATTTAATTCGCCATTAAAGACTTACTTTTGCATTCGGCTCCCATTTATACGTGTAAAAGAATAATCCAATTGGACCAATTAAATGTCTCTATTTAATTCCTACATCTAGAATTGTGATCAAAATATACTCAAAAACGAGATGATCTACAAAAAATAATCCACTTCCAAAAAAATATATAACTATATGAAGTCGAACCCAAAGCACTCACCCTGATGGTAGTTGAGGTTATGTGAGGCTAAGGGCGCATCCCCTAGCATGATGTGGGGCGCCATGGTATCTCGACAACAATCAGAAGACCGAGCAAGACCGCGAGACAAACAAGGCCAGCGGAAGAAGGGGGATGGAGGTACACGATTAGAAGCTGACGATCTTGCTACGAGGCCGACCAGCTGCCGACTGAATCGCGCCGTCCACTGACTCATCGGGAGAACCCTTCCCTACCAGCGCCACGAAACGGCGGGTGACGTCATAGAGCGGCGTCGCGGCGCTGCTGGTGCACCCCACACACCGCAAGAAAGAAAAGGGGGGGGGGGGAGTTTAAGTCTACACGCATGCAGTCTGAACGGGAAGGAGATGTAAGTACAAATAAGTAGTACGCTTGGAGGTGTGAAAGTTTGAGAGTCAAAAATTTGAACCTTAATGATTTATTACCAGACTAGACGAGACTGACGCCTTTGTAGGCTTGACCTCCAGTGCGGGTGAAATAGTTATACTATATGATTATTATCATAGCTATCATATTTTATAAGAAATAAGGTTTTCAGCAAAATAAATCAAATATTCCTCTACTAAAAACATAGAGTTTAATCCTCTACACATGGTGATATCAACAGTTCTTAAATATCTGTCAAGGGTGCCTTAGAATTTGATGATAACTTTTTATCTTCATTTAAAAAGTTATCATCAAATGCTAATATGTTCATGACATAATATTCAAAAACTGTTAATATCACCATGTGTAGAGGATTAAACTCTTTTCTACTGATTGATGACCTGGCGCTCTAGGGGTAAGGTGTCAGACTTCTGTGCTGGGGGTCCGCGGCTCAATCCTCGGTCCCGGCACAGATTTATCTGATTGCCAAACCCTTCCTTCACCTCTAACAAGACGTGTATTAATCACAACTTGTGAATGTGTGGAATGCCAGGCCTCCACCAAGGTTCAGATCTCACGTTAAACTGTAGGTCCTCCATTTCATCCCATAATCACCCTACCATTACACTTTAGCTTAAGTGCGTACAACCCGAACGGTTAGTAAGATGCGGTGCTAATAATAATAATCTTTTCTACTAAAGCAGTATTTGATTTTTTTATCAAAAATATGTTTTGCTATAAAAACTGCAAAAACACTGACCTATCTCACGTCTCCTACACTCCAAAACTTTTTTTTAATCTCTACCAAATAAGCCGTTCGGTTTGTTCACGAAAATGGCCTGTAGGAATCTTCCTGTCAGGGGGTAGATTATAAAAATGTATGGAAGCATATGTCTATCTACAATAGGAAACCAGAAAAGGGTAATTTTGAAACGCATGCCAATGCTGTCCAGGCGCAAAAAGTAGATTGGAACCTGCATCTGTGGCCACATGGTCTAACGCACTATTCTCGCAGTAGATTAGACCACCGATGTTGGGGAGATCCACGCAAATGCGGGTACACTCCCTAAAGCTATAACTTTCCTAAACCCTAAACTATTAATGTAATTAGTACAATACCAGCGAGGTCAATCTTTCCCTATCAAAGGTCTAGTTTTTATGGACGGGAATGTACCAATTTAAAATGATGTTTCTACCAAAACTTACGCTTTCATTTATTCATGAATTCATACTTTCATTAAACAAAAAAGAGCGCCTGGAAAAAAAAAAGTGAACGCACAAATTACTCGCACTGCTAATACTGTGGTCGAATAATGAAGCTTATTTGAGTGGGTGGTTAATTTGTGTCCTGCGCAGTCCGTACCACCCACGATTGGTGGACAAGGGAGAGAGGGGTGGGAGGGGGGTAGTCAATGAAACTTCTTCCGGCTTGTAGGGGTACATTAGAACATAGGCGGAACATTTTTCAATACCAGCGTCGATCGTGACAGACAGAAACAAAGTAGTTTTATGATGCATTGAAATTTACATTTAGTACAGATCAATGCCGTTCACAAGCAATCCTTTTTTTTTTTACTTTCTCAAAGAGTTAAAGTATTGTCAACGTGAAATTCTTTTTGCCTTATAGATTACGATGAATCTTTACATTTTTTTATGTCCCCAAATTCAAACATTTGTATCTTATAATTCTGTCTGTCCATTCACCTGGGACTAGAGCCGAAACAATTTGATGAATTTTGTTCAATTTGATATGTAAATTAATGTTATATGGTTTAACCACGAGGTGATATCATTATTTTATTTCTAGGTTTAAAATCAAGTGTAGTTTACTGATGATTTTTCTTTTGGTTATAATTTTTTTCGAAAATGGCTTTAACGATTTTGTTCACAATGTAACTTACATGGGAAGTGTTTTACATTAAAAATGGCAATTTACACTTATTTTTTTAAAGAAAAACGTATTTGAGGGTGGTTAAATGATTTCTTTAAAATGTATGAATTTGAAATTTCTATACGAGAAAGTATGAACGAGCTTGTCCCACCATTTATTTTTATTTTTGCACTGTGTCTTACTATCCACTCGAACTATTAAAATTTAGCTGTTATAATAGTGTAGGGGTGAGTATGTTAGAACTAGGAGGAAGTGTACTAGAATTTGATTGAAGAGCGTGAACAAGATTTAAGATAGAAAAAACGTTTTCTACGAGCGGAATTGATCCCCGACCTCCTTATATCCTCAGTCAAATCAGACCAGACAAGACTGACCTGTTATATCCACCTTCCAAACAATGGAGATCCATCACGTTTTCAATCGCATTTTATTAAACCACCGAAAGAGCCTTACGAAATTTTACAATTTCTTTATAGACTATATAGGTGTACAGTTTGAAAACTAATGAGTGATGATGGCACTTTCTAACAATAAGTTCTGAGCTTTCTAGTAAAAAGTTTGAAGCAAACTTTAATCAAACTTATCCAAAACTGTAACTAGCTTTCTTTTACTGTTTTTTTCAATGTTCTTAACAAAAATGCTTAAACAAGTTTTTCATCAATACAATATTAAAGGTTAAACACATTTGCACCATGGTGTTTTTTTTATAAAGTTTAATAGAAGTTATCTCTGGCACCGAAATTGAGAGACCTTAAATGGGAAATTTCCGCCTCAAAACGCTTTCGATGAACACAAACCTTGTAAGTCGAAAACTTTGAGAATAGCCTGAGCGTAGGGGGCCTACGGGACAATAAGACATTAAACACCAAAATAAAGTAGAAAACTTGTCATTTGAAAAACTGTCGCCGACATTGGTCCAGCGTATACGTAATAAAATTCAACAAAAATAAGGAACCGAAATACAGAATCAAGACTAGAGCCTAAAAGATATAATGAAAATAGTCCCCGATAAGCAATGATATATTATATATACATTGCTATATATATATATATATATATATATATATATATATATATATAAATATTGAATGTGTGCATGTGCATTCATAAACAATTTGGTAAATTTCCACACATTACTTCAAAGGATTTAAAAGGAGAAGACTGATTATTAATCTAGTTTTTTTTTACCTCGGAATTTTTTTACTATACATAACATTTCAGACTCAAATAAATGAAAAGATTCAGTAGAATGGTAAGTGAAGGATTTTATTTTATTTTACTTTAGATATCTAACGTGGAGTTTCTAAACCAAGTGATTATATCAGCACATGACCTTTTATAAATTATCCTAGATCTGGAACAGACCCAACAACGTCCCCCGGGGCCATGAATTCATCACTGCGAAAGGTGGGACCCACATATTTCACCAATTATACATTTTAGGCCATACCGGAAATCGAGACCGGGACCCTTAGCTTAGTAAGCAAACACGCTACCGAATAAACTAAGATGTTGAATTAGGAAACTATAATATAGTAAAATTTGTAGGAAAAAATTTAAAAATTACATACTTTTGCAGTTAATACTATAACATTATATATTATTTTTAAATTTATAGGTATTGATATAATATAAAAGTTATAGATTCAGATCACATGATTTGACTTATTAATAGGCTATATGAAAGTGGATATAGTAAATGTTTCTAGTTGTAAGATAAGGTTCTTTTTATGAAAATTCATTGCTCTATGGGAGTATAAAGTGAAAATAGATTTGAAGCAAGTTGGGTTTCAGGTTAGGGATTGGAGGAAGGAAGAAGTCTCAGGTTAGGGTATTATGGTGGCGGCCATAAGCTTTCAAACTCCCTAAGACCAGAAGTTTCGTTAGTTGACTAGTTTTTTTTAGCACTATGCCTTAATACCCGTCAAGGTTGTACGAATGCGTATTAATTACGCTGATGTGTTGAGGGATGAAGGTTGGATTATTGATTAAACGTAGAAGGAAAGTGTGAAGCCATTTAGGTAAAACCACCTTCAGTAAACCGACCGGGACTCTAACCCCGACCTCCCCGTCACCGGCAGTCTAGTCTACTGTGAGAGTGACGAGTTAAACTTGTGACCCGTGGTCTTCATGTGCCCCAATTCATGATTCTGTGCGCCCGCGGACCCTTTCATGAACCAACCATACAATGTGGCCCAATTCGTTTTTTTTATAAACGTTGTAGGAACACAACATTTGAGATTATGACATTCGGGAATTGGTCACTATTTGGTGAAATCTAGCAAGTGAGGTTGGTGTGTCAAATTTTAATCGCTATTCACCAAAGAATTGTGATTCCACCAAACAAATTAGTCGATTCATGAAAAGGAACAAACGCTCGAGCGATCACATTTACCGATACGCATTTGTAACCCATTTCGAACGTGATTTACACGAGTTTTAAAGCCATTCAAACGCGTGATTCGAATAAAAAGTTTCAAATTTTTGGTTAAAAAAATATCATATAAAACAAGTTTTAATATTTTATGTAATCTTAATTTTATTTTTGTTATAATAAGAATTTTTTTTTAATTTTGCATCCCCCTATCCTTTCAGTTTGTACACAAGGCGACCACATCACATTCGTTTGAGTGCAAGGTATGCACAGTTGCATATATGCAAATTAGGCAATGCGCGAACGCTGCACAATTTGCAAGTTTAGTTTATATAACCACGACCAGCTAAAGGTTGCGCACACGATATCTATATATAGCTTACGTTATTCGGTGAATGTGTGGACGCTATTATGACAGGATTCCCGATGTCATAAAAAAAAGTGGTTGAGGTATTTAAAGAAAGATTTTGAGCTGTAGATCTGCACAAAAATTACAAAATGACTAAAATGTTGCTGGGGTTTACAACAAATACTGTGATATTAACAAGCAAGAAAGTTGATTTAGGATATATTTAACCTGGGTACGAGTAGTAGGCTTATTAAATAAAAGCATGGATTTTTTTAGCACCGCTACTTACTACCCATCATGGTTATATGCATATTATATAATAATTAAGCTAAAGTGTTAGGGATGAGGAAGGTTGAATCTAGAATAAGTATACACGCATTTGCGTGGAAGTAGAGTGGAAAACCATATTGTAAAACCACCCTCGTACACCCGGCCGGGATTCAAACTCCGATATATCTGTAATCAACTGTCTATTCTATTGCGAGACAACGCCTTAGACCCTGCACCCACCAGAGCGGGTTAGCGTGGACTTAAAACGGTATTCAACCAAACGATTAAATCAGCACAACCCGCCTCGGTGGCGTAGTTAGCTAACGCGCAAGTTTGTGTTGAGTTAGACTGTCGAGGACGGAGAGATCGAGATTCGAATCTCGCTCGGGTGAACTGGGGTGGTTTTCCCTAAATGGTTTTCCACTCTCCTCCACGCAAATGCGGGTTCACTTCTTCTATATTCAACCTTCCCAATTCCTACCCAGTAGAGTAATTAGCACTTAGCCGTATAACCCGAAAGGGTAGTAAGACGCGTTACTAAGTATTATTATTATCATCAGCACATGACTTACAAACTATCTTAACTCTAGAACAAACACATCACCCGGTTCTCTGGCCATAAATTCATGAAATGAGAACAAATAATAAATTTTTAGACAGTTCCGGAATCAACCCTGGTCCCCTTAGCTCAATGGAGAGTTGCACTATTGACTGAGCCAAGGCAACAAAAGTAGAGCAAGAAAACCGTGAGTTGGGGAGAGTGAGTTCATATATATAATCACCGTGTTTATTTACTTTTGATTAAGCTTAAATTAAAATGAAAATATTCACGAAACGACTTTAGTAAAGTATGAATACCTCAAGCCTCACCAACTTTCGACCCACGTTAAAATTAAAGTCACCCGTATCGGTGGACACGCGGGAAAAGGCGTTAGTTTCCTATGTTTTTTTTTTGTGATCATGAGGTTGGAGGTTCGAATCCATACAGAAACTATTGTGAATGGGTTTTTTCATGCAATACGCGTCATCCAGACTGTCCACATATGTATACTAAGTGAGATGGGGTTAAATAAGGTGGAGCTTAGAAGTAATGTATACGAATTTGCATGGAGGAGGAGGAAGAGGGGAACCATTTAGGAAAACAAATCTTAGTACATCAAGCCAGATTCGAGCCCCGATCTTCTCGCCAGCAGTGACATTGTGCAGTTTGAGTCTTAACACCTTAGACCACGCAGCCACCACCACGGGTAGCCACGACCCGAAGAATAAGCCTACTGTCTGTCTTATAGCAAAGCCTTCACTCACCTGGAAAATACGATCAGGTGAACGGTTGACACGTCTGACTATGTCACGACGTAGCTCAGAGTTCAATACAATCTTCCAAGGCTCAATTTAAATGTACCCCCATCGTAGGGAGTAAAATAAGACATGAACTCCCGAAAGCAAAAAAAAAAACAGCACAGAAACTTTGCCACCAGAATAAATGGCGCAAGCCTTGTATTCACGTCTAGAATCTAAATCCGCATCGTATCGTATCCACCAGAGGGTTATGTCTGTACCACCTAGAACATCCTAAAACTCCGCCTACTACATCCCTTTCAGGGAAGACACTTCGCCCCTATGTATATCGTGACATTTCGAACTCCCACGTCGTTGGAGGAGGAGCAGTGCACCTCCTATCGATCCCTCCTCCTCCATTTCTTTACCCCTCAGAATTGTGCCGTCGTCACTCGCGTAATACCGTATTGTAGGGGTGGGTCAAGTTAAATTGTTCGTTTCGAAACCGAATCGAAGATATGAAATATTCTCAAAGGCTGATTGAGTTATGAATATTTTATTTAAAATGTTTTGTGTGGTAAAAAATCATTACACTAGTAGTTCTGTGAACATTAGACCTAGTTTCTTACCTCCATGTTTATCATCGTTACTACAGTCTTAACATTTCAAGTTGAAATATTTAATTAATTTCTCTTTGGATTTTAAGTTGAAATATCTCCTATAATAATTTCTCCTTGGATTATTAGTTGATATTTTTCCTTGGTGATAAGTTTAGAGAGAAAACAAATTAATGTGGCTTCGTAGACGGTATTAAATTACTTTTAAAATATTCCCCCATATGCCATTCAAGCATGACAAGTGAAAGTTAATCAGAGTGAAACAGTTTTAATACATAGGAAGAGAATCTGTACGAAAGTTTCTTAGAACATCAACTGCGGCCCTCAGTTTTTTAATAATATAATTTATAATTTTATGTGGCTTCCTTTATTTGTGCCGGTACTTGCTCCCCAAAGCTTATCTTCACAATATTTATATTAACGTATATTGCTCTTTTTTCTATGGTCGGCTAAAAATAATTTGCTTGACTTTTGAATATTTAACGTTAGCTATTGGCTCTTTGACAAATTTTTAAGACTTTTACGCCCAATTTTAATATTGCTTACTGTATATTTCAAGCTTTTCCCAATGAAGAATAAGTTCGTGTCATCTGCATAAAGTTGCAAAATTAATTTTCTTGTAAAATTTCGTTAAATAGGCCTATATAAGAAAAATTATGTGTCCGATTACAGAAACTTTTGGCACCCCATAAGTGACCGTTTAGATAGTAATTTCCTAATTATATAGAAGATTATAATGATGTTTTGTCAATAATATAGTTTTTAAGCCATTCAAGCACCCATACCCTTATAAATAGACATTTTATAATATTTCCCCTTCAAAACCGGGAACCTTTTAAAATCTACTTGAATAGAAGAATCAATGGCGGTGCAACTTTAATCGTGTAGAAAATGAGAGTGTGAAAGTTAAATTAAAAAAATCACAAGGGCAGTCTAGGGACTTTCCCTGGTAAATATTTAAAAAAATGTGTGTCCTTAAAAGCTATTCGGAGGCGTCCTTCTTTACCATTTTTGATGATTTTTTTGTTTAATATTTCTGCTGCCCTTTGTTAGTAGTTTGCTTGACTAATATTAAGATAAAAGTTTATTATCTAGGCCTACTTTAGCATACAAATTAAGACTTAAGTTTCACAATTTGGGGATTTATTTCTAAAGTTTTATTAGGGTTGCATGTTTGAGAAATACATACCGGATTGAAGACCATTCCAAATGGAAACAATTCCGATTTTTATGGATATAATTACAGTTGTAAAATTTTGATTTACCATTAGGGTTGCTTTCTTGAGAACTTGTTTTTTAGCACCGCGTCTTATTACCCGTCCTGGCTATACACATTTAATTGCACTTACAGGGGTAAGAATGAAGATATCGTTTTATAGGAAACTTGCCCGAATTTGCGTGGAGGTAGAGTGGGAACTATAAGGAAAAAAACACTCTAAGTAAGCTCTGTCGGGATTCGAAATCCGATCTCCCCATCACCGACAAAGCAGACTAGGTGATCTTGACATTTAGTCCACGTGCCCACCAGTGCGGGTGAATATTTTCTAAGTATAATTCAGAAGCATTGTCTAGAATCTCTAGACAGGTTTTACCAAGAACCCTCTGAACTAATTTTCTGCGTATAACCTAGACGGGTGGTAATACCCGTGCACGTAAGCAAAATATTTGTTATTCATCCCCAGGTGTAAAAAAAATAATAACCAGCCTATAAATTATATTAGTTTAAAAACTATTCATTGTCGACCTCGGTGGTATTGGGGTAAAGTGCTCACCTCAGGATCCGATGTTGGTGGGTTCAAACCTAGCCGAAGTTTACGAATTTTTTTTCGGAGGGAAAGTAAAACCGTCGGTCCTATGTCGATTGTGGCATGCAAAAGAACTCAGGAAGATATATGAAAATACCTTTCCCGGAAAAAAAAATTGGTAGGTTCCTTCTCGTTCACTCATAGAAATTTAGTGCGGATGGCAACGGGGAACTACCAAGCTTTCGCAACTTCCCTAGTACACAGGATGTATACCAGATGGTGCGGGCGGCAATAACCACCCGAAAGGCTTAGTGTATGCCCAGCTCCGTATGGGTATAAATCACAACAAACCAACCTTCAGGTTTATGACTTGAGAAGAAATCTCAATAATAATAATTAATAAAGAGGATGAAAAGCTCCAATATTCCATTTTGCTGGTCAAAATCCCCAAAGGCACGCGAAATACTCTCACCGAAAGTTATCTACAAATTAAACACGCACTCTCCAAAAGGTTCACCGACCTTGTACCAGGAGGACTGAGGAGGAGGATCTTTTGAAGCTCTGCAGCGGCCCATGAAGAGCAGATATCCGGGTCGGAACTAGGGGGAGCTCTCTATAAGTACCCGACACAATAAGGATCACAGGAGCACGCGCGCGGTGAGGAAAAGTACGTCGTGGAGAAGAACGGGAGCTCTTCCCGCAAGGAGCAGCGAAACAGGTTAGTTTGTCCCGTTTTGATTAGGACATCATGGGGGTGGGGGGGAAGAAGACTACATTTCCAGGGCCTTCCCTTTGATGCGAATCGGGAGATAAACAGAAGTAAACCACAGGGTTGGCGAACCTTTCCGAGAGCGGTGTCAGAAAAAAAATTATTTCGAGTGTCCGTAGACTTTTTAGGAGTAAAATAGAATATTAATAATTGTAACTAAAATAATGTAAATTGTGGGATCAAATAGCGAAGCTATTATTCGGATTGTAGCCGACGATTTCCGCACGTCCATCATAGACTCTGCCTTAAAATATGAGTGAAGAATGAACCTTGGGCACGGGATGAATCCTGGATAGCTCAATGGTTAGAGCATTGGCGTACTAACCAAAGGTCCCGGGTTCGATTCCCGTGTCCAGGTGTCATTTTTCAATTTTCAGAATATAATGTAATTGTACTATATATTTATACTATTAATGTTGCTGTGACAACCTCTGTATTCTTGTGGTCAAATTCCCTTCTACAGTTCCAGAGGTCCCGGGTTCGATACCCAGAGCTTTCATATTTTTCTCTGAAGTAATGAGTCAGGTACAAGGTAAACTTAGCATCGTGATGATAAATGTAGAGCTATACCTCTATTTTGGTAGGAATAACAGTATCTGGTAGTTATTAAAGTTACTAAAACCATTTTAAGATAGTCCTAGGCCCTATATTAAGTCGTGTTATCTGCAGCTGTCACTTTTGATATATACTCAATACCTATAAAACCACATTATAAATATATAGTAGTAGTAGTATGTAGTAGTAGTAGTAGTATTTGCTGTATTTAGTGTGCACTTTCGAAACCGAGTGATTATTTAAGCACACGAGAATTTCTATGAGCGAGAGTGAAAGGAGCTATCAATTTTGCCGGGAAAGGTATTTTCCCATAGCTTCCAGGGTTATTTTACATGCAACAATCAACATGGGACCGGCGGCTTTGCTTACCTTCCGAAGGAAGTTGTGCTACGAATTTGTATCACTTAAGAGAAATCCATCAACACTGATTGGGTTTGAACCCACGAATATCGGGTCCTGAAGTGAGCGCTTTACCCTAAGACCACCTAGGTCGACGATAATATAGTAAAATGTGAGCAATGTTGGCCGCAAATAAAAAAAAGTTTGAATTTTATAAACGTTTTTCCGACCAAAATCAGACTGACTGTACTTGAATAAAGAAGTAGCGGCTCCAGTCTAAAAACTGAGATTAACGGCTGGAGGGTTCGTTATGCTGACCACATGACACCCTTTCTCCACAAATGTTGGCACTATCTCCGCGAACATGCTGCGGCTGCTCGGTCGGTCTAGCTCGCTTGCGGGCTGACGCAATGGAGTTTTTTTTAATTGCTACCGTATCGTAAAAAATATATATAAAAGAGCAAAGAAAAAAAGAAGTTTTTCACATTATTTTAATTCAAGCATTGTCTTATGACCTTGAAAGTAAATCATTACAAGACAAAAATTAATGGATGTCCGACTGTTCATGTTCGTTGTTTTTTATTGAATATTTCTAGTCGGATTGTTATGCATTGCATCTAGATGCAATTTAAAACATTTAAGCCAGACAACTTTAATTTTATATAGTTTTGTCCAATAGTTTCGTATTGAACATTCTATTTCGTCTAAATTATACAAGGTAAATAATAATCATTTCAGTTTTAGAAATCCACTGATAGTCTTTCCACATTTGTTGATATAATCAATTGCCAATTCCCCTATTTAACACCTAATGTAGGCCTACATCATGGCGGTAGTAATATTTGAACTATTTGACAAGTCCTTACGGCCAGGACCATCCATTAATCAGAGCGCACTTGGAACTGAAGTACCCACCATGACAGCTACTGTCGTCGCGTGAAAAAGAGAGGATTCTCCACGCGACAGACAGTCAATAACCATCAATACTGACAAATAATTCGATTGCTCCTTTTGGACGCGGTGTCAAGTTAGCTTCGATCATGGTTGGCGTCGTCCGACGTTATTAGCGTTCACGAATTATTGGAGCGTAGAAGTTCGATTAGAGACAGGACGGGAAGAGGAGGGTGAGGTGGAATTATGAATTTTTAGCAGGGCGCTGTACACGACTAGTAAAGGGTGTATGGCCTTGCAGTTTGTGATTAGATACACTCTTTTCAAATGTCTTATAATCACACATTTGGCACCGGTGGGCACGCAAATGGAGGAGTCTAGGTTTGAATCATGACTGGGTGTACTGAAGATTTTTTTTATTAAATGGTTTACCACTCTCATTTCATACAAATGTTAGTTTACTTTCTCAAAGTTCTATCTCAACTAATGGTCTAAGCCCTAAAGGCGTTACTCTAGTGTTAGACTGGCCTACTGATGACGTGGAGAACGGGGTTCGAATCCCAGTCGGGTCTACAGAGGGTGGGTTTTTTTTTTCAAATAGTTTCCCACTTTCCTTCTACGCAAATGCAGAGAGATTATCTCTAATTCTTCCTTCCTCATCCTTACCCCCTTAAAGTAATTATCATATTTGTGTATGACCTGAACAGGTAGTAAGAAGCGTCGATAAAAAAATAATATTACAGTCCCCCCATCTAATTCCTCTCTCATTGGTGTTCAATATAACCCTGTGGCACGAGTCAATGTTATCAAAAATGTGTATAGCAGTTGTAATGGAGTATCGACCGAAAATACATATAATAACCGATGATGTGTACACCCCTTAACTCCACCGACCACCCCTAATAAATTACAGCACCTAACACCCCTTTATCCCCTTCACTCGAGCCAGTACTTAGAATGGCCCTTCCAGAAAAGGACAAGACTTAAGAGAACATGTTTTCTATACGGCGTGTACAGTCCCAGTAGAGTATCGACCTATGCGTGCTTTATATTCCCGGCGGGACCACCCCACCACCCCCTCTGTTTCCCACCGCCCCCAGCATTAATACAGTGCAACCACCACTACCACCCCCACCTCCCATTTCTATCCACCCCTACCAGAAAACAACGTCCATCAGTCATTTCGAATGTCCGCTAAAACATCGCCGGTCGCGAATAAATTATTTTTTGAATAGTTCCCACTGTTCACTTTTAACGTTCTAAATTCAAACAAAAGAGATACTCTCAGATTGGATTATATTTTATAAAGGGGTAGATGGACTTTAAATTCTTCCTATGCATAACTATAACAAAACCTAATATAAGGAAATATAGTATATTTAATTATCCAATACAGTAAACAAAATAACGCCTTTTTGAATGGTAAAATAGGCAATAACATACGTACAGGCCAATTTTAATAGGAAGGGCCTAATAGAAGATACAATAATTTTTTTTCGAAATTGATAACAACTTATTATATTAATAGTATTGTATTTAGGTATTGATAATATACATCACAAGTGGCAGTTGATGATCACATGACATGACGTATGCCTATAAGAACACCAGCTTCAGTGGTCACATGGTCTAAGGTAGGAATGTCAAACTTGCCGACCGATCCATGATTCTGTGCGGCCCACGGACCTTTGGAAAAACTGACATGTAATGCGATGCGATTCGTCTTTTTTTAAATAAACATTGTATGAAAAAATAAATAGATCGTTGGGGATCATGACATTCGGGAATTGGTCATTATTTGGTGAAATCTAGCAAGTGAGGTTGGTGTACCAAATTTTACTCAATCACCAAAGATCGGTTCCTAAAAATGGTTAAAATTTTCGCACCAAATATGTGCAATGTTTGTCGGTACACCGGTGTGCTTTCACTCATGAAAAGGGACAAACACGCGAGCGATCACTTTTACCGATACTCTGTTCTCATCTTTGAACGTGACTTCAACAAGAGATTAAACCCGGCCCCGGTGGTGTAGTGAGCTAACGCGCTGGTTTCGTGTTGAGCTAGACTGCTAAGGACGGGGAGATCGAGGTTAGAATCTAGGTCGAGTGAAACTAGGGGGTGGTTTTTCCTAAAATAGTTTTTCATCCTCCCTCCACGAAAATGCGGTTTCACTTCCTCTAAATTCAACCTTCCCAATTCCTACCTCATCAGAGTAATTAGTACTTAAGCCTATAACCCGAACGTATAGGGTAGTAAGACGCGGTGCTAAAAAAAAAACTAGAGCTCTAAAGCCACTCACACACTTGATGCAAATATACATTTTTGGTAAAAAAAAATTATAAGTCTTAACATTGTATGTAATCTTAATTTTTCTTTTTGTTATAATAAGGTCTTTAGAAATAGAGATTTTTTCCATTTAAGATAGTGACAGAACTTAACTTTCTAAAATGCGGCCCCCTAATTATTTTCAATATCCAATCCGGCCCTGATGATTAAACGAGATTGACTACGCCTGGTCTAATAAGGCGTCACTATCGCAATAGAATGGATCACCGATGACGGGGATATCGGGGTTCGAATCCCGGTCATGTGTTCTGAGGATGTTGTTTTTCTTTTCTAAAATGAATAGATTCCCACTATTCCGAAATTTCATCAATCAAATTTTTGACAGCTAAAATACATATTAATGTTCAATTTTGTTTGGTCATTATGTGCGGTTGTTTATTAACTTACAAATTAATGTTCATAATATGACCAAAATCTGAAGTAATTAAATAACTAAGCATGTTCAAGTAAATTGAATTATCAACTCAAGCTGAACAATGCTAAACATGCTTCTTTTTTTTTTACTTTTATAAATTAAATTTAGTGTCTAAAGTTATATAAATAAATCCACAATATTTTTTTCACTTTAAAATAAGACAAACAAAATAGCCTATTTTAACTTAGATTCGGATTCCAAAATATTTCATCCACTTCAGTGGCCGAACGATCTAAGGTTTTCGTGTTGGATTGGCCTGCTGATGATGGGGAGACCGGGGTTCGAATTCCGGTCAGGTCTACTGAGGGAGGTTTTTCCCTAAATGGTTTTCCATTCTCTTTCCATGCAAATGCGGGTAAATTACCTCTAAAATGCTTCCTTCCTCATCACTATCCCAGTATATTAAATTACAATAAATGCATATAGCCTGAACAGATAATAAGACGTGGTTATAAAAAAAACATAAATTCAGTTCGACTTCGCGCACTCTTGTAATAAAAAAACAAATTGGCATTTAATGGGAGGTTCGGAGGTCGTCCATACTATATCCGGTAATAAAAGTATAGTAAATTATGTGGTGGTCAGATACCGACCTTCTTACCGTGTTCCTATTATAGTCCGAGTGAGGTGTTTGTTTAGTCTTCCTTCCACTACACAGTAACTATAAACTACCGCTGTCCTGTACGTTTACAATACTGCATGAAGGACGGCGGAATCGGGTACAAATTCACAATCACTCGGTGGAAACGTCGAGGTCTGGCCTTGTTCCTTGTCATGTCTGTCAATAGGGCAGTAGCTAAACAACACGGCTCGGATAAACTGAGAGTGGAACTGTGTTGTGATTGGATAAACTGAGAGTGAAACTGTGTTGTGATTGGATAAACTGAGAGTAGAACTGTGTTATGATTGGATAAACTGAGAGTAGAACTGTGTTGTGATTGGATAATTGAGAGTAAAACTGTGTTGTGATTGGATAATTGAGAGTGAAACTGTGTTATGATAGGATAAACTGAGAGTTGGACTATGTTATGATTGGATAAACTGAGAGTGGAACTGTGTTGTGATTGGATAAACTGAGAGTGGAACTGTGTTCTAATTGGATAAACTGAGAGTGGGACTGTGTTATGATTGGATAAACTGAGAGTTGGACTATGTTATGATTGGATAAACTGAGAGTGGAACTGTGTTGTGATTGGATAAACTGAGAGTGGAACTGTGTTCTAATTGGATAAACTGAGAGTGGGACTGTGTTATGATTGGATAAACTGAGAGTGGAACTGTGTTGGGATTGGATAATTGAGAGTGGGACTGTGTTGTGATTGGATAAACTGAGAGTGAAATTGTGTTGTGATTGGATAATTGAGAGTGAAACTGTGTTGTGATAGGATAAACTGAGAGTGGAACTGTGTTGTGATTGGATAATTGAGAGTGAAACTGTGTTGTGATTGGATAATTGAGAGTGAAACTGTGTTGTGATAGGATAAACTGAGAGTGGAACTGTGTTATGATTGGATACACTGAGAGTAGAACTGGGTTCTGATGGGCTTAAGTCAGATCAGAACAGTGTATTTCAAACTCCCGACCCTGAATCGGAAGGCCAAGAATCATTCTAGGTCAGGCGCCCTTGAGGCGTTTTTTTTGTTGCCATTATTGGTTTTGCATCTTGTTTCCAGAAGAATGCTGGTGTCTTTACTTAAAATAAATGCTCATCTCCCTTCGTCCTAGAAAAAAAACCTCCCATGTCGTAAGGCCGCAATCAAGCCATACCGACCGAGCGGCCGCCGTATGTTGACGAAAATAGTGCCAACATTTGCGGAGAGAGGGTGAGCCCAACGAATCCCCCAGCCATTAATCTCAGTTTTCTAGACCGGAGCTTATGTATTATGTATGTCTTATGTATTCAAGCAACTCCTCATTCATTCTCACGAGGCTGAGTTTGATCCTGTTCTTGACCCAGTGCTCCACAGAAAGATTCTGGAAGCGTCAGGGATCGAACCCGGGCCCGCTAGATCTGTAGCCAAGAACTCTGACCACTAGACCACAGAGATGGTCCCTTCTAAGAATAGTTTATGTAATTTTAGTGACACTTTTGATACTGATAAAATACTTCAATCAGTTTTAACCGTTAAGTTTGTTTTTTGTTTTTATCACGTGATAATTTAGTACCCGTTCAGGCTATACGCGTACATTAATTACGAGAAAATAGGGTTGAGGAAAATATAATTTTAAAGGGAATGTACCCACATTTTCGCGGAGGGAAAGTGGAAAACCCTTAAGGAAAAAAATCTTTAGTACACCCAACTGGGATTTGAACCCCGATATTCCTGTCAACAGTAATCCAGTCTAACACGAATTGTGAAAGTGATAATGTAACAAGCAGAGTTTTATACTGGATAACTTCCAAGAAACACTTTATAATGACAAAACTTACAAATTAGTTTAGTCTAGCAAGGGATTGATATTATTATATAGGAGATAGTTGACTAAATGTTGGGACGTAGTTTAATAGTAAAATTTACCCGCATCTGTGATCATAGGTTCTAAGGCTTCAGACTAGATTGTCGTTGATGGGGAGGTCAAGGTTCAAATCTCGGTCAGATGGACAGTTTTTTTTTTCACAAGTGAAATCGCCACCGTGGGTTTTCCCATCTATTCTCCACGCTAATGCGAGAGCACTGCCTCTTAAACTAATCTCCTCGTCCATACCCTCTAGATTGAGCTCATAACTAACCCATAGCGTATTACCCGAATGGGTAGTAAGAAGTTGTGCTAAAAAAAAAACTAACCCATGTAATAAAACGCATTCACTGAACAATAATATTTCTGTTCCGGTGAACACGCGAACAAAGTCGTCAATCTCGTCTAGTATGGTTTGCGGGTGGCGGGGTTGAGGTTAGAAACACAGCCGGGTGTACTGTGGGTGTGGTGCCCCACCCCCCTCTAAAATATTTTCCACTCACCTTACACGCGAACGCGGGTTCACTTCTTCATGTCTACCCCACTATCGGAAATATGCGAATAGCCCGGACGTGGTGTATAGAAACATCTGGAGTAGGATTTTAGTAGAAATTAACTTTTAGAAAATAAATACAAACTTTTTTTTCAGCCAACAGTGATAACATTTTACTATATTATTAGTGTTATTAATTAGTTATTGATAATATCAATCAAAGGTGACAGCTTGCGATCTATCATGAGGTGCGAATACGTGAAAGTAGATCTAATAGCTCTTCTGTCCTTCACCTCTAACAAGATGTGTATTAATCACAGCTTGTGAATGTGTGGAATGCCAGGCCTCTACCGTGGTTCGGATTCCACGTTAAACTGTAGGTCCTCCATTTCATCTCACAATCACCCTACCATTACACATTAGCGTAAGTGCGTATAACCCGAACGGGTAGTAAGACGCGGTGCTAATAATAATAATAATAATAATAATAATAATAATAATAATAATAATAATAATAATAATAATAATAATAATAATAATAATAGCTCTTCTGTCAATGTCATATTCACACGCTCCAGTGGCTGAACGGTCTAAGGCGTCACTTTCATATTAGACTTGCTTGCTGATGACAGGGAGATCAGGGTTCAAATCCCGGTCGGGTTTACTCAGGGTGGTTTTTCCTAAATGGTTCCCCACTCTCCTTCCACGCAGATGCAGGTAGATTACCTCTAAAATGCTTCCTTCCTCGTATCCTATTGTAGTAATTATCATCATATATGCGTAAAACAACAGGTTAGTAAGATGCGGTTTTAATTAAATTTTTTTTGTGAAAATCGGATTGTAGTAACCTATGTACTTCTTGAGGTCGACCTCGGTGGTCTTGAGGTAAAGTGCTCGCCTCAAGACTCGATGTTCATGTGTTCAAACCCAGCCGAGATCAACAGATTTTTCTTGAGCGATAAGTATCCGTAGCACAACTTTCTTCGGAGGGGAAATAAAGCCGTTGATCCTCATGTCAGTTGTGGCATGTAAAAGAACCTTGGTAGGTATGTGAAAATACCTTTTCCGTCAAAATTGGTATGTCCTTTCGTTCTCGTTCATAGAAATTCTCGTGTGTTGATATAAACAGTCGGTTCAAAAAGTGCACGTTAAATACCTCGAATACATTTTAAAAAAACATCTCGAGCTACCTCGTACGAACAGCGAGCGAGCGAGGCGAGAGGCAGCAGCAACTGACACCACCAGTCGTCAGATGACCTCGGTGTCTGCGCGGTTGGGCCGGTCTATTATCATAACACTGGAGTTTATCATTAATTTGAGTCAAGGAAATACTGTATTCTACAAACCTCGATCAATATCAAATCTTTTTTTTTTTTCGCTCAGTCGATTGCGCGTTTAAGGGCATGGCCGTATCGCTACAAATTTTTTTTTTCCTTGGGTGGAAGGGGGTTAAATATATTTTGTTTTGCACCACGCGCTATATTCATATTTACAATAATGGTGCAAGGATGAAGTTGGTAGGGAAAACCACCCTTAGTACATCCACCCAAGGTACTACGAAGAGCATCCGACCTGGACTCGAAGCGCCCATCTCCCTCCATCACTGCTAGTCCAATATATTGCGAGGATAACGCCTTAGAACAACGTTTTCCAAACTGTGCTCCGCGGAACCCATGATGACCCGTGTTGGCGGGACGAAAATACCACATTGCGAATATTAAATATTAGTTACACCCTTTCTAGAAGCACCAGGTTGGTCGGTATTGAACTCCAGACTTCCTGAGACAGAGTCGGCTGTACAGTAAATGTCACTGGATATGATACGCATTTCATGGATAGGAAAAAAAATCTTCAAGACTTTAATAGTCATATCGGTCACTTTTTAATACTTATTGATCAGGAAAATTAGTTCCATAGAAAAAGCGTAGTATTCGTGTTTCCTTTTCACTATGCATCGTATGGATTTTTGTGTCAATTATTTATTAATTTACTCCAAAATAATTGGCTAAAAGATAATTAATTTTACCAGTGGCGCAAGAACGGTTTTTATTTGGGGGTTGGGTGGCGTATGGGGGTAGATATAATAATGTGCTGTTACAAAGGATAACATTTTTGGGATAAAAAAAAGACCAAGGAAATTTAATATCTAACGGTCCCGTTGTGCATTTTTTCGTGTATTTTCGGCATGCCAAACATTATAATAAATACACACAACGGTGACCTGTTGGTCTAGGGGTAAGGTGTCAGACTTATGTGCTGGGGGTCCGGGGTTCAATCCTCGGTCCCGGCACAGATTTATCTGATTGCTGATTCCTTCATCTCTGACAAGACGTGTATTAATCACAACTTGTGAATGTGTGGAGTGCCAGGTCTCCACCGTGGTTCGGATCCTACGTTAAACTGTAGGTCCTCCATTTCATCTCACAATCACCCTACCATTGCACATTAGCGTAAGTGCGTACAATCCAAACGGGTAGTAAGACGCGGTGCTAATAATAATAAATACACACATTACAAATTAAGAAAAATTATATCTGATGCGTCTCAACTAAAAATGATAAAACACTAAAAATTAAAGTATCTTTCTAAATACCTTTGCCCTATATTCTTTACTATCTATAAAACCACTTACAAGTTTTGCAATTTCAAGTTTATAGAGCCTCTCAGGGTGTGCATTCAGCAGACACAGGTAATTTAGTCTATTTTTTATACGTTGCCTTATCGTGGAGCAAAGATAGTCATTGAAAAACTTATTTCTGCAGTGGCTGATGTAGCTGGTATCACTATCAGAGTTTTCAAAATCTCTTCAGTGTGTGCTCCAAGAACATTTTATTTTTATTATTTTAACTTAATGTGACTCTTGTATCTTGACTCAACAAGATCTTTACATTATTTAAAAGTTAAATCATATTATATTGGGGGGTCAAATGATACTTTTTACCACCTCAATTTTTTGGAGGGAAGGGGAGTAAAATTTACCCCCGTACCACGCATTCCTGCACCACTGAATTTATTTTACCTACCATGAATGATAGTTATTTAAAATTAAAACGTACTAATTTGATTAATCAATCATTAATACTAACATAATGATTGAGATAATATGTGTAGTATTTCACTAATTTAATTTATTAGATTGACTAACTTTGAGAAAGTAAAACTGAAATTGGTCTAGTAATTATTGTTGAAAAATTATGACTAGTGACTACTCTCAATTATTGCACTATTATTGTTAAAAATAGAAGTTGATTTACCTTCTTATGTAATCATCGCCGTTCTGTAGTAGCTAAGCCGACACAAAACGAGGACTAAAACTTAATCAAGACTGTCAAAGAACGGACAGTCTACCAGTGACATTAACAACACTACCTGCCAACCGGACGTCACATCGCTTCGAAATGATTGCACCTGAACAACAAACACAGTCCCAGACCAGACGTGCAACAAAGCTTTTATCTCGTAAAGAGACTCTACTGCTACGCCAAATGATTCTCATTCATCACATGCTACTGAATGAACGCACGCGATCTGTCGTCAGAGAGATATCTATTTAAATTAAAACCTTTGACTTCGTGACAGCCCTTCAGTTCCGCTAGCTGGCACCAATATAAGGTAGCGCTGCTAACGATCAACTCGATACTCCGATCTACGTGATGGAGAAATAAAATCAGTGTTTTTATTAACAAGAACAGGGGGAGTAAGGGGGGCATGAGCCCCCTTGATTCTATCTTGGGGAGCTGGGACTATCTTAAGCCCCCTCTCCTCAGTATTGCCCAAGTAAATTCAAAACCCATGTATAAAACATACAGCTGTTACCATCAGTTTGGTAATTTTAAGTAATAAAGACATACATTTATAATTAATTAATAGAAAAATGAAATGCTCTAATTTTGTAGCTTATTTTTCTCACATGAGGAAAAACTCTTTCACAAAAATATAGTAACTAACATCAGGCCTAATTGTGATTGCCTTAAATATAAACAATACCAAAATAGCAAAGCCAAAGGGAAATAATATTTATTGGCCTTTTTGCCACAATAAAAACAAACTGAAAAAAAAATCACAGTTCAACTGTAAGTTTAATTTTAACATGAGGGGGATTTTCAACAACAGTTAAAATTTTCATTTTTGCCATATATTTATCAACCCTAAAAAATTAAAAAGCTAGACATCAATAAAATTAATACGCTTTCTTGTTTTGGTTTGAATCAAATATTTTATTACTTTTAAACCTAAGTTAAATATTGTTGTGATTAATAAATTTGATTGTGATTTGTGCACACATGGTTTGTAAGAGATATACTAAATATTTAATCCAAGGCCGTAGACAGCCAATAATTTCAAGTGGGATTTGGTGGGCACATCCCCCAATTGTCGAAGTCTATAAAAAATTATAAATATTGAACACCCCTAGAAGCTATCTGAAATGTTTTTTATGGCAGCATAATGCCCTAACTGCCGAAGCAAAATTAAACACTAGAAGCTGTCAAAGTGTTTATGGCAACATAACTAACTCTAAAATTAATTTAAACACCTCTAGAAGCTGTCTGAAGTGTTTTTTATGGCAACATAAGCCCGTAACTGCCTAAGGCTAGGACAAATTATATTATTATTAGCACCGCGTCTTACTACCCTTCGGTTATACGCAGACAAATTATAAATATTAAACAGCTCTAGAAGCTATTTAAAGTGTTTTTTATGGTAATAGATCCCCTAACTGTAAGAGGCTAGGAAAAATCCATATATTTAAACACCTCTCAAAGCTCTCTAAAGTGTTTTTTTATAATAACATAGCCCCCTAACTGCAGAAGGCTAGAAAAAAAATTATAAATATTAAACACCTCTAGAAACTCTCTGAAGTGCTTTTTATGGTAACACACACTCCTAATTTGTACTTGTACCTTAATTTTGATATTTTTTGAACCAAAGCCATATATATTTTGTTCATAAAATTGAGGGGGGTTGAACCCCCAAAAAATCCCTGACTACAGCCTTGATTTAATCAAACCTAGTCAAAGGTCCATTAAGCTGCCTTCCCCAATATGAGCCTCTACAAGGTTGACACATACACTTAGTTTGCCCGTAAAAGTAGGAGGGCTACCTTGCATGGTTAAACAATGGTGTAGCTTATACGATAGACATTTACAACAAAAGTGGTATTTATAAATTAACCTGTGACTCTAATGCAGCATACATTGGCCAGACTGGGCGGGCCCTTTCGAAACGCTATTCTGAGCACATCAGTGACTTTAAATTTAATCGAATGAAATCCAAATTTGCAGAACACTTACAAATTTCAGGTCATCAACCTACCCCCATTTCCCAATGCATGAAACTTCTACTACCTTCCACGAAAGGTTTAAAAATGAACATTTCTGAAAACCTCCATATATACAATGCTTCTTTTCATCACAACACCATTCTTAATGAGCAAACCAAATTCGAAAGCCAATCCCTTATTCACACAATTAAGTATCTTCCACAATATTTAAAAATTCAAAATTCATAATTTCCACAAAAAAAAAAATCTTGTTTCTTTCTATTGGCATCAAAATACACAATAGCGGCATCTATATTATTAAATTATATATATATTTTCTCTTTTCATTGTTTTATGTTTGACAACAGAATTTCTAAATTAATTCTTCAATGGTTACAATTTTATAATTTATACATACCACTACCGGATAACATAGGGGAGAACATCTCAACCCCACTTTAGATTTAAGAGGTAAGCTTGATCGTTTAATTCTGATTATAATTCAAATATTTTTGAACTTGCCTTCAACTAATAATACTATCTTGTCCGCATTATAGATTAACCTTTCTACATTTTTCCTTATATTTCCCACTCAATTTATTTTCACGTTATTTACATTCTAATAATAACTGTCTGCATTGGTTTGTCTCAGACCTGATGATGGCTGAATAGCCGAAACATGTCGTCAATAAACTTCAACCCAACGAAGGAATATTAAGGAGAGGAATTAACCAACCTAGCTAAGGAACGGCCTATATGAGCACTTATTAACCTAATTTAATTTTATCAAAATTTATATATCTATCTTATATTTTAATACATTCTGATGTTGTTAATTGTATTTTTAGGACTACTGTTTTTTGATTAGCAACTACTGATCATAAATAGGCTTAAATTTAACTTATCAATTTACTTTCTTATTTTATACTCAAAACTGTAATTTCACATAGCTTATGTCAATAATTTTATCATATTATATTTTAACCAAGTGTTTCATCTAATCATTATATTTCAATTTCTAATCTAATATTAAGGCCTATTTTGTATTAATAGGATTACTGTAATTGTCTCTTTCTCAATTATTGTATGTGGTGATCCTAACTATATTTTTAATATTCAACTTCAAATTTCTATTAAATTTCTATAATAATTTTTAACTTATAAACCGTTTCACATTAACCTATTTTCAACTTATCTAATATTCTCACAAGCTCGTTCCTTACACAATATCCTCAATCAATTTCTCCTTACTAAAGATAATATGAATATAAATACATGTAATATGTGTCTAAATGTTGTAGACAAATGTGTGGAAAAAAGAGAAATAAAACAATATGTAGGAATCAGTGTATGGATGTTGTTGAAATGAAGGAAGTATGCAAAGATAGAAAAGAGAAGTTAGTGAGGATGGATTAAGTATGTAATTGTTTTTGAGCTATATTCACAGTTCCTTGCTTATCCCGTAAGGGAACAGCGTGATTAGTTACAAGTATAAGTATGTATGGAGTAAGTATGTATGTATCAAAGATGCCATACTGATAGGAAATAATAATTAATATATTTTTTATATTCCTTCAGTGACTATTGGCATTAATTGAGATCTTGTTAAGATATTTAAAGCTAAAAGACCTAATTGCAGTAGACTTTAGGTATTATGGACCAATGAAAGGGACTTTCACAGATATTTGAAAAAAAACACACAATAATCTGATTTGATACTAAATATGATCTTTCATCAAATCACAAACTAACACTTCCTTAACAAACAAGTACTTGCTTCGGTAGCCACATAGTTTAAGGCACCATTCTCGCAATAGACTAAACTGTTGATGATGGGGGGATCAGAGTTTGAGTCCTGGTCGGGTATAACAAGGCTGGTTTTTCCTAAATTGTTTTTCACTCACCCTTCATGCAAATATGGATAAACTTTCTCTAAATTCAACCTTCCTTATCTCTAACATATTAGTGTAAGTACATATGTGTATAACCTTAACAGTTAGTAAGATAAGGTGCAAAAGAAAAAGTTTATTTAGGAAAACAGTTGATGATGTTTGCCAGGCTACAAGACCAACAGCAACCCTTTGGAACGTTGTAATTTATTCGGAAGCTGTGTGGAAAAAAAACAACACAACATAGACACAGGAATATACCATGAACTGTGAAACTCATGCATGCATAATGTGGCGTAAACTGTATTAAAAAAAAATTAAATTGCAAGAGGAGTTTAATGTTTAACAAATCTATTGCCATCTCTTGTTGGAGGGCCATCTCCTCAATTCACCGCTAGCCTCCTAAAAAAAATTGTATGGGAACAGCCCTGATATGAGTAAGTCAGATAATAGTTAATATAGTATAATAATACTCTGAATTGTAGCACACCAAAAAAAATGCATTTTGTAAGAGTAAAATAATTTATTAAATTACAAAACACAAAATCAAATGACTTATGGTATGACACAATACTATTGCGATTGTATACCTTAACACATTTAACAAAAGACAACAGCTAATTCACATTGCAAGTTTATTTACACATAAATACTTGTGTACAAATTTTACAAATTTGACATAAATAATTTTAAACAATGGCTAACTCTATCACTAACAATATCTATATAATATGTGGTAACAGAAAAAGGAAATGGAATCTTAAGAATTTGCATTAACATTTACCTGGAGATTATGAAAAATACCAGCTGGTAAAAACCCCATATTAATTTGATTGAGAATAAAATCACTGCCTCCCGAGTCAAGAATCATGTGTTATACACAATGTGGGGCCAACACTGTTGGCATCATTAATCAAATGTTTGAAAGGAATATATATATTTTTAAGTAATAGGAAAAATGTGGGAGCCATTAGCGTGATCAGATTTTTAATACCAGATTGCAAGAAAACAGTATGAGAGTAAATTTAAGGATATATATTTACATTTCCTTTAAAAAAAATTTTTTTTTTGTTACAAATTTCAAAACTAAGTTTGAATTACTGCCAGGATGATCACACTTATTTATAAAATTAAACCACACCAAAATTGGTTAATCTAACATACTTAGTCATCAAATACCAAATCTCAGTCGGTCGCACTCTGACTGCTGAACTAAGGGTCTCAGTTTCTATTCCAGAGATGGCCGAAAAATGCATCATTGGTGAAATTAAATGAATGAATGTACAGTGTACAATTTGAGCATCTTCTGTGATGAATTAATGGCAGTGGGACTGGGTGTTGTGTTGATTCTCAAATTAAGTTAGTTTGTATATTATGTGTTGATATAATTAGTGGGTTCAGAAAGTGCACCTTAAATACTCTCAATTAAATAACTTACTCAGTGAAATCTACAGTGTTAGTTAAAATTGATTACTTAATTTATACTCTATTTCTCAATATTAGAGACAGATAGTGGTTGACTTAGGCTGCTAATGTGACCTGATGTGTTGTCAATAATTAGTATAATCAGTTTCTTGATTACATATAAACATTTTTATGGGAGGTTAAATATTGAAAGTATAGTGCTAAATTTAAGCGGCCCCTTTCCCCAGTAGTTCCGGAGACACGTGTCAGGGTGCTTGGCGGGAGGGGGTGGAAATTGGTTTTTTAGGTTAGATGGTATAAGTAATTTTAATCAGCCTATATGTCAAATGAAGGTCTGAGTTAGGCCCATGTAAAATTTTAGCTCAATCTGTTAGTGGTTTTTCAGTTATGGGGATTCAAATTTGGAATGTCGGGGGCGGCTGGGGTTTGTTCTAAGTCTAACTCCTGTGGGTACCCCCCACACAAAGGGCAACTCCTTAACCCCAGCAATTCAGGAGATACATCTGGGGGTGGGGGAGTGGAGGTAATGTTTTAGGTTAAGCGGTGTAGGTAATTTTAATTAACCAATACATTAACCGAATTCTGAATTACTACCATGCAAAATTTCAGCTCAATTTGTGTAGTGGTTTTAATTACAGTGATTTTTCTGGGGTACCTAGGGGGGTAGGGGTTCGAAGTCTAGAGCCTGTGGGTTCCCCCACCCGAAAGGTCACTCCCTAGCCCCAAGCGTTCAGGAGATATGTTTTGGGGGTTAAAGGGGGAAGGGGAAGTTTTGGGTTAAGCGGTATAAGTAATTTTGATTAGATTATATGTTAACCTGCACATCTGAGTTATACCCATGTGAAATTTCAGCTCAATCGATGTAGTGATTTTTGAGTAAAAGGGTAAAGTAGATTTGTAGCACATGACACAATCACAGGGTGACTACTTTATAGTATAGTAGTAGATATATAATATAAACTATACAAGAATAATTATTTATTCTAAAAAAGTCATTATGCTCTTCATAACATAATAAACATTTAAAATAAACAGAGAAACCAATATTCAGTGTCAGGGACGGCCCTAGCAGTTGCGGGGCCCCCTATACATTGTATATTGATGAGAGGTTCCTCATGGTTAAAAGCACGCAAGGCAAAACTTCGATGACAGCGACAAAGCATGGGAATGGGGATTATGTGAAGGTAGAGTCAGTGTGGTGATGGCGAAGAGCAGATACAAATTATCATTTCCATTTTTATTTTTCCTGTGTATTTTTTTTAACCTGAGGGGCGGGGCCACGGCGGTTGCCCCGTCCGCCCCTGCTTAAGGCGACCCGTCAGTGTTACAAGAAATGAAGTGCTCGAAATTCCTAAGCAAATAGGTTTTAATAAATAAAATTTTATTTATTTTTTTTCTAATATTGCACATTTTCAAAGATTTGAAGTTAAAATAAAGATTTGTAATTCGACCTATCACTACTCAATTTGATCACAAATACTTGAAATAAATTATAAAACATAGAATAGAAACAAATATTTAGGGCTTCAAAATTCAATCAAATCTGAACTACTGTTCATATTAATAAAATATGAATCTATATCAAGAATTCAATATTATAATATAATTATATAGAAAGTAAAAGCAATTTTTTTATCAACATATAATCAACAATGTTATCATAACATTTCGGGTATAAGTCATTCGACAGTATTTAATAATATATTTATTATTAATATAGCTTTTCATTATAAAATCTTTGGTTCAGGTTTGTTTCAAAATTTTTCATCATTTAGGTATCCTTGCTTTTAAATTATTATCAAAGACTCAATTCAATCAAATTGAAAATCTTTGGTTCAGGTTTGTTTCAAATTTTTCGTCATAAGATCTTCGCTTTAAATTAAATAGCAAAGACTCAAATTCAATCCAAAATTGAAAATCTTGAATTCGCACTCGTTTACAAATTACAAACATACTTGCCATTAGTTAAAATAACTAAATTTTATACCGTCATTAGTTTTTTTCATTTATCAGCCAACATAGATATTCAGCAACATGTTTTTACAATAGTATTTCACATCAGGTGTCATTTGAATTTGGATTTTAATGAATATACAAGTTAAAAAGTAAGAAATAAGGGTAGTTAAAATCTGTAATATCATTTTCCAGTAATTATATCATGTATTTATCTTTTCAAGTTCAAATTAAATCATAGCTAAAATTAATAATCTGTTATTTTAATAACACACAATATTTAAACACAATTGTCCATTAATATGTTGTAAAAACAAGGCTTAATTAATTATGCAAAATACATTATTTATCATTAGAGACACCTGTTTTTCACAATGCGTGAAATATTTGTGAAATATTGACAATTTTATATACTATATATTTTATGTATGTATATATATTATATATGTAAAAAAATCATAAAATTTTAACGAGGTTGAGAAATTATTGCTAAAAATTCGCCTAAAAATGTATGGTAGCCTGTGGTAAATTCTTGCTAAATTGGTTGAAATACTAACGGAAACATATCTCAAGACCAATTTAGCCCCTATTAAAATGGAAGTTTATAATGTCTCTCGCATTTTCCGATTCACCTTAAATTGTTGGTTGATTTGTGGTGTATTTATATCATTGATACAAATAAAAAACAAGTCATGATTTTATATTAAGAAAAATAGTGAAAATACACCAAAATAAACCTATAGAAATTGATGATATCCATAAATTTTTTCAGAAAAAACAGGTGTCTCTTACTTACAGTAAACTTAAAAGAACACTAACACAATTTGTGCCGCTAAAACTTAAAACTAAGTTGTGTAGGAGCTATAGTTGTATAAAGCAAGGCCAAACACGATGACAGATCTTAATTTTAAGACAGAAACCAACTAAAAATCAAAATAGCATCACATGAATTTTTTTTTATCAGAGACTTAATTAGATTTATTAAGGTGAGAGTAAGTTAAGGGAACACAAGTTAAGGGCATTATTTTCGCTCCATTTTGATCAAAAGAAATCAAATACCTCTTCCATAGGAATAGTTTATTTTTCTTCACATATTAATCTCAAATGCTCTTGAATATCTGTCAAGGGTGTCCTGGAATTTAATGAACAACTTTTTCTTTCAATCTAAAAATTTTTTCATCTAATGCTGGCTATGCTCATGGTTTGAAGATATTCAAGAACTCTTGATATCACCATGTGCAGGGCCGCCTCGAGCATAATTTTGAGCTGAGTGAACCTTTATGCCCCCCTGCTCTTTAACGTCCTATAAACTTGAAAGGAGCTCAAAACAAGATGGATGAATTTCTTATGTTAATGGACAATGGGTCTAACAAGGACACAAGTCGTAATAAACGGCAAAGAAAATGAGTAAAATATTAAATATAGCTGAGCAATGTATGGATTTTTAAAAAGATTATTATTTGTAGTTTTTTATGATGACATTGGTGGTGTGGCAGCCCCTAGAGCCGGCGGCCCGCCTCGTTCGCCCCTGACCATGTGAAAAAAAATTAAACTATGTGTTTGTATTGCAGCAATATTTTATTTATTTTGACCAACAAATTATTTTACTATAAAAATGGCATAAAACACTGACCTTTTCTCGTGTTGCCTACACAATTACCTTGACAGCAATAGCAACAGCATCAGGCTATTTATAAAATAATTTTTTTAATGTTGGTTTAATGCATAAAATTAATAATCACACAATTTTACTTGACTATTTGAATGTGAGAGGGTATGAGAAATACTATCGTTAGTGGCCTTGTAGTATATTTCTTTTACATAACATTTACTCTACGACAAGAGTGTGCAAACAGTTCCAGGCAAAATAAATACTAATTTTTGGCATTATATATATGTTTGTTTTTTACTAATTGTTCTTTCAAAACCTACAAAGTAATAAAACAATATTAATAAGTTGTTTGTAGCTCGATCTGAAGCTTCATCTTCAATCTGCGACCGTGTCCAAGTTGTATCCACCTTGCCTAGATTACTACAGATATCCGTGCCCGCACAAGGATCTAACCATTGGTACAATACTAATTGATACAATTTATTTATTCAAACATTATCTAGTCACTATACTGCTTGACCTCAAAAATTTGGGCCGACTCCTTTGAGGAAAGTTAACTTTGGGTTCTAACTTGTAAAGAAGCCATCTTGCTATTTCCCCAAATGGAGACCTGTAATGGTGCACAAAGTCCTCGTCAAGGTTCTGAGGAGCTGGTGGGTGCCTACTGAGGAGATGTATTGAGTACATAGTGCGCCATCGCTGCCAACGCGTAACACCATACAGCAAAGCCGAGAAGTTGTCCACGCCAAATGTGTATGGAACGCGATGAACCAATTCGGGTTGTTTCTTGAGAAGCTGCTCTGTGGGCCATTGACCGGCGTTGTAGTACCAATCTGTGGGATGATACCGCCGGTAGCCATCCAGCCACATAGGCAAGAACCGAGCATCTTTGTGTGCTATGAGGATCTACACAATACATCAAATGTTAAAGTTTACTTGTACAAGCAATTAATATGTTCTATAAACTGAAATTTATATTTAATGTGAAATAAATTAAAGTTATATTATGCTTTTACTTTTTTTTATATAAAGCTAATCTTACTATTCTTATAAGATATTCACATTTAATTAAATATATGAGGTAAGGGTGAGGAAGCTAAAATTTAGCCTGGGAGGTATACTTGCATTTGCATGGAGAGAGTAAAAAATAATTAAGATACACCACCCTCAGCACACCCGGCCATGAATCAAACCCAGACCTTCCCATGACTGTCAAACCATAGGCTACAAGACAAGAGTGATGCCTTAGTTTTCATTTCCACTGATCTAATTTAAATCTAAACAACTACAATAAAGTTAATTGATTAAGTTATATTCTGCTAGGATAATCAAGTATTGTAGATTACGATGGATAGGACATGCAGCAAGAATGGGAGTATCTATAACCGTGTTCAAGGTATTGATTGGCAAAGCCAATGGGAAGATACTATTGGAAAGACCTACACATAGATGGGAGGATAATATTAGAATGGACTTGAAAGAGATAGGATGTAATGAGGTGGACTGGATAGAACTTTCTCAAGATAGGGATAGGCAGTGTACTTTTGTAAGTGTGGCAATGAACTTTCGAGTTACAGTAGAGTTTAAGTAAGTAAACCAGTACTTTAAAGAGTTTATTGGGATGGAACCCATCTCTAAATTAAATATAGATTTTTTTTAGTATCGTGTCTTATTACCTGTTTGGGTTAAGACGCATATTTATCAATTAACTTATGGGATGGACCCCATCTCTAACTTAAATATAGACTTTTTTAGTACCGTGTCTTACTACCTGTTCGGTTAAGATGCATATTTATCAATTAAGTTAATGTGTTAGGGTTGAGAAAGATTTAATTTAGAGTAATTGTGTGGAGGGAGTGGAAAGCTATTTAGGAAAAATCACCTTCAATACACATGACCAGGTTTCCAACCCCGATTTCCCTGCCTTCGGGAGTCCAGTTTATTGCGAGAATGACATCTTAGACCATCCAACCACTAAAGAGGGTCTAACTCTAATTTCAATAGTTTATTCATTAAGTTTGTAGGGTTACTACACCTGTGTCCCCATGAACTGGTCCGGCGGCCATCCAACAACCATCTCATAATGCCTGAAAGTATCCAAAGAGTGAAGCACGAGCATGTCAGTGTCCAGAAAGATCCCTCCCCATTCCATAAGGAGCAGTATCCTCGCCACGTCTGACGCGTGAAATACAGAACTTAAAGGCTGACCAAACACATGGGTGGGTTTAGCCATGTACTTGAGCTCCAGCGATGTGTTAGAGGCTGGGAGAGAGGAAAGGACAGACCAATAGTAGCCTGTGATGTTGGTGTCACAGTGAATTATTAGTCTTTCCGGGCGCTGCACCTGTACAAAGAGTCACATATGGCAGATTTTCAAACAAAGGTACCAATAAGCACTTACTTTTTAAAGTGTGTTAGAAAAGTATTCATCGATAAGGAGTACTACAAATTTGTTTTAAGATCCCTCCACTAACTTTTTTTTAGCATTGAGTCTTACTATACTTGTTTAGATACACACATATGTACTAATTACGCTAGATAGTTAAAGATGAGGAAGGTTTAATTGAGAGGAAATGTACCAACATTTGCACAGAGAGTGTGTGGAAATCAATTTTGGAAAAACCACCCTCAGTTACACCCGACCAGGATTTGAACCCCTATCTCCCTATCAATGGCAGTCTAGTCTAACATGAGAGTGATGCCTCAGACCAGCGCCCGAAGCAGGTCTCCAGTCACCAAATTAAACTTACGGTAGCCTAAGTACCTAATGAGTTGATGAAATGTATAATTATTTCTTCAAATTGTATTTTTACATGCATAGAATAAAATATATTAATATTTGGATACTATACATTTTTATTAACTTCATAAAATAAACCAAAAATATTTATAAGTTAGCCCACATTTTTTTTTAAAAGCAAGGTTTGCCTGAAGATATTAACAGATACATTAGATTCAAAATGTCAAGGCAGATTACAATATTTAAAACTATAAGGAAAACTTTTATAGACCACACAATTTAGAAAAAATTATCAAAGCTATTTGAATTGATTAATTTTTGACATGAATATTAGCACAACTTATTGCATACAAATCCTAATAGGCCTAAGTGTCAATTTATAAAAGATTATAATTCATGTGTTTTAATTTCTTTTTGCTCGCACACAATTGTGTTTATTACACAAACAAGTTAGAGTTTGAGGACAGTAGAATGTTGAGGAAATGTATGCGCATCTGTGGGGAGGTGAGGGGCAAACTGTTTAGGAAAAAAAAAACCTTCAGTACATCCTCCAAGATATTAACCTAACCTTACTCAAAACAAATCAAACTAGACAAGACTGAAGTTGATTTTGTGTGATCAATCCTGTTCATCGATGTTAATTTGTGTGAAAATGATTGCAGATTATTTAGAGAATATATCTAATTAATTTTTAGACTCAACTTGCCTTCAATGCTGATAGTATGCTGAGGAAAATTGTGAAGTCAAGAGTATCTCTTTCAAATATAACATAGTGGATAATATTGGGTACAATTGGTGCAGCAGGACTGGACCCATTCACAAAGCCGGTGGGTACTGTGCTCAATTTGTAGGCTTGCAAAAACTGGTGGAGTATGTATAGCCACACAATCACAAAAACTACAAATGCTGCGGCTCTGCCCCATCGCAGAGAGTGGTGTAGCTTCATTGTTCGGTCTGGAAGGTTTAGTTAATATTTTCAAACAAACAATTACATCATGTAAAATGTATAAAAATATATGTGTATTCATATCAGGCTATGTTTTGTAATGTGTCGTGCAATTCATAAAAATAAGTAAGAATGGATGTAAGGTTAGCAAAAAGGATCGAGAGATCTTGTTATAAAATAAGTTTAGAAAAATGAACATTTTTACTAAAATTAATTCATTAAATTTATGGATACAGATCCAGAGGTCCTGGGCTCAATCCTGGTGGCGCTTCCAAATTTTCTGTGAAACAGTAGGCCCTATGTTTGGATCAGGTGTACTCAGCTTTGTGAGGACAAATGAGGAGCTACTTGAATGATAAAGTGGTAATTCATTCTATAAAACTGAGGTTAGCGGCCGGAGGGTTCGTTTTGATGACCACATGACACCCTTTTTCCCGCAGAAGTTGGAACTATGTTTGCCAACAGACGGCAATAACTGTCGGTATAGATCGAAATGTGAGCTGACACCATATTTTTTTTTTAATTAAATTTAAAAGCATTTATAAACTTTAGAGATGGTAAGCTAACTTAGAAAGGAAATTCAAATCAAACTAATGTCATAGTCATATTAGAATGAATTTTTCTATCTTAGGGCCTACTTGTTATTAGAAGCAGACTTGAAATTATTTGATCCATTTAGGCCTATGTGTTAAAATAAATGAAAACATATTATGATTCAAAAGTAATTCTGATCATATTTTAGATCAGTTTCTAAGTTTTTTATAACAACAAATCATTTTTACCAATTTTATAACATTTTTAAAAGTCTAAATAAGTCTAAAATTAACTTATTTCAGTTCTGAAGCAAGCCATTTTTTTTTTTTTTCATTACAAGTCTGTATGTTTCAAACATCTTGAAATTACTTACCATGTAATGACATGTGGTGTTGAAATATTTTGGATATGTAGCCAACAATGGCACATTCAAGGATGGTTAGTATAAAGTGATGTGATAGTTAATAATATGTTCCACAGATAGAATTTCAAGTTAAAATTACTAATGTTCCTCTTAACACAGTGCTTCTTTTATACCTAACTTGTTATTTAATATAATGGTAATAGATATTGCATAGCTTATAAAGTATGATTAGGTATATTTTACAATATTACTTTTTTAGGATGGAAAATACTAATCTATTAATAAGAGATCTTTAGCGTATCATTATTAGTACTATATATATACTAAAATTATAGTAACATTCAGCAAAAGACAGTGTAAAAGTTATGTAGGTAGCAATATTGAACAATACGGTACAGCTTCTTTAAAAAGCTTAATATTTAACTAGCATGTAGCTTTGATTCTTCAGCCATTTCTTTTTGTTTTCTTAAATATTTACAATCATCAATGAGAAATCTATAAAATATAAATGGTAATCCAGCTGTGCTAAGATGCCAAAGAGAATGCGCGTCGACAAGCCAAAGAAATGGTGGAAAATCAACCACCTCTAATAGCATACACAAGCCAACAAGACTAACAAATAAGGCGCACCTCCAAACATGTGGCAACCGTTTCCGATTAAAGAAGGCCCACATCAACCAACCTACAGCATTGGTTACACCAACAACAATATTGGCTTTCATGTTATAGCCATAATCAAACTTTACCAATGTCAGGTACGTTACATGATGTACGAAGAAAAGTAAGCAGAGAAATGTTAGGAGGTATGTGACCAGTTTATATCTCCCATTAAAAATTCTAATACACATTGCATAGTATGAAAATAAAACCATGGAGAATGCACAGAAATAATCCATTTTTTCAGTGAATGGAAAATCTCTAGAGTGAAAAATGCAAGACCAAAACCATCCATTTAAACAAACTGCTGAGTACATGTTCCAGAGCCAAAACATAGGACTTCCTCTTCGAACTTCTTGGCGGAAAACCTTCAACATGTGGAAGTGTGCAAACAAATTTAGAAATGAGAAAAAAACAGAAGCTGGCTCCTGGAGACCAAATAATCTCACAAAGGGCCATCTTCCATGAAACTGTGGTACTTCCAATGATCTCTCCAAAAATGAGTTTACTGTTTTCCACATGCAATTATATCTGCATTCATCAGAGCATGACCATAGGGTAGCTTTTAGATAAAATGGTTGTAAAATAGTGGTCTTAAAATCCCACCCATCAATAGAACAATTTGCTACAGAACATTTTTCAACACATTTTTGATAAAAACGGTGATCTATCACCTGGAGATGCAGTTACATTTTCTACTGGAATGATAGAACAGAATAGGATGAATGTTAAGATACAGCCCATTTTTTTTCATAAGCCTATGTAAATTAAAAAAATATTGTTTAAAATTTTGTTTTCAGCACTAAACGGGTTTATTCATATACCTCACATTATTTTACATTTTATAGATGTATAATAATTAATCCTCTATAAAAACATTTATTTACAATTCATAGTCACATAAACAACAATCAGAATAGCCAACAGTGTCTAGCAAATAGTGAAATCATAAAATTTCACTTACTTTTAAAATCAATTTTTTTTGTTATAACTACATAATATAAATTACCTGAGTTTTGTAAAATTTATTTTCACAATTTGAAAATAAGTTTTATTTAGTTCATGGGAAATATATTTTACCTCAACAAGGTAAATCTAATGAAAACACTTAAAAGTTAATGTCATCCTAAATAAAATGGCGGCAGTATTGGTTCCAGAAATTCCTGCACCTGGATTTTCGTTTGAAAATTATCAAAGGTATTGTTATATTTTCAATATTATATGTACACTAGCAACTATATTAATTTTTTTATCTGTATATAACTTGTATTTTATTTTTCAACATATTTACGAACTTCTTATATGCTTCAGTCCAATCATCCTGTAAATAAGATGAAGAAATGTTTTGGATTTAAATAAGTCCCTGGAGAGCTTATTTGAAACTTGGTAGAGCAGTGACCAAGTGGCCAAGTGCATTTTTCAACCAGGCCTACTCGAATCATTACAGCTTTGTAGAGACTTTCTTGACGATCTTTTAGTGTAGATGGCGTACAGCCCAAACGGGTAGTAAGACGTGGTGCTAAGTATTTATTTATTCTTTTAGTGTAGATTTATCTTATAGGCATGTTTAAAGTTCTTGGCTGTATCCGAATAGTCCAAGGATCCGTGAGATGCAGTCTTTCTGAATTCACACTTGTCACACACTTCTCAAACAACTGCATCAAACTGTTTTAACCCAACAGCCTTTTTACATCCCTGGGTCCTCAGTGCTGCTCTCTAGCAATTATCTATATAATAACAGTTGCCGTTCAAACTCCGCACCAAAGCTGAACGAGCGTGTTTCAACGATATGTGGCTTCCCTACTTGAATCCAGGGTTGTGAGAGGGAAGCATTAGCATCCTTAGAGACTCTTCAGACAGATTTACACTCGATCACGTGATTTCCAATGCAACTCTCAAGATATGTATCAAGGTGACTTTGCATAAATAGACTATTAGGATACAGCCCCTGTCTACAGATCCAGAGGTCCCGAGTTCGATCCCCGGCACTTCCAAAATTTATCTGTTAAGCAGTGGGTTTGGAATGGGGTCAAACTCAGCCACGTGAGGACAAATGAGCTACTTAGATACAGGATAGTGGCAGCCACTCGTTCGTATAGCTGCTTGTGGGCCAATACCATGGAGTTTTTATACTATAGGCTACTATGATTATTTTCCACAACAATTTCACAATTAATGGTTTTACATTGTTTCATTAATGTTTAAAATATATGGGGACATAACCCAATAACCGTACCTTTTGGGACTTTTTTTAACCTAAAATATTATTAAAAAAAGTTACCTACCATTATACTCAAAAATACTGGGAATCCAAGATGTAAAATGATGTGCAAGCCATAAGTAAAAACTAAAGCAAAACATAAGACATTGTAATGAATTTGGATTGTTTGAAAACAAATTGTTCACTAAAATGGAACCCAAGCATTTAGGGCTGACTATATTACAAGAACTTGCAAATAAATTGTAACAAGAGGCTACTTGATGTTTTAGCATTAGCAAGACATTTAAAAAACTATACCAAAGAATTTGTGTGCATACCATAAACAAATGAAGTACTAAATAGCCCTGTTGACATTGCTCTCAACATGATTAGCTATCAAGCTAGAACATGTGGTACCCTCCACACATTGTGAAAGTCCTCCCCTGAAAATGATTAAGTCTATTGAAAGCTAAGTTAACTGCATCGTGATGACTTCTGTTTAAAAACATGAGAACCGTTTAAATACATGGACGTTAAGTTAACATTATTGCGAGCCATGAGTAAGGTGCTAAGGGTGAGTTTTTCTTACAAGTTTTCCTTTCTTTCCAAATAAACTTGAATGCAATTCTTAAAAGTCTGCTTGATTCATCCTGGCCATTTAGGTTTGAAGTTTTAAAGACCTTGAAAGCAATAAAGAAAGATTTTAATGTAAGGCTAATTTAGTTGACTTATTTACCATAACCCGCCTCAGTGGCGTGGACCTGCTTGATTTATATAGAAGTATATGATCTCAGGTGATTTAAAGTTTATTAAAAAAAATCACCTTTATAGTTTCAATAAAAATAGTGTGCTCAAAAGGATTGAATTGTATTTGCCAAAATATTTAAATTGTGTTTTTTTTGTAAATTTTCAGGAATGCTTTCCTAGCAAAGGCTGGTTTCCCAGCTCCTACAGCCACTAAAACTGGCACTACGATTGTTGGTATCGTTTACAAAGATGGAGTTATCTTGGGAGCAGACACTCGAGCTACAGAGGACACCATTGTATCTGACAAGAACTGCTCCAAGATACATTTCTTGGCCAAGAACATGTATTGTTGTGGGGCAGGTACAGCGGCTGATACAGAAAAGACTACTCTAACAATTTCTTCTCAACTTGAACTTCATCGTCTGAATACTGGGCGTGTTGTTCCTGTAGCCACTGCTAACCGAATGCTGAAGCAAATGTTATTCCGTTATCAAGTATGATAAACATACCTTTATTATTGAATTAAAATTTGATTTAGTTCTCTAATCTTATGAATACTTTAGGAACTCAGAAGCACAAGTTTATTTTTTTCATTCTTTTACTATCTATATTATTCCACTTCACAATTTGTCTATTATAAAACTAGCAACTTGAGAATTACTTAATACACGTTGTAAGGGTCTCAACTTAGTCTTGTTGGTTTAAGTGGCCGAGGTTGACCTACTGGTGACCAATAAAGATGGGCTAAACAGTGATTTTATGATATCAGTGACTACAGTGACTGTGATTTATACCAGTGATTTTTTTCACCGTGACTGGTATTCACAGTGTCTTGATGGACCGATATTTTTTTCACTTTCACAGTTTGTTGCATTCACGGTCAAAGCTATTATTTAGCTGTTGTCCGAGTAGGCAAGTACAATCGAGTATTTCTGAGTACCTACTGGGTATTTACTCGAATAGTCCCATGACAATCGGTTGGAACTTGGAAGGAAAACTAATTACTCAGGAGTTTGGCGGCTTGTAATGGGATTCGATACTTAAAGGCCTGACATAAACTCTTCCTGTTGGCACTGACATTGACACTTGACATACAGCTACCTAATCTTCAGGCTTCATCTGAGCTTCATGTTGCCTGACCAATGTACAGTCAATACAAAAGTATGTGTTTTAAGAAGTTTCACACAATTGAAAAAAAGAGAAAGCAAAAAAGTTATTTAATATTTTATAATGAAATCTTAAGTAATTTGGGCAAAATTAGTGATCTAACAAACATTATAATAAACTTGAGTATCAATATTAAAACTTATTTGACGTACTATGAGGAACTCTTGTAATTGTGTAATTTATTTAGTGGTCTGTTTTACTACAGTTAAAATTTATGTGACATTAAAAATGAACATAACAGCGATTGGTTCAGAAAATGTTTGGAATGCAGGTCATATATTATTATTGTAGTATTATTTTATTTTAAATACCATACATCTAATAGTAGATGAACTATACATCTATTAGAAGCAAACTAACTAATTTAAATATAAAGGAATAAAACTCATAACCACAGCACTGAGACTTAACATTAAATTAAGAGATGCTAGAAAATATTTAATCAATTATTATATACACACACTTTAGATAGACTATAGGATGATTAGGATCATCAACGCATAGTAAATATTAAGGTTTATTTATATTTTTTCTATTTCGTTACTTATTTTAATTTACTATTTGCGATTTTGGTGATAGGACCACCGAAAAAAAGAATAAATGATTTTTTTCGTAGCCCACTTTTAAAAAGAATCCAAAATGTGATTCGTTTAGTAAGTTCGCTTTTCGTTCTTGACAACAAATATTTTGTATTGAAAACGCATGTGAATAAAACATTTAAACCATTAAAGTCATTTTTACGTAGCAATCTGATACTGTTTTTTGAAAAATGAGCTCTACGAGATCATGTGTTTTAAATAGAAATAACACATAAAACATGTCAGTCAATAAGGTCGATTCTCAATTAGCTGGTAGAAAATAAAAAATAAAAGAATAACAAGGACCGTAAAGCGAGTATTTACTAGAGTGTATAGAAGAAACAATACTAGCTCCGTAGCTCGAGTAACTGTTGCCATCTGATGGGAGTATCTCCGATCACTGATATCTCAATCACAGATACTTTTGAGATCGAGTCACTGGGAGTAACAGTGATCAAATGGTATCAGTGAAAAAAATCACAGTCTGTGATTTATCACCCATCTCTAGTGACCATTAGACCAGTAGGCCTACGGTTGGTCTAGTAGGACACTTGTAGCTTGCTACACCTCCCTGTCCCTTCCTATCTGTAACCTAACACCTGTCTTATCAAGTGTGAATTCCACAATCCACTAAATAAGACACATTCTAAAACCCCCATTATACATCATATTGTAACTGATCCACCCCCTAGTCTCCCAATCCATCCTGTGTGGGCGTCACAAGAGGATGACAGATGACAACATATTCTTACTTTGCAATTGAAAATTTAAACTTTCTTAAAGCTTTTTTCATTGTGTCTCATTACTCATTGGGATTGTACACATATTTATTATGTTAATGTGATAGCGATGAGAAAGTATTTTGAAATGTCATATATATATATATCCATGATGTTAGCCCACAATTATTGAGCTACACCGACCGAAATATGATATATTAAGGTAAAGGAAATGTTTTTGGGGATAGAGCACATCATAGGTATATATTTTTTATTTTAAACATCACTACTTTATATGAGAGAGAGAGAAATTAAATAGGAAAGATCACTCATTTGGCCGCTACATCTGGCCAGGATTCCAACTCCAATTTCTATCATCTGTAAACTAGACTAATTTGCTTGACAGTTAGATCCTGTGCACACCAATGAAGGTCTTTCAAAACTTATGTCAAATTTAAGTCACACCTGACCAGCTTTAGTGGCCACATGGTCTAAGGTGTCACACTCGCAATAGACTAGATTGTTGAAAACAAGGAGTTTGAGGTTCAAATCCTGATCTGGTGTATTGAGGGTGATATTCCACTCCATACAAATGCAGCTACACTTCCTCAAATTAAACCTTCTTCATCCTTAGCTCATTACAATAATTGTGTGTATCCTAAAAAAAAAAAATCCCACCTGATTAAAGCTCATGTTTAATAAGTGTAGTTTTAATATATGTTTTAATTCCAAATTTTGCGTTAAGAAAATAAGTTGAATTTTACACCTTTGACTTTTAGTAGGGCCTAGGTTTTACTTTACATCCATTACTGTTTCCAGCCTATGGTCTGGGCCGGTTATTTATTCAAGCTATCTATTTATCACTATGGGCTGGCTAGGCCTGTTGTAGCTTCATATGTCTTATTATCTATCTTAAGATTAGGACGGGCACAACATTTAGTCCTTGGTCGTCAATTTATCAATATGAAAGGGTAAACCCATATTTTCATCAATGATAAATTTTCGGCCATGCCGGGAATCAAATCTGGGACCCTTAGCTCAGTAGACAGACACACTACTGACTGAGCTAAGGTGTTGGGCTGTATGGCCTAGGTAACTTACTGATTCATAGTACCTGAAATGGCATGGATATTTTCTAACCACTGTTAATTTTGTCTAGACTCACACTTTTAATTTTGATTTAGTTAAATTTGAACAGCTTAAGTACTAGTACATTAATGTTGCTGGTATAGACCATTAATGCTAATGTTGGCATTTTCCTACATTAGAAAATTAATTAGAAATTAATTCCATATATATCCACTCCACCAATATAATTAGTCACTTTGGATGAAACTGTTAAATTTTTAAATATTTGCAAACCTGCTTCGGTGGCCGCATGGTCTTAGGCAGGTGTGTCAAACTCATTTGACCATAAGGGCCACATTGTACATTGAAAATAATGAGGGGTGGCATTTTAGAAAGTTCAATATTGTCATCATCTTAAAATGGAAAAATCTCAATCTTAAAATTCTTATTATAACAAAAATAAAATTAAGATTACATAAAATGTTAAGATTCATCCTATAATTTTTTACCAAAAACTTTGAAACTTTATATTTGCATCAAGTAGATCTCTTGTTAAAGTCACGTTCAAAATAGTTGACAAATGCATATTGGTAAATGTGATCACTAGGGTGTTTGTTACTTTTCATCAGCGAAAGCACACTTATGTGCTGACAAATATTGCACATATTTGGTGAGCAAATTTAACAATTTTTGGGGATCAATCTTTGGTAGTAATGAGTGAAATTTGGTACACCAACTTCACTTGCTGAATTTTTACCAAATATTGACCAATTTATAAATGCCATAATCTCAAATGTTGTGTTCGTTTATAAAAATACTTATGGGGCCACATTTTATGGTTGGTTCATGAAAAGGTCTGCGGATTGCACAGAATCGTGAATCGGTCCACATGTGGCCGCAAGTTTGACATGCCTGGTCTAAGGCGTCACTCTCGTGCTAGACTAGACATTTGATGACAGGGAGATTGGGGTTTAAATACCGGTCTGGTGTGTTGAGGTTTTTTTTTTTCTGAAATTGTTTTCCCCCCTCTCCCTTCATGCAAATTTGTGTACACTTCCTCTAAATTCAACCTTCCTAATCCCTAATTCATTAGTGTTATTAGTATGGGTATATGTGATTAACCTGAACAAGTAGTAAGACTTGGGGGTAAAAAAACTATTTGCAAAACCAGAGTTGTCATTTGTTCTGGGAGAGAAGATACGCTCAGACTTAACAACTGTTTTAAATCCTCAGGGCTACATTGGAGCGGCCCTGGTATTAGGGGGTGTGGACAGCCTAGGGCCCCACTTGTACTGTATCTACCCCCACGGATCCACCGACAAGCTGCCCTATGCCACTATGGGGTCTGGTTCTCTTGCAGCAATGGCTGTGTTTGAATCCCGGTGGAAAACAAATATGTCTGTGAGTATTAAGCAGTCAATTTTAGTCAATTTTGAAAATTAACTAAAATTAAATTAGTTAAGTTATATACTATAATAGTGTACCTAATTATAGGGGTGTGTGAAGCTTAGAAAACTCAAACTTCTCAGCTTTGAATATCTATTCATTATTCACTTAGACCTCCATTCGAAAGTAAAATTTCGGATTCAACTATTATTATGAAACTTCGTCATAAAAAATTTAAAGTTTTTTTACACTTTAAAAAAATCTTTTTCTGCTGTTGTATCTATCACAAACTAATGTTTGCATAGAAAAAATAAACATAATATATTAGTAATGTTTGAAATATAGCATTTTGTAAGTTACATTTAGCCTAATACCTACATTTATGTAGCTATACAAAGCCTAATAACTACTTTTATCCAACATTATACCTTTTTTTAAATACTCAAACTTTGATTTGGCTTTGGGAATATCTCATATTATTCAATTAATTTTCACTTTGAATTGAAAAAGTGGACTAAGTAATGTCAAAATATTCTTAAAGTTCATTTTAGCATTTTTGAGATTCGCATGCTAAATAAAACGTAATTGAATCTTTTCGAGAAATTTATTACTTAACCTTTTATATGCAAATAATGATCAGTTATGACAATTTTAGTGAGAGTTAACGAGGTCCAAACTACATACAGTATACACATTTTTACATAGTAGCAGACAACATTGTTCTTTGCCTCCAATTGGCAGAGAACATAGTGTTGTTGTTTTTTACCTTTTTTACCAGAAAAATGATTTCTTTTTACTGATTATTTTAATACCAAAATCCAACTTTTTACAAAACAAAATAAAATCTTTGATTTATCACTAATCATGGTCTTTATAAATAAAGTATGACCCACTTACATATTGCATTGTATTTGATCTTCTCTCTATTTCATATTTATATGTAATACTACAAAAAAAAAAACTGTTCATTTTCAGGAAGACGAAGGCAAAAAGTTAGTTCGGGATGCTATTGCTGCAGGAATATTCAACGACCTGGGATCAGGGAGCAATATTGATTTGTGCGTGATTCGTTCTGGTAGTGTGGATTACTTGCGTCCCTACGATCAGGCAAATGTCAAAGGAACAAGGTAATGATAAGAAGAGATAGTTTTTGATTGCAACATATTTCACTAAAAGCTTAAGTTCATTGCTACAAAGTTAAGTTCATTTGGCTTTGCACGCGAAGAAAATTAAATTCTATGTTTGTACTGGAGCTATATTTTATTTATGTTGTCATAAAAACTACATAAACACTAGCTTTTTCTCGCGTCCCCTTCCATTCCACCTTAATGTAAGTAGATCTTGCGACTAAAGCATTTATTTACTATTTTTAGGCAAGCATCATACCACTACAAGAAAGGTACTACTGCTGTCCTCAAATCCATATCTATTCCAATTTTTGTGGAAGAAGTCTCGTTCGTCCTGTTGAAGAGTCCATGGAGGTTTCAAGTTGAAAAGGAATATCTTAAATATTATGTTTGTAATGTCAATTTTCATTGGCATTTTATTTAATTTCAATGATTTTAAACAATATACGCTATAAAATAAGTGAGAACAAACTTTTGATGTAAGCTTTCAACATGAAAAATTCAAAGAAAAAAAAAACACATTCAAATTAATTAATAAAAGATATCTTTATTTTAAATTCATTATTATAATATGCACTTTTGTTTTGTCTAGATTACTGAAGTAAAGTTTTGATAAAAATGTATTTTTTTTCTTGGCTCGTTTCTTTTCTCTTTAGTTCCTTTTAAATGTGCAACTCTGAAACATTAATTATGAAAACATAAATTAAGGTGTAGGGATAATAGGGTCATTTAGAGCATATGTTCTTAAACTGTGGGTCACGATCACTCCAGGGATTGTAAAAAATATTCTGAGGGTCCCATTTAAAGAACTACTTACATTATAATACATAACCTTTCATTCTGTATCTGTTTAGTTTAGTTCTGAAATAAACTAAACATATACAGAATGAAAGGTTGTAAATTATAATTTCAATAGTTCTATAATAAGTATCTAAAAACAAAACTATGGCTTAAGCCCGTGACTGAGCTATACTGACAAAGTGGTGGTGGCTGCCAGCAATAATAGTGCTAGCATTTACAGATAGAAGCTGTAATGTGGTCAGCACATCAAACCCTCCAGCCATTAATCTCAGTTTTCTAGACTCAGTTTTCTAGACCTATTTATTCAAGCAGCTCCTCATTTGTCCTCACGAGTCTGAGTTTGCCTCGTTCCAGACCCACTGCTTCACAGAAAAATTCTAGAAGCGCCTCTGAGTCTGTAGTCAACAACTCTAACCACCAGTGCTCAATAAATATATATTTCTTTATTTATAAATAAAGTTTGCAAGTTATAAAAATATAGTTAATATCAAATATAAATGCATGAATGCAATTTTAGCAATAAATATTTTCAATGTTTATTTTTTATCTCTATAAGGAAAACCTCTGTACACTTTATGAGGTTATTATATTATATTTGGAAGAAGCTATAGGAAAAGTGGATAGAAACATATAAAAGGGGACGAACACAATATGGCTTTTACAATGAAAAGAACACAGTTCACACTTTACATTGCTGCCATTTGACAAAGAGGTAGTGGTTGCCTCTTAAAGAAAATCGATTGTCACCGCCCAATCCCCCAACCTAGGTTTTATTCTATAGGAAATCTGTGTCCTATCAGTCTTTACAATTTTCCATTTTCTCCCTTTTGTTTTTTTTGGTTTCCTCTCTCAGGAAGTTAAGTTGCGCGTTTCTCACTCCTCCCTGATGAGTTCCGATAGAATGAAACCTAGGTCGAGGAATTGGGCGATGACGATTGATTTTCTTCAAGAGACAGTCATTACCTCATTGTCCAATGGTAGCCATGTAAAGTGTGAACTCTGTTCTTTTCATTGTAAAAGCCATATTGTGTTCGTCCCCTTTTATATATCTCTATCCACCTTTCCTATACCTTCTTCCAATTAATATAATACACTGTTTATTTTTATCATTCTATCTAAGACTGCTTAAAAACTGAAACTTGAGTATACAAAATTCAACTTAACCCACTTCTGCCCAGGGTCTCTAATAATTTTGTCTTATGAAAAGGGGTCACAAATAAAAAGAAGTTTAAGAACCTGTGGTTTAGAAAAAATGTACACAAAATAGTGTGAAGAGAAGATTTCAAAACCACTTTTATTGTACCTAGTCAGGATTTAAATTGACAACCTTACGCAGCACAATTTTGCTTCAGAACGCGTGGCCAACAATGTGGGTTGTACACTTTTAGCAACAACTATTAACTTTTAATTTTTATAAAACAGCTGTTATCCATCATCTGGATGATGAATTTGATTTATATCAAAATAAATCTGTGTATTTAAGTAGTGCAGCTTTAAAATAAGGCTACTTAGTGTGTCCTACTAAGCCTCCCTTCCCTGGGGCTAATTTCACACCAAAACAGTTAAGTCTCATCACACTCTCTTAGATTCAGCTGACTGGTTCAACATATTTAAAGGAAGGAGCATTGAATACTTATTAAGTCACATTCAATCTAAACTAGTCAATTTAAGACTAGTATCGGCTCAGCCAGTTGAATTTCTACCAGTCTTTGTGTCTTGTGTTTACTTCACTACTGTTTGTTTCATTTCAATCAAAGCTTTCAATGATTATTGAAGAGTTTATTATTTTTGTTAGAAACTATAGTGAAATATATACGATGTAAGACATCTGAAGCATCAAAATAAAGATATTATTAGTAATAAACGAGTAAAGTCTGGAAACAGGTTGAAAGAGTCAATGCAAGTCTCTTTAAATTTTAGGATGCACCCATAATTTTATATGATTATTCATTGTTCTACAGATAATCCTACAAAGCATAATTAATGTAACTATCCACATTCATCTCATACAAAGTTAATTCAATGAATAAATTAATTGTATAAATTTGTCTCAGTCAAGCCAATGTGATGTAAAACCCCTCATCTGGTGTAATTAGACTGGACTGGGTTGGTGAGAAATCAGCCAGAGGGTCATTCATTCCATGTCAAGTGATCCAATATTTTAACACTTTAAAATCTTACCCTCTTGGGATTTTTTTTTCAAATTTGGTTCACCTAATGTAGCCTCAGAGGTAGTCAAAAATAAAAATTTTTGGATTTTTATCTGCAGCAGTTTTTAAGTTACAGCCCTCTAAACTCTCAAAAAAATCGCAATTTTCTGCTGACATACAGTTACAAAATAAATTATTTCTCAGACTAGGAATGAGATAGAAGGCTTAGTAAAAACATTTTGTAGCTTATTTTTAAGCTTTCATACGATACATAACATCACTAGTTTTAGACATTTTTTCAGTTCAAAGTCATATACAAATTTTGACCATGAATTTCTCAAAAACTAATATTTATAAATTTTGAAAAAAATCACACATATGTTTGAGAAGTTTTTTCTGTTTTTAAATTGTGCAGCAGAACCATCAGAGAAGTAGTAGAATTTTTTCAAATCACTTTAAGAGAATCGAGGCACAACTGATGCCAGCTGTTGAATCCTCACTCTACAAGCAGCTTTTTTTTTTTACTCAGTCATTTCTAGCCTTAGTAATAATTTATTTTGTAATTGTATGTCAGCAGAAAAATTGTTATAATTTTTAGATTTCAGAGGACTATAATTTAAAAAGTTCTGCAGATAAAATCCAAAAATTTGCCTTTTTGACTACCTCTGAGGGTACATTAGGTGAGCCAAATTTGAAAAAATCCAAGATGGTTCAGTTGACACAGAACGACCCCAGAGGCACCTGGTGGAGGTTGGGCTGTAAAGCTCAGCAGAAGATAAGTTATGTACAAATGAGACACAGGAGGCTGGAACCTGATCAGTTTTGTCCCAGTACAATAGGCTGTGAGCCAAAGGTTAGTAACATCCGAGTCAAATAGATGAAACAGTAGTAACCATAGTCTCAGTAAAAAAGAATACCATTGTCAGAACATGCATAACTGGGTGTCTACAGGTGGCAGTCCCACCACCTAAGTGTAAAGACATTTACAGGTGGATTATTTACGCCGATCTTTTGAACTGTGTGTGAAGTCAAGTGGTTTAAAGATGGATAGCCATATCTTGTCCTTTGTATTATCACTTTGTGACAGGAAAAGGATTTCATATTAAAACATGTGCCTGAACGAGGATTCAAACCTCAGACACTTTGAGGTTGAGGCTAAATCCCTATTTAGGCACTTGTGTTAAATAAAACTTCAGGTTATCAGACAAGTTTTTGAATTATAATGATAATTAAAAAGGTGCCATTTCTTGGTGAAAATAATACATTTAGTTGAAAAATTGTTTTGTTAAATATTTATTTTATAAAAATAAAAGTTTTCAGAACAACCTACATACAAAATAAATTATGAGAAAAAGAAAATATGCGTTGTTTACATCATATAAAATACCAGAACCAGGGTAATGTTTCAAGTTTAACATTCAAGATTAGTTACATAAACATTTCATATTTATTACTAGAGATGGGTCAGATCCAAATCTTTTTATTTTATTTTTGAAAACTCAAATCTTCAAGTTTAAAAAATGTACAGTTTTACTTAAAGTGAAAATATTTCAAATTTAATTCATAAAAAGTTGTTTAAGTCTTCGTGCCATTGACAAATGATATGTCATGTCTATCACATCATAGACAACAAATGGAACACCTTTTTAGTAAATTAATTTTTTTAAGGAGGCCACCCCAGTAAGCGAGAAATTGCTGCGCAGATGTTCATTTCTAATGGAATATTTAATTCTGTGATGCGTTATTTCAAAATATGGCTCACGTCAAAATAAAGTCAAAAGAATTCAAAAGGGCTCATTTTCCTTAACAAGTCTTTATTTTGGGCTATATTAATAGATAAAAATGTGTGAACTTGTGACATTAGCTTATTTTCAATGACTTTTTAAGCATATTTGCGGAGACATTAAAAAAGGGATCTAGATTTAACCTTCCTCTAACAAGTACAGTTTATTTATTAGCTCACAAAAGAAAAATTTAAGATTGAACTACCAGTGAGATTTCCTCTTTACCTTGAGATAAGTTTTTGAGTTTTCTTTCCTCTTATTGAAATGACAAAGGGTGGTTGTAAGTACCCGCCTCGGTGGCGTAGTTGGCTAACGCGCTAGTCGTGTTGAGCTCGACCGCCGAGGACGGGGAGATCGAGGTTCGAATCTCGGTCGGGTGAACTAGGGGTGGTTTTTCCTAAATGGTTTTCCACTCTCCCTCCACGCAAATGCGGGTTCACTTCCTCTAAATTCAACCCTCCCAATTCCTAATCCATTAGCGTAATTAGTACTTAAGCGTATAACCCGAACGGGTAGTAAGACGCGGTGCTAAATATTGGTTGTAAGTGAAGGGTGAAAGAGTATAAGCTTGGAATGGAGAAATAGTTTCAGAAAACGATGCAAACCATGGTATTTTAAGCTGTGTAGCCTGACAATTGATGCTTTTTTGCTGATCGAGGTGGCCGCCTTAATACAATTTTGTCCTTTTGATTTTGTTACTATCCCAAACACAAGTATATATTATTTCTATTACTAGAAACATGCAAAAGGTGATGTTATTTTTAGGGGAAAAGTGGTGCTTTTTTTCTCAAAAAACGATATGTATGCTGAAAGCGTAAATACAAGTCAAATTAGTATTCATTGAAAAAAACACACTAGGGCTGATTAGGTTACAAGTACTTGCAATAGAAGATTACTGAATAAGTAAGGACATGCAAAATTCGCATTTGCAATAAAACAAATTTTTACACTAATTATGTTTTAACAGGAATAACACGAATTAAAGCTTTTTTTCTAAATTAACACAATTTATTTGTAATTTGGCAAATACCACATCATGCAATATAATTTTCAACAAGGTAACACTGGTGATACCAGGGCTGCCGTTCATACGAATAGTATCAGTTTTTAGTTATTTTATAGGTATAAAATAGATCACAGGAAAAATGAATGTTTTCAGGATATTTAAGCTTTTTTTTATCTGAGGTTAGCATTAAAAATCACGATTTCTACTTTTACACATTACAATACCTAAATTTCGATTCTTTGTTTACAACCTTCAAAAGATTTCACGCTAGGTCCAAGCAAGGACAATAATATATATGGACCTTGCTACAGGTGGTCATGTTTGGCAAAATTATATCTTCTTAATTTTTATTCCCTTCTCCTTATTTGATAATAGTTTAGTCTTCTATGATGACATGTTTCAGTGTTATTATTGTTTGTCCAAACCTAAGTTGATAATTGATTATTTCAATAATGCTATTTGTAAGACTCGAAGGTAATGATATTGAGATAACGAGTTTTATATTAATTTGTAATAAATAAGTAAAATGCTATAATACTAGGAAAATGGTAGAGCACAAATAAAAGTAGAAACACACATATTTAAACACTTCGATATTTCGATGCTATTATAGCATCTTCCTCAGGAAGTAGTAGTAATTAGACTCTAATATAATTACTACTACTAGATGAGAGTCTAATTACTACTACTTCATGAGGAAGTTACTATAATAGCATCGAAATATCAAAGTGTGTGTAAATATGTGTTAGTGTTTCTACTTTTATTTGTGCTCTACCATTTTTCTAATATTCTATCATTTTATTTATTTCAAATTGTTTTTGTTCAATGCACTATATTTTATACATATGAGTTTGATATTACTAAGCGTGAAATGTTTTGTGCGTATTTATATTTGATTTTTTTCCGAATACGTAAATAAATAGTTAAATACATAATATGAACAAAAAATGTAGACAGTTTTGCCCTAGTTTTTTTTTTAATAAATACTAATTCGACTCATATTTATGTAAATAATAACATTGCTTTCAGCTTATCATAACATCACTTTTTGAGAAAAATAACATCACTTTTCCCCTGAAAATAACCTCACCTTTTGCATGTCTCTATGAATAAGTTATACAAAATAAAGTGTAACGAGAGGCTGAGATGTTTTTGAGTTCACGAGACATGGAAAAAACTATACTAAAGAATTGTGTCTGCATCTCATAAACAAACAAATGAACTATTAAAGAGCCCTGTTGATATCACTCGCGACATGATTGGCTAGTTAGAAGAGGTGATACCTTCACTTAACGTAAACATTCTCCTCTGGGCTGCTCTTAGGTTGAGTGAACGTTAACTGCATCGAGATGGCTTCCATTTAAAGACATGAGATGAACCTTTATGTTACATTACATGAAAGTTAAGTTGATCGTGATCCCAGCATTAAACAATGTTCTTTTACTTTTTCAAAACACAGCTTAATCACAATTAAATAATAACATTAAAATAAAGTAAATATGTAAAAAAAAGTTAATAAATCATATAAAATACTCAAACAAGGATTAATCTCTATTTACTCACATAATTGTGTGCATTTTGAATCACTTTTAACCAACTATTCGATCAGGTATTCAAACAAGAATCTTAAGAGGGGTTTAGTTGAAAAATTCAATCCTCACAGTAATTAGGTCTTAGATAAATATTATTTTAATCTTATCAAACACTTCTTTTTAATAGGCAACAGTGATTCCACTTTAAATTCTTTGCATTGTTGATTGCTTTAGAATATTTAAATGTCTGATACCAAGTTTAAACGAAGGGCTGAACAAATAATCAGAAACATAATCTATCCAGGTTTTTTTTTCTGGACTCTAAAATATGCGAGATTCGAGACACTACAATTCAAAAGTGATACAGTTCATAAAATATACATTTTTCAAGTGTTGCCTTTCATTTCATATTACAAAGGCATAGTACAACAGCTGAAATGTCTTCTTGGCAGAAAATTTAAAAACAATTAATTAACACGCTTATTTAAACTTAAGTTAAAGGCCATAAGGAATATTATTTGAATAATTATAGGGAAAATGGCGCCAAACAACTATATTATACTAAAGATTGAGAGGACGGTAGAAGGGTAAGGCCTGCACACTAGAAAATTGTAGGCCTTAAAGTTCACAATTAAAAACACAACAAAACGCATAATTATGAAATTTTCGTGGTACATCAGTCCCCTTCTTTACCAGAAGAGAGTAAAACACAGTCATGCTGCCATCGTCCAGTCTTTGTCTCACTCTCTTCTGCTGAAGAAGGGGACTGATGTACCCCTTAAGTTTCATAATTATGCGTTTTGTTGTGTTTTTAATTGTGAACTTTAAGGCCTGCAATTTTCTAGTAAGTGTGTATGCCTTTCCTTTCTATCTTTCTTTCAATGTTTAAATGAATGATCATACTAAATCTATATACATTATGTTGTCATTTTTTCAAGGAAAAGTATAAACATTAATAGCAAAAAATCATTTCTTAGACCCTAATTCTTTATCAGTCATACATCAATATCATTGTGGTAAAAACATTTTTAGAGAATAAGTAAAAATATAAATCATCATACTAATATAAAATAAACTATCTTTTTATAAACCATATAAAATAAAATCAAGAAATTGATTTACTCTAGTATTTACACATTTGTTAACACCTTGTGCATTGTGACCTACGAAACATTCACATTAAAATTATTGCCGGTGAACAATAAAGTCCCAAGACTCCAGCCAACGTAATCGCAGAATATCATTTGAAGAAAGAGGTGTAGTACCATAGCTCAACACAGAGAACCGACGAAACACCAAGAGCACCACAGTGAGCCACATCAGGACAGCCGCTATGTACACCAGCGCAACCACACGCCAACCCAGAATTGACCTGGAAGGAAAAATATAATGGCGTATTGAAGGGTTTTTTTATATGTAAAGCGAAAAATGGTTCAATTTGGTGACATATTTTACAAAAAGATTCTGAATATATTATTTCACACATTCTTTTATAGAATTTTGGCATAATAAAACCAAGGTAAATGTTTAGCAATGAATAATACGATAGTGCCACTGTGCAATGGCCATATACCCATATTTTTTCTTTTTTCCATGGTTGCGCTTACTTGACTAAATTTTGTTGGTGTAGGGATACACCTAATGGTTATTTCCCTTTAAGCGACATAAAACTTCAATCCAGTGATAGGAAAGTAAATTGTGAAATGTGTTCCTCTTTTCAATCTCTAAGGAATTTTGTGTTAGCCCTTTTTTTTTTTTTTTGTCTCTATTATTCTTTTATGTACCCTACATGTTCAGTTTTATGATCCAAGAAATAGTAGTCTTACCAGGAATTATTATTATTATTATTATTATTATTAATTTTAGCAAAGCTGCTAAGCAGTAGGAAAATTTGACAACTAATAAGACAAGAGAAAATATATCAATTAAATTAAAGCATGAACATACTTTTGGCACTTATTTCATACCTGATGACATAATACAGGTGCTCCACTAAAGCTGCTGTCAGCAGAACTTTAAAGGTGAACGCAGGAAGGTAGTGATGCAAGAAGAGTGTGCGCTCCACAAAAAAGTAAGGAATATAGTGGAACAAGTAACCTGCCAAAAGAACTTCACCAACCAATGTGAAATTCTGCCAAACCTCTGTAACAATCATTAAGAATGGTTTATACACTGTACAAGTAATCTGTATATTCAACCCAGTGATTAGGGATGAGGAGGTTATCTTAATCTAAGAAGAAGTGCACTCTCCCATCTGTGCCATGTATTTTTTAAAACAAACCCAATTTCGAATCAAATTCAAATAGAATCTCATGTTCAAAAATATTTTTAATAGAGTCCGAATCAAATTTCATGCCTGGTAAAATTTTGGGTCAAATCCAAATCAAATCTCTCGCTAAACTTATTTTATCGAATTGAATCCTAGTAGAATCCCATGATAATGTTTCAAATCAAATCAGTATTGAATATTTTACTACGTTAAGTTTCTGGATCCAATGCAATAATAAAATTTTTCAAAACATTTTGATAATCATTTTATACACAATTTATATTTAAAAAACTAATCAAAGGCACTAATCTCAAAAGGTAAACCATAAAATAAAATCACACCATTTTTCAATCTAAGGTAAAGGTTGACTAATATTTACAAAGAGGTGAGTATAGCTACTTTAGTAAAATACTAAATATCCCATGTAACAAACAACTGTCGCCTATGTGATTCATTCACAACCTGGAACTCAAGTTAGTTTCCCTAATCATTCTACCACGCAACTGTTTCTGGTCTGATTGTATTGATTTGTTAAACAAGTATGAATTACAGATTAGAATTTTGAAATAAATCCATCAAATCCGAATCTTTCCAATATTAAGATTCTAAATTTTGAATCGAGTTTGAATCTTAGTACAATTCTGTGAAGCTTTGATAATATTTATATTGATTAAGATTTTACGTTACTTGATTCAATAACTTGGATCAAACCAAACCAGCAAAAAATTGATGCTAATTTAAGCTGTGGCAAATCCCACAATGTGCCTAGAATATGTTAATATATTTTAATAACAATTTCTTTTGAGGCAAAGTAAATTCTTATTAATTATTACCATATTGACCAGAAAATAAGCCTCACTTTTTTTTACACCAAAAAGAGCCTTTACCAAACCTTTGTATAGTATATAATTGTACCCCTGAATAACATGTAACAAATATATTAATTTTGAGGAATGAAGATATATATTGAAATAGTTTGTAATCACCACAACAGATACTGCTTAACTTGACAATGTGAACTATTGTTGCATGAACATGTTGAACTTATATTTATACATAACTAGAAATCCCGCACGGCGTTGCCCGTGACCCACTGTGTATAAGAATTATATAACCCCCTCCCCCCATGGTGCCCGTATCACTAAGGGTATGAAAAATAGATGTTGGCGATTCTCAGACCTACTCAATATGCTCACAAAATTTCATGAGAATCAGTCAAGCCGTTTCGAGGAGTACGGGAACGAACATTGTGACACGAGAATTTTATATATAAGATAACTTAAAGGACTAGGGTCCAAAACTAATCTTCTGGTGTTTTTTTATAATATGCAACTCATTTTATTTAATTTATAATTTTAGCATATTAAACTAGAATATGATTCAATTCCATAATTATTTCAAATTTGTTAGTAATATTTGCTTCGATTCGAACGCACAAAAAAACATGCTTTGCAGATGTCTGCTTAAAGGAGCGTTTCCAAAGAGAGGTACGTGACATACAACCCAGTTTTAATAATCATAGAATATGTTTTGATAAACAAATTAATGCATTTATTAATGTCATGTACTTTTATAAGCGTTTCTTTCCCTTGTAGTGCCTTTGTTTGGCTTACTATTAGAACTTTATTAAAATTTTGAACATTAATTTATATGAATACCATACTTTACAAGATAGCAGGTATTTAAGTACAATAAAATGTCAATTATTCACGGTCATATTAACTGGGCTACGGATTAACTGGTGTAGTAAAAATTATGTGTAATTTTTAATAATGTTTCAACTATCCACACTACCTCACAATATAACTGTCCAGCGACTGTATATAATAACAAGTTGCGAACAACATCATCAAACTGAAGTGATAAGAATAATGACTCATCGTTATTTGAGTGCGCTTATCCAGTGTTCACTTTTGAGGTAAAGAGGTTGAATGCATTGCATGTGTTGTCAGTTTGTGTTTTCCGAATTTCCTAACAGGTAAAGGCTCTGCTTTTTTTTTCACCGTATGATTTTTTTTTAAACCCTAAGGGCTGTATGCATAAACTTGACTAAATGGATGCTTTGTTGACACTAACGTAGGTTTGCTTGTGTCATCATAGGTTAAAAGGTGGAGTGATAGTTTGCTCGGGACCACACTATTGGTCCACTAAGCATTCACAATATGTTCTTGCATACCGCTCTAAGTGACCATTAAACGTAAAAGAGTTGTTCTTACGATAGAACAAAAACTTGAAATAATTCTAAAATTCTAAAATTCTAAATCTTAAAATAGGGTTGCTGGTGAGGTCGTTAAAGAATGAGTTTAATGTTGGTAGCGCAGAAGGACATGGAGGCTAAAGGGGTGGACTGGAGATGCACAGCTGAGGAGAAGTTTGGAAGGATTGACAGGAATGGAAGAGGATGTGCCAGACGACCCGCAGAGGTGGAAACGCCGAATGATGATGATGATTAGAAAAAGAAGCAAACAGTGAATGATTTTTTAAAAACCTGGGTCAATTTTTTTCCCTACTACCGTAGATAATTGAGTCTACTGTACCTTTTTATTAAAAGCTGTAAGAAGTATGTTGGTTAGGTCATGCCTAAACAGCGCTACACGACTAGCAAAAGTTTGGGAAGTGCTGCCTTAATGTAACCGGATTACATTCTTTATTGAGTTTTTTCTCAACTTTATGTGAACAGTGAAAAAAAATCAGAGTGGGCTGAACTTAATTGTTTTTGTATTTTGTGTTAGATTTGTAGCGTTGACCCAATTAAATTTAAACACAATTAAAATAGTATAAAACTAGTAGTTCATCAGGCTGCTAAAACAGCCCCAATGTGTTGTGTGTCAGTAATTTAGTATGCATCAGTTTCTTGATTTACGAATGAATACAATTTTTATGGATAGTTAAATATTGAAATTATACTGTTAAATTTAGGTGACCCCCTCTCTCTCATGGTTCTGGAGACACATCTGGGGGGTAGGACATGACTCAATGACAGAGTGATTACTTCATAGTGTATTAGTAGACGTTATAAGGTGAGACAACATTGCCACATAACGTTATTACTGTTGAGGTACATCTGTAAAACATGAATAGGTCTAGATTGTATTGAGACAGAGAGTACTTGTTGAAAGATTTAGTTACCTGGGGGTAAGTCGTAGCATCTCCTTCTCCGCCTCATGAGGTAAAACACTAGCAGGGTGCTATATATGAGCAGACTAGCAGAACCAGAAAGCCACACCACAAGGTTACCAAGCAAATGGACCTGGGCCTACAGAAAGTGGAATTTACTTGTTTAAAGGTATTTTAAAATGGTTAGGAAAGGAAATGTTTCAATTTTAAACATAATGAATAGACATGAACAACAACAAATTAGTTTATAATTATGATTAGTTAAAAGCCAAAGGGATAGCCAGGACATTTACTCGAGCAATGATTGAGTAGAAATAGTCGAGACAGCACAATAAAAACACATTTAGTTGCTACCCTTCGCTAACCACAGGTGGTTTCCTAAACAGCTGAGAACAAAGTGGCTGTTGGAAATATTGATAAGGTTCCCAAGACTCAAGGGTATGTGAAGCTTCGACTTTGGTTCAAATATTTGTCGGTTTTGACATAATTCGAAAGTAAAATTTTGGATCAGACAATTAGGAAGCTACGCCAATAACAATATTTAAAGGTAAAATACATAATTATATGTTTTTTATTTTTTCCTATTTTTTTACACCATAAATAATGTTTATATGACCAAAAATATAAAATAATTAAATTACATGTAGTGTTAATAATATAATTTATAATTTTAGGAAAATATATGTTAACTATGATTGCAATATAGCCGTTCATAAATTATATTTAAAGTTATATAGTTGTGCAAAATTTATTTTTTGTCAACTTTTTATTCAATATCCCTTAAAATTGAAAAAGTGGGCTTCGCACAACATTACTTTACTTTACATTCCTTACTGTTTCCAGCCTGTAGTCTGGGTCAGTTTTTTTATTCAAGTCCAATATTCTCCATTACCGGTTTGCTAGGCCTGTCATAGCTTCATATGCCTTATAATTTAACTTAAGACTAGGACAGGCACAACATCCCGTCCCTGGCTGTAAAATCATCACTATGAAAGGGTAAACCCACATTTCACCAATGATAAATTTTTCGGCCATGCCGGGAATCAAACCTGAGACCCTTAGCTCAGTAGGCAAACACGCTACCGACTAAGTGAAGGTGTCGGATTTACACACCCTTAATTGAATCTAATTTGAGACAAATTATTATAAAATTTAAACCTTGGACTCATTCATGCATGCTAAGTTCTAGGTAATGAAAGTGCTCTATAAAAGGGCTGCAGTTTCCTACAGATTAACCCATTAACTATTTTGAAGTAAAACACAAACAAAAAGTTTTATATTGAAGATAGTGTTGTACTTACATTGCTGTTGGGGCTAACCCAGTAGGCAATGCCCCGTGCCATGAAAGGCCACTCCAATGGCTCACTGCTGTACATGTGATTCTGAACATTTTCCTGATTAGCAAACAGCATCTTGTACTGAAGCTCTATAAACTTCTCCCAGAAGCTTAGACTAGTGGCTCGTAACGGGATCATTTCTGCATTTACCAGCTCTCTTTCACGATCTTTCTGGTCTTCAGCTAGAAGAAAAAATTAGCTTTAGGGGTGTGCGAAGCTTTGAAAACTTCAAACCTTGTTCAAAAATTATAAGCTTTCGACTTTGATTAGAAAGAATATGACTAACAATTATGAAGCTTCATAAATAAAAATGTGTAAAGCTAATATATAGATTTGTTCTAATTTTGTTATTTTGTGCTCTTATGTAAATTACAATATTAATGTTCGGACCGGCCTCTTGGCAGAGCGTTCCTGGCTACTAATCTAAAGGTCCCAGGTTGGATTCTTGGAGGTACCACAGGTGTTTTCCCCTAAAAGGGAATTATTCCTATGGTCAGAAAGCTTCGGGAAATATAATGTTCTCGAAACTCAGGCGGGAAAAATTAATGTAAAAATGTTACAATAAGGACTGTCTCAATATGACGTTTGTAGTTAACGCTCACTAACAATATCAATTTATCAAAGTTAAATTAACCTCATCTGTCTTTAAGTAAATGGATAGGTACCCAACAATTTCAGCAATTTTTAAATTAAAACTACTGTACTTAGTCGACATGACTGAGCGCCATTAAATAACAACCACACTAGGCTACTCGATGGTAATGTTTAGTGAAAAATAATGAAAAAATGGCTTTTAAATATCAAATTATGCGCAAAATACATCTTTACCACATTTATTTTGCATCTAGACACATCTATAATGTGAATGTTATTATTTGGAATGGCATCCATTTGCTTTTGTATTTTAGATAGTAATAGTTGGGTAAACTAATATTTTTGAAATCCAACAATGCTTTCTGTGAGAGGTTTACTTACTAAAATGTTAGAGGCAGTCCTTGGTACAGTGGCTCAGTTAAAAAATGTTTTTTTATTGACAAGATTGTGGCTCAATTTTTTTTTATTAAATTAGTTTGAATATCTTTATGTTTTATTGTGTAAGTAAGTACCTAGTTATTAAAATTCATACCATGAGTTTTTTTATTCAAGAACTTTTTTAGTCAATGAAATCTTAAAATCCATTTTTAGAATTTATTAATATTCATACCAAAAATGCTTGATTAAAAATTTATTTTACATCCACCGTTATAGTTGCATTAAACCTAGGTTTTTTTTATTTTAGCTTACATAAAAACCTTAACACTTTTTAGACAAAATATTATTTAGTTCCTATTTGGAAAACTAACAATTTAAAAATAAATTAATATGAAAATTTTGTATACAAATTTTTTCCCATTAGAAAAATTCTAAGCAATTACAGAATTTATCGCAGGAAATTGATCTTTCCTGGCTGAAAACATCCCAAAACCAAAATCTCATTCTCATACAGGTCTAGTAATAATATGTTCATATGACAAAAATCTAAAATAAGTAGAAGCCCAATATAGCATGGTCTAATATACTGTAAATTTGGATATAACACAGTGAAGAGTATTTCTCCCAAAAAATCTTAATTCCTGAATTAGTATATCTCTATAAGAAAAACCTCTTTTCGCTTTATGAAGTAATTTATTATATTTGGAAGAAGGTATGGGAAAGGTGGATAGAAACATAAAAGGGGACAAACACAATATGGTTTGAAACCTAGGTCAGGGGATTGGGCGGTGACTATTGATTTTCTTTAAGAGGCAACCATTACATCTTCGTCCAATGGCAGGAAGTAAAGTGTGAACTGTGTTCTTCTTTTCATTGTCAAAGCCATATTGTGTTTATCTCTTTTATATGTTTCTATCTCCTTTTCTATATCTTCTTCCAAATATAATACAATTACCTCATAAAGCAAAAAGAGGTTTTCCTTATAGAGAAACAACATATATTGTAATGATCGAGTTAAAGTTTCGCATTGGTGGGACTAGGGTATCAGGCACGTCATATTTTCTATGCAATAATGCTTGGAAAAATAATGAAAAAGGAAATGTTCAAGAATCAGAATCGAAGTTGAATTTTAGAATCTGAATCGAGAATCAGAACTGAGAAAGACAGGTATCGTAACATCTCTAATAATTGGTGATTAAATTTGATTGCCGAAAGACTAATAAGCACCCGAGTGAGTTTAATTTGTGTCCGCATCGGCACACCTCTAGTATTTATTGTAGAATTGGTAAGCACATTTTGTTCCATTGCCACGTATGTCTCGATTGTTTGTGTTTAATGGGACCAAACACAGCTTAGATTATTAGATTATTGAAAACTCTTAACTAAGTGGACTTACTTAACCTATGGCATTAGGAACTCAAAAGATAACTGCCGCACTTACAAAAGTACGCCACCTATCCCCTAGTTATATTCAGTCCACCTCATTACACCCCATCTCTTTCAGGTCCATTTAAATGTTATCCTCCCATCTGCTTCTAGGTTTTCCTAATGGTCTCTTCCCAATGGGTTTGCCGATCGATACTCTGAATATAGTTCTAGATTTTCCCACTCGAGCTGCATGTCCTGCCTATCATAATTTATTAATCTTGATAATCCTAATGTCTTGTCATGTTCACAGGGTATATAGCTCAGCATTATGTAACCTCCTCCGTTACCCAGTAACCTCATCCATTTTTGAAACAGATAGCCTAAGCACCTTGTTTTGAACACCCTAGTTTTTATCGTGTAAGGTAAAAGACCATGTTTCACACCCGTAGAGAACAACCAGTAAAATTAGTGTTTTGTTATAGCTTGCAGCCTTTGGTAGTCTAGAGCATGCAAGGGTGACGTAAGCTTGAAAAATCACAATGTAAATGGTTCTAAATCAGCAGTTAAGTATGCATACTTGGTCATATGTTCAAGAACAAAATTGTCTTTGCCAATTAGCTTAACATATGTTATTGACAAAACCAGTAAATAAGAGGAAACACCCCTAGTTTTTTTGGCAAATAACAGCGAGTTTTAGACCTTTTCAGGAGAAGTAGGGTCGAGAAGGACCCCAGTTGATAAGGGGAACTTCGAGTGCTTTATATACTCAGCTACTGCCTTATCGTAACTTGTGAGGAGAATATCCTACAGCTTGAGTTCCTGATCAGTATGGAGGAAGAATCCCCCCAAACCATATTGAAAGTCTGTGTTATATGACAACCGCACAGCGCTGGAGAGCTGTGTGTTTGACACAGGTTAGAGTTTTAAAACCGAAGATAGGTAGGGGTGCTGAACTGCTGAGTAGGAACATAGTTAGAACGAGGACCATTCACTAACCTTTTTAAGCCTATTCTAAAACCTACATCATATTTATACACCTGTTTAGTAAGTAATCTATTTAAATCAAAATGAACCACACAATTTGCCGCTGCTTAACCCATACATATAAGCCATCCTGACAAATAAGCCCAAAGGGTGGGAGGAGTAGCGACAGTTTTGTATAGTCTGAGTTTTACAAATAAAATGTTTAACAAACTATAAGTGCATGAGATATCTATCAATGAAGTCATAAAATCCCTAGCAAGATGCAGCAGCTGCATAGTTTCAGTAGAGAAGTGTGAAAGTGGAAAAGGCATTCCTTATATTGTATACAACAGTAAATAGCAATGTGTGCATGCTCTCTTTTGGGCAATTTTATCTAAGTTTAGATTTAATAGGACCTTGAATCGTAAAGATTTAAACCCTCTGGTCTAAATATACCTTCAATAAAACACAATAAAAGGCCATGTGTCAAAACTAGGAATGAAGAGATTTTAATTATATCTTATGTTTATTTATAAAGGCAACAATGCCAAAACATTATTCTCTTTATGTTAAGATGTGTGTGTGACTACTTCTACTATAGAAGACAGAAGAAAGGAAGAAGATGTCACTTTTGTGAATATGATTCTTCCCACATTTTTCCTCTTTCCCTAGGTGGGCTTTCTTGTCAAATTTACTCTTAGTAGTTTATTTTTCCCTTTTTTTTTTTAGTTTTATTAATTTCCTTTATTATAAAATTATTTAGCCATTGGGCCACCTCATTTTTAAATGTTAAGTTTACTGTTCTAGCTGAAGTTAGATTTAAAGCCAACTTTTGGAAAAGGGTTTTGTTTAGAAAGAACATGTTGTTGTTATTATTATTAGTAGTAGTAGTCTTACTGCCCGGTCGGGTTATACGCATTTGCGCTAATGTGTAAAGGTAGGGTGATTTTGAGATAAAATGGAGGACCTACACTTTAATGTGGGATCCAAACCACAGTGGAGGCCTGGCATTCCACACATTCACAAAAGAACAAGTTAATAGGTTACCATATTAAAAACAACAATAGCGTTGTTTGGTGCCATTTTTCCTTTGTCTCTAAGTGTATGTCAAGTCAAAGTTACAAAGTTAATCGGCCACTCTAACCACAACTGTGGGAATAGGCAATAGTTTATAACATACTCTTAGTGTAGCGATGTTCTTCTACATTCCACACGGTGTCATCCTGGCTCACAATGCGGTCGGTGACAACTTCGTGTTGATTGAAACCCCAGTCTGGCAATTGTCGACCACTGAACTTTAGTGCCTGACTAGAGTTCACATGAATAAACCGAACCTAAAACATATATCCATACTAAAAAAATAATGAATCGAAAATTCAAAATTAATATTATAAAGAATATTAGGAGTGTGCAATATACTATTTTTTAATTTGAAGCGAAACCAAATTGAATGAAGGAAATATTCCTGAACCTGAATCGAAGTTTGAATATTTTTTGTTAATTGTTTAGTGGTTTAAAACATATATATAACTTTATGCAGTAAAATCCCTTATAAAATTTTTAGCTGCAAAATTGTTTTTAGTATTTAATTCAAATCTAATGGATCTAAATTAAGTTATCATGACTTGCAATTCAATTCAATTATATGATTATCAATTTGTAATACAAACGAGAGCTCAAAATGGCCATAATTGAACATAAATTGAGTATTTTAGCTGTCAATATGCTTTATTGGTAAAGCTTTGTAATTGTCAAAGCCTGAATTTTTTTCCAGAGCAAAGTTGAAGTTTCAAAGCTTAGCACACCTTTGTCATCAGTGAAAAGAGCCATGCTATCATAGTCCAGTCTGTATTTTACTCTCTTATGCTGAAGAAATGGATTGATTTACCATGAAAATTTCATAGTTATGTGTTTTGTTGCGTTTTTAATTGTGAACTTTGAGGCCTACAGTTTTTTTGGTAAATGTGTAGACCTAGCCTTTCAATACTTTTTTCAATGTTTAATTTAAAATAGCAGTTTATCACCATTTTTACTTTGTTTACAAAATATAAACAGTAGAGTAACTAAATTATTATTTTTTTGCTAAAATACATTCATTATAACAACCATACATTATGTTGGTATGGGGTCTGGTTGTTAGGTTTTTAATATAATTATGTGGGGTCTGAGCCACCAATAAGCTCTAAAACAAATTCCAATCCAAAATTATAAAAAAACTTGCCATTTAAAAAAAAAATCTTTGATATCTTACTAAAACCTCAAATTTCTAATATCTTGAGGTATTTTAGGGTTCCAACCCTAATTTAAAGACTTAAGCATTTTCTTATTAGTGTCAATGAACAAAATAATAATATTAAAACCACATGTGTCCTGCCAATGAATGGTACTCAAAAAATAAAAAACTATCGAGCGATACAATCACAAATTAGGATTCTTGTTTCTATGCTTTTTTTTTACATATATACTTAAGTTTCATCCCACAGGTCATGTGTACAGGTCTTATCATAGCCCTTTTCCATACAACTCAATGTTGTGTACTTTATTATATGTAAATGTTTACATTGGGGAAAGAAATGTGTAAATTAAGCTCTCCAGGAAATGCAGCGCAAGCTTCTTCGCTTTCATTGAGTGGAAATTTAAAGCTATGCCTAATCAACAAAATGTAAATCAAAAGCCGTGTCAATACAAATATTAAGAAGTAAAATAAAGTGTGATTTACAAAATCCAACTTAGTGTTAAAAGAAATTAGGTTACAGTGTACAAACAATATATAAAACTATTCATTTGCATATAGACCAAGTTTAGTAAACCTGTGCGGCTTTAAATTCAAACTATACCCTTCTCAGTCTTTGTAATACAAATATAATATATGTACTTACAAGGGATTCAATAGTATGCCAAACATCTCCGACCTGCTCTCTGTTGACGATATCCACACGCCATAAGTTCTGTGATGGCATAGACACATTGTAGTCGATGTAGCAGCTAACTTCCTGTACAATCCCGTATAAATAAATACAAGAAAAATAATCTATTATGTATTAAATTAAGTGCATTAAGAAGGTTATAATAACACTGGTACCATTTACATCTCCACATATAACAATAACAAAAGCTCAAGAGAATGTTTAGTCTACCAGAAAGGTTTTTGTCCTTCAAGAACTATGTTGTGTTGTGTGTCAAAAGCCATGTGAAAGTGAAACCAGATTAATTAAAGAACTTGGAAGCAACAAGCATTCTGGCCGGAAATTTACTGATAGGTATCAAAGTAGAACTAGGTAAAATTAATTAATGGTGCTCAAACCAATGCTCGACCCGTCTCCTTTGATGATGAGCTACCACAGCCATCTGAGCAATTATTTGACATTTCGGCGTTCTCCCAAACACACTGCCTCTGCCCACAATGTCTCAAATATGAGGATAGCCTTACCTCCAGGTGCATTAGTACAAGCTCACCCAATATAATCCCATAAGCCTCAGCGTTGATTACATAGCTAACCTGATGCTGTGATGTCCTGGCATTGATCATAGGTGCGAAATCAAAATATTGAACTGTTTGTAAATATGTGTTAGTGTTTTTAATTTTATTTGTGATTCGTTTATTAAAATTTAATCATATTCATGAATTAACCTGATAGAATGAAGGGCTGTGCTGTGCATCTTACTTCCCATTTGGTTTATCTGAAACATACACATCCTCATATTGCACCGTTACCTGGTTCTGAGGTGAGACTGGGGCAGCCACATCGTGAGAGTTTAGGGCCCTACTGGTCATGCCATGAACCAGTTGAATGACATCCCCGTGGTGAATGGCGTCGACCGGGTGAGAAACTACTAGGTCGTTCCTGTCAACGCGCTTGACGATCCACCAGTTGTTGACATCCTTGAAGGAGTAGCAAGTGACCTGCTGCTGGTGGGAGCTGCCTCGCTTGTCCGTGTAGCGTAAGGGGTACACGTGCGTGTGGGAGTGTATCCAACAAGTACGCCCATGAGTGTGGCGGAGAGTAACCTGAGAACCATGAGCCACCTCCAGAGGTTGGCCGCGGGTAATGGAGGCCAGACCACCCTGCACACAAACAGATAATCTATGTGTGATTTGAAGTAATCAGTTTTAATCAACCTGCTCTCTTCACCATTGTATGAACCCTTTCAATATAAACTAAAAAAGGATTGTTTAATATATAAACAATAATAGGACTGTGCATAGTCACTTTTATAATTCGAAGGAAACTCTAAATTGAATATATAAAATATTCTTGAAGCCAAAATTAAATTCTAATAACATTTGTTTGTTGTTTTATGCTTGAAAAAAATATTGTGTGTGTGCATATATATATAGACATGCCAAATTCGTATTTGCAATAAAACAAATTTTTACACAAATTCTGTTTTCACACGAATAACAGGAATTTAAGGTTTTTTTTTCTAAATAAACACAATTTCCTTATAATTTGGCAAATACCACATCATGCAATATAATTTTCAACACAGTAACACTGGTGGTAGCACTATATCAGGGCTGCCGTTTATACGAATAGTATCCGGTTTTACTTATTTTATGGGTATAAAATGGATTACAGGAAAAATTACTGTTTTCAGCATATTTAAGCTTTTTTTTTATCTGAGGTTAGCATTAAAAATCAAGATTTCTACTTTTACACACTATGATACCTAAATTTCAATATATCAATTCTTTGTTTTCAGCTTTTAAAAGATTTTGTGCTAGGTCTAAGCAGGACATTAATATATATGGACCTTGCTGCAGGTGGTCATGTTTGGTAAAATTATATCTTCTTAATTTTTATTCCCTTCTCCATATTTGATAATAGTTTAGTCTTCAGTGTTGTTATTGTTTGTCTAAACCTAAGTTGATAGTCAATTATTGCTATTTGTAAGACTCGAATGTAATGATTTTGAGATATCGAGTTTCACAATACTAAGGGTGAAATATTTTGTGCATATTTGTATTCGATTTTTCACCAAATAAATAATTAAATACACAATATGAATAAAAAATGTAGACAGTTTTATCCTAGTTTTTCTTAACGAACACCGATTCGACTCGTATTTTTTGTAAATAATAACTTCTCTTTCAGCTTATAATATCATAGCTTTTTGAGAAAAATAACACCACTTTCCCCCTAAAAATAACCTCACCTTTTGCATGTTTATATATATATGATACATATAAACATATTTTATATATATATATATATATATATATATATAACATATTTATATATATATATATATATATATATATATATATTTATATATATATATATATATATATATATATATATATATATATATATATATATATATATATATAATATATATATATATATATATATATATATATAACATGATTTATCAGATTAGAATTAAATATTACAATATAAATATATAAATATTTAATTCTAATCTGATAAATCATGTCATTAAATTACAACATGCAGTTCAATTACTTCAGATTTCTTTCATTTGAACATTAATTTGTAATGTATACTTTGTTTATACTTTATTCTATGGTGTAGCTCATAAGATAAAACCATAGTATAATTCATAAAGGTAAGATTTCTACAATGTGTGCCATTCGTTTAATTTGTTACCATCTAAAGTAACAAGCCTACTTTGAATTATTCCACTATTAAATAGCTATTTTATCATCCTTTTAATGTCCATTATTTCCAACGTGTCTAAAAAATTAATCATTGGTGAAATTGGGGCTTTCTCTTTCAGTGATTAATTAGTTGGTAGCTCCTGTGGTGATAAAATCAGTCATTTCAGAACATACACATTAAATACACCAAAGAAAAACTAATAATGAAATAACATTGCAGAAGTAAAGAAGTACCTCTAAGCTCGCTTGAAATGCACTCGTCATAACACTGTCGTGTGGCCCTGCCTGCCTCAATATGGCCAAGTGAATGTAAAATATCCCTAAGTAAATAGAGACAGACACGGTCAGCAGGACCACAGCGCGAGCCAGGAGGTGGCAGAACACGGAGAAGTTCTTCGTGTGCTTGTTGCCAAGTAGACGCCAGTAGTCTTGTCCAATCAGAGCCAGACCAAGGCAACAGGAGAAGAAACCCACATACTTCACACTGGAACCATGGATATGAAACATGAATTAGCATGAAAAACAAGGGTTTCCAAAAATTAAGTTTCCAGGGCCTTATTAATACAACTCAGAAGACTGTCTTCCTTTAGTTGCCGCAGACAAAGGTATCAAAACTTAAGCCAGGTCAGTGAGTACAGTGAATGTTTAAGCTCAACCCTCAACCCCCCCCCTCCTCCCAAAATTCCGTACTTTCAGTCAAACTTTGTGTTACCTAAACAAGAACTCAGGTAGAGAATTAGTGTCTTCAAGATTAAACAACCAAAAAGTTTGTTTTTAAATTATTATTATTATTATTTAGCACCGCTTCTTACTACCTGTTCGGGTTATACGCTTTTGTTTTTAAAGAATAATGATATTAGAATGACATTTCTTATTGAAAGTTTCAATTTTTCTGTTCACTAAAACCAAAGTTGGGGGTTCAATACAAACAAAATTTTAACACACAATGAAATATATGTGGGTTGGGACCAATGAATTAGGTTCACTAAAACCAGAGTTGACTGTATATATATCTCAACTGCCTATGTTTCACGATCAAGAAAAATAAAAGGCAAAATTCAACCCCTACTGATGATTGTAATGGACTTTCTGCTGTTAACCAAGATTTGGACAATAGCCCGGTGAAGAGCTTCAAAGCTAATAAGAAAGCACTTAAGACCGACTTAGTCCCCTAAGCCACCATTGTAAAGGCTTTGAAGTCCAGATAAAGTTAACGTAATTTTAAAAAATCAAAATTTAAAGAGTTTTTCTCACCATAGAGCACAGGTAAGAGACGCTGAGCCCAGACTCAGCCAACTCCACCACTGTAGGCAGTATGGTCTGTTGTGATAGTGACGGAACTTGAGCACGCATAGCAGACCAAACAGAGCAAACATCAACAGCATAGACTCCATCAAAATAAAGCGAGACTGAGTTAGCAGGGCATTGTCTGGTGAAAAAAATAAATTAAAAGATCCTCAGTTTAACAACAGAAACAACATATTCATCTATTATTAATTATGTTTGTGTCTGGAGCATTCCTTAGGCCACACATGCCTCCAAAGATGGTGCTAAGTAAACAACACACAAAGCTCAATGCATCCCAGAGATAAAATAGTTCCCCATTCACATCTCCCATGTGGGAACTACTCCAAGAAAACAAATCCAACTATGTTGCGTTAATAATAATATTTTATGCTTTTAATCCAAAACTATGTTGTAGTTTTTTTGGATTAAGTTATTTAGCAAGCACTTTCTAACTAAACCATTAACACTTCCTAAGTTTTTTTTAGCACCACATAGATCTTATTACCTGTTTGGGTTATACGTATATGTACTACTTAAGCTAATGTGTTAAGTGTGGAGGAAGGTTGAATTTAGAGGAAGTGTACCCGCATTTTTGTGGATTAAGAGTGAAAAACCATTTAGGAAAAACCATCCTCAGTACACCTGATAAAGATTCGAACCTTGATCTCCACATCATTGCCAGTCTAGTCTAATGCAAGAGTGACGACTTAGACCACGGCAAGTTAAATACATGGTGTCTACTCAACTTGACCAATGAAATTCCCGACTTTTTCCCTGATTTCCCCTGATCATTTCCTAAAATTCCCGACTAAAAAGTATGTCACATCCTTCTAATTCCCCCACCTCCCCCCTTATTTTTCTATTAATTTTTTTTATGAATAATTATAAGTTTTAAAATTTAAATAAACATATTTTTTAAATTTGTATTGACATTGTTTATTAGGAATTATAAAATTTATTACACAGCTACAAAAAAAAACTACACTTTGAATAACATTATTATTAACTGTTTTAATAATTATTATAGTTCATACATATTTTGAGGAAAACCACATTTTCCCAGATTTTTATTGTAATTTACCAAGTTCCCGGCTTATTCCCGTTTTTTCCCGATCACTTCAAATTCCCGGCTAATTCCCGTTTTCCCTGATTTTCCCGGATGGTAGACACCCTGTAAATACCTATCAATAGCACCAGCATGTGTATAATAAAACCCACCACACAACAGCAAGAATCCAGCAAGAGCAGCAGTCCACTGAGTGACCCCTAGTTCCAGCATCAGGTGATATGCTATAGGGATCACTACGCTACCACACACAGCTGGAACAAGTCGCAGAGCAAACAACGGCACAGACTCCGCGTATGAGCTGCCAATACGATCAAACTTGAACTGACCTGCAACAGATACCACTTACTTTTAGTGGTGCTAAAATAAAATAATAATAAAATATTATAATCTAGCTTAGCAAAATGAATTAGTGCTTAAAAGCTTGGAAATGTATAATAAGACAGTGTAGAAACACTGTACAATAATGTAAAGTAATTAATAGTGAAGGAAGCCAACCCGAAAGGATAGTTTGGTTAGACAAAGATAGAAAAACACACTTCCTCTTCATTTCTTCTCTTCTTCAACTATTGCACTACACTTTACACACTGTTTTGAATTTTCTGAGATGTTCCTTTATCATTAGAAGAGATAAATTGAAAACACACAAACAAAGATAGGTTATAGAACTACATGTTTCTAGAATGATTTGAAATATGTAACTATCTAGGCCTAACTATCTTTTCAGTTTGGCTTCCTTCACTATCAATTACTTTACATTATTGTACAGTGTTTCTACAAATGTCTTATTATTAGAGACCCTGATTTGTGGTAAATAAAAGATTGGATCCGTTAAATAAAAAGTTGTATTTTTGTGTAAAAAGTTGTTAAATTAAGGGTTGGATCCTAATTTGTGGTAAATAAAAATCTTGATCTTTGGTAAATAAAACAATTGGATATAATTAAATAAAAAGTTGTATTTTGGTAAAAAAGAAAAATCGCTAAATAAAAGGCTAGGTCCTGATTTATGGCAAAAAAAAAGTTATTGTATTTAATTGAATAAACTTGGATTTGATATAAAATGTAAAAAAAATAAAAAAATAAAGACTTGGGGCTGAGTGGGGGGAGGGGCCTGAAAATGATAGCAAAACAGCTTTAATATATATTGTTATGAATAGAAAAAATAAAGCTTAAAGGTTTTATGTTTTTTACTATTCCTGGCCTGCTATAAACACAAGTATTTAAATAATGTCAATTAAAAAATATATATATAAACACCATCTTTTGAATATTCGAGTTTTATTTCAAAAATATGTAAAATTTAGGCATTTTTAATTTTCATTCACCTGTTAATCTAGTAAATAATTTTCCATATAACAACACTTAATCATCACACTCAAAAATAATGTTACTTGATAGTGATGGAAGATGGAAGACCAAAGACATGAAGATAAAATTATATCAATCTAGCTTATCTTTGGTGTCTTCTTCAAATATTTGTCTTTGGAGACAAAAAAGTAGCCAGTTCAAACACTTCTCTTACTAATAGTATCTGGTTTATGATTTTTTTTTAAATTATAAGCTCAGTTGGTACTCTATTTTTCAGGCAATTTCAGGATAAAGATAAACAACGAGGAAGTATTTGAGTGTTAATTCACATTTAAATCAACAAAATTGACCATAATTCATATTTAAAAGGCAAAAGGGTCAATTTCGAGAAAAGATTTTATTTTGTTTTATTTCACGATTGTATTATTATTATTTCAAAAATGCTACAACTCTATTTAAATGTTTTGATTGTAATTTTAACGTGCTGGGTAAAAGTTCATAAAAACACGTCTCGCAAAATTTCAATGTCTCCAATTATTATACATAATCTAGCTTTACTTATTCACCTTAGAAAGATGAGTAGAAAACTTGTATAGTACAAAAAATTGACAACACATTAAACACAAATTTATGTCATTAAATTATTGTAACTAATCCACTTTTTCATTTCAAAGAAATGCTAAATTGAAGTTGGAATATATTACAGTATATCAAATATTTTAAGATAAAAAATGTTTCTTTCCAACATATTACATTAAAATAATTTGGAAAATGTTTTATTGCACAATATTTGGAATATTTCATTCTTTGCTGATAAATCAAGGTATTATCAAAACATGCCATTCAACTACTTAGGTTATTTTCATTAGTGTATAATGTACATAACAGCTGAGAGTGGCAATAATTGAACATAAATTCATGAATATTTTAGCTGTCTTGATATTTTCATAGGCAAAGCTTTGTTATTGCTGAAGCAAGATTTTTTTTCGATCGAAACCGAGGTTGATTTTTGAAACTACAACATTTCTTACTGATTGCAATAAAAGCTAGTGTTTTAATGTGGCCATCTTTATGCTTTTAAGTCTTTCACTTGGTCAACCATAGGTTAAATAAATGAAGATTTTTTTTATCCTATGGCCTATACTTTTAAGCAAGAATTAGGCTAGAGCTTGGTAACATACAAAATAATGAATGATAGAACTTTTAAGTCATAGGTAATTTACATAAAATAATTAAGTAATTTTGAACTAGAAACAAGAACTTTTTTAAAAATCATTTTATCAGAAACTTATGGTTATTAGCATATTGCACCAAACATATAGGGAACTTCGTCCTTCTTACTTACAAGGAAAAGTGTAATAATCCAATAAGTAGGTGTGCTTGATTGAGCAATATTATTTAAGCAGAAAAATGTATATATGCAACAAAAACAAAATTGAAATCAGCCCTACATAGTTTATTGTTCTAAATTATATTGCCGCATTTTTAATTTTAGATATAGAAAAATAATTATGTCTAATGAACTAAGGGTCCCGGGTTTGATTACCAGCATGGCTGAAAAATTTATTATTGGTTAAATGTAGATTTACCCTTTCACAGTGATGATTTAACGGCCAGCGACTGGATGTTGTGCCTCTCCTTGTCTTAAGTTAGAATATATATATAAGGGATATGAAGCTACGACAGGCCTAGCCAGCCGGTAGTGAAAAATATATGACTTGAACAAAAAAGATGACCCAAGCCACAGGCTGGAAACAGTAATGAATGTAAAAAAAAAGTTCAGTGATCACTAATTCATCATATAATCACCATCAAATTCAGCGAGGTACGCCAATGCACCAATAAGTTGTTTTCCCAATGGCGGGTGAGAATCGAAGAAGAATGTGCGCTTCATGTAGAGGCTTACATACTTTCCGTAGTGGAGTTCATCAAATCTGGAAATGACAGACAAATATAATGTGAACACCTCACACAACAACTTAATATGGCCTGAAATGTATTTATATTCAACCAAATGACCTTTTTCAATAAGAAGTAAAGGTCGGCTAAGATGTATTTCTCGTGTTAACTATAAAAATTGTTTGTTAGTCTACAGTACATCTAATTCCCCCCCCCCCCCCCCCCCCCCCCCCCATTTTTTAGTCTCACACTCATGCCATTAGCAACATGAGCTACCCCTTGTGAAACATGATGAGAAGGAAATGTACAGGAATGCACCAGCATTCTCACAGAGAGCGAATGAAAGGCTACAGTGTGAAAAAAAGTACCTGGAGTTCTTCCTGAACCTAGCGTCCATTATATGATTATTGAGATCAAAACTTCTGATAATTTATCACATATAAGTAACTATTTTGTTATTCGCGTCTGTGGTCACATGGTCTAACGCATCACTCCAATACAGGTTTGTTATAATTTTACCCAGCCCAAAAAAGAACAAATATTTTATTTTGGATACAAATGGATCATTTAATTTTTGAAAATGGTTAGTCGTTCCATTGAAAACCTTTTGATTCAAACCCAATAATAATAATACATTGATTTGTATTTGGTGTTGTACACAATTTTTGAAATTACAGATTATATACAATAGACTAAGCTATAAAAGATGTTTTACTTGGTTGAACAAAATAATATGTTCAACTAGCAACTCACTTGGAATAATATCATTTTAAGGTACCTATACTGTATTAATACTAGGCCCTAGAAATAATACTTTGTCAAAAAAGCAAATGAGATAACAAAAGTACTTATCTTTATTAGCTTATACAGTATTGTTGCCAAGAATTATATTGTTGCATTATTGTGAATTATTGTTTTCCTTTATTATATCTCTTATTACTCCTTTCTTTAATAAATTAAAATCAAAATATGTTTCCCTGGATCCTGAATAATTAAAATATTTGAATTATTGGATATCTTTAATCAAACTATATAAAACAATAAAACCCAAAAACCTAATAAAATAAAAAAACAATAAAACCCAATATAAACCAAATGGATTTTTTTTTATAACCGGGTTTTTTTTCAACCCTGCTCCATTGTTAGAATGGATTGACGGTGATAGAAATATTGGGGTTTGAATTCAATTCAGGTGGACTGAAGATGTTTTTTCTTAAATGGTTTTCCCTTCTCAACCTCACACAAATGTGAGTACATTTCCTCTAAAATTCCACAAGTCCTCAACTCTATTCCATTAGCATGATAAATTAAATGGTTTAGCCAAACCAAATACTGAGAAGCAGTGGTTAATTTTTATTCAACTAGTAATATGGCTATGTTCAATATAACAGCTTAGTTAAGAGATAGTCCGACACCTTAGCTTAGTCGATAGCATGTAGCCTACCGAGCTAAGGTTCTCGGGTTCTGGCATGGCCAAAAATTTATCATTGATGAAAATATGGGTTTACCCTTTCACATTGATAAATCGACGGCCGGGGACTGGATGTTGTGCCTGCCTTAGTCTTAAGATAGATTATAAGGCATATGAAGCTACAACAGGCCTAGCCAGCCGGTAATGGAAAATAAATGACTTGAATAAAAAAGTGACCCAGGCTATAGGCTGAAAAGGGTAATGGATGTAAAAAAAAGTTAAGTTAAAAGATATGCATGCATACAACCAAAACAGGTAGGTAGTAAAACACAGTGCTAAAAAAAAGTTAAAGAGATTATAGTCTTATGCTATGGGCAAGGTGGCTAAAAGGTGCCTTTAAACACCAATGAGAGACTTTGATATTGTAAATCCTATTGGATTCATAAAAAAATAAAGATAGGATACATACCTGTATATTTTGAGAATGATGAATTTGAGTTAATTTGATGGAAAAAAAGTCTCACTCAAACAATCAAGGAATGTAAATAGATCAAGAAATAGCCTATAAAAACAAATGGCCGGCTGTCTAAGAATCAAGTGTATGATGACATAAGATATGACAGACCCAGTTAAATAGGTTGAGATGAAGAAGAAATAAAATAATAATATACAAATTAGAAAGCAGAAGATAATATCACCTTGAATGCAGATGTATTTGGGCAGACACAGAGATAACCTATTATTTTGAAAAGACTTGTGTTAAAAAAAAACACTTAGAAACTTTAGGATGATGTTTTATGTCGACAAACCAGCTGTCTACCTAATAATACTAATTAAACCCAAGACTTTAAAAATAATTCACGCTCAGCAGCAAATTTAAGGAGGGCTGGGGGTACAGGGGCCACTTGCCCCCTTCCCTTAGGTAGAATATTTGATTTTTTTATATACTAATGGAAGTGGAGGGCGAGGGCTGTGGCGGCGACCAATGAGGTTGTGAGACCAATACGATTTTTTATTTCGCATCTTATTGCTAGGTTGTAGGAGAGTAAGGGGAAGGGGGGGGGGGAGCAGTGGGCACTGGGCAAGGCGATTGGCAATAAGGACGTGTGTTAAGGGAAAATATGCCTACCAGAGCACAAATATGTTTTTCCATTTAATTTACTATTTTTAAATTCGTGCTTGACGCTCAGTGTCAATAAAATGTATTACTTATTTAAATTTGAGCTTGACCTACAGGTACAGGTAGGCCTAGAGGTACAAGTTGGTAGGCCTACTGTAAGGTAAATTTTTCTTATAAGGTAAAATCTAATCTCCAATACTGAACTCACACAATGCTTCTAGGTTCTTCTAGCTTGTACATGCGGGTGGCTAGAGCCGCCACAAAAAGCATCAAAGACACAATATCAATTTCCAATTTAAGCCTAAACCTTTCTTGTGCTTCAATCTGAATGGTTTCATGGTTTTGCACAGAGGAACCTTGTTCAGTGTGAGTTTCTGATGTCACAGATGCACCATCCCCCTAAAAAAACAAAACAAAACATTAGAATTTTTCCCCTGAGAGATAAGAACACGATATCGATTAGGCAATTTTATAGCTTAGGCCTAAGAAAAAAAAACCTCCCAAGACTTCAATCCGCAAATGAGCCACAACAATTGAGCGGCTGCTGTCATTTAATAATGAGAGTGCCAACTTTCGCGGATAGAGAGTGTCATGTGGTCAGTACAACGAACCCTTCAGCCGTTAATCTCAGTTTTGTAGACCAAAGCCACTATTTTTTCATTCAAGAAGATCTTCATTTGTCCCCACAAGGTTGAGTTGACCTTGTTCCAGACGCAATGCTTCACAGAAAAATCTAAAAGCGCCGGGTATCTGGTCCCGGGACCTCTGGTAATGTGACCAGGAACTCTGACCACTAAACCACAGAGCCGGTCTTAACTTAACCCTCGAGTGGCCACGCTGAGGTATAAAGTACCCCAATTTTTTTTTTTTTAGTGTGTGGTGGCACTGTTGCTCTGTCTATTCCTTCAGTGTGACCTTGACTATCGGTCGGTATGGTTGGTGTTCAGTGAAATCAATTAGTGCGTCTGAAAATTGAATTTATTTGAAAGAGTGTATTACTGGGGTATCACATACCCCATGCGCCTGCTCAAGTCACGTAAGTTTATATATTTATCTAATTGATTTTTCATAAATGAATAAATTTCTATGCAAATCTCATTATAACTATTTGCTGGATATTTTTGTTTTTTATTTTTACTAGAGCTAAGAAGCTTGTGTTTGATTCCTTTCAAGGTTATATAATATATAGTTATTGAATTTACATCTTGTTTTGTCCTAAAAATAATTCCATTTTCATTTACTACCCTGTTATAACCAATTGGTTTTAGAAATTGTAAAAATCTAATAAAGACAAAAATTCAAATAAATTCTTATTTATTTAGAATGATGTTTCCCGAAGAAATCGGCAAAATATTGCAGGAGCTGTCAGATGAAGAATATATTGATAGCCCTGATTCTGATAATGATGAGGAAATTTTAATTCAAAGTGACCATAATAGTGAGTCTGAACAAGATTGTGTTTCTTCAAATGAAGATAGTAAAACTACAACTAATGAAGATTATTTTACCAGAAAAGATAGAGAATGTATTTGGAGGAGAAAACTGACTTTTTAAAGAAAGGAAGAATTCACAGAAAAAACATAGTCAAAATATCTCCTGGTCCCAAACTTATTGCAAGGGATATAAAAGGTGAAATATCGGCATATTATAAAATTATTGATATGGTTATGTTAGATGATATTGTAAAATTTACAAATATACATATTGCAAAAAGACAATTGATGGCACCATATTCTAGGGACAAGGACGGAAAAGAAACGTCAAGAGCTGAGATTATGGCATTATTGGGGTGTCTTTACCTTATTGGTATCAAAAAGGGACATTACACTAATGTTAAGGAACTATGGGCTTCAGATGCAACCGAAATACAATTTCTAAGAACTTGTATGAGCTACAAGCGATTTTTATTCTTGCTTTGTTCTCTACGATTTTACAATAAAAATACAAGAAATGACAAAAGAAAAATAGATAAGCTAGCTGCTGTGAAATCATTTTTTGATGCATTTGTACTTGATTGTATGAAAACGTATAATATGGGTACTCATGTCACAATTGATGAGAAGCTGGAAGCATTTCGGGGGCGCTGCAGTTTTGTTCAATATATTCCGAATAAACCTGCAAAATACGGGATCAAAATTTTTGCAATTTGTGACTCAAATACATTTTTTGGCCATAATTTAGAAGTGTATTGTGGTAAGCAAGATAGTGTCAAATAAGCAAAATGACATTGTGAATAGATTGGTTTCAGATATTGAAGGATCAAATTTGAAATCTTACAGTGGATAACTGGTATACCAGCTATCCCTTGCCAAAATCTCTTTTGGAAAAGAAAATAACTTGTGTTGGTACTCTCAGAAAAGACAAAAGAGAGATTTCCTATGAATTTCAGGCAAATAAAAATCGAGAGGGGGTTTGTCCATATTTGGATTTCAGAAAAACATGACGATCACATCCTATGTGCCCAAGAAAAACAAGGCTGCCATTTTATTATCTACAGTGCATGATTCATCAATTATCAATAATGACACTAAAAAAAACAGATATAATAATGGATTACAACAAGTCAAAGGGAGGAATAGATACAGTGGATCAAATGTGTAGTGTATACGATGTTGCATGTATTACACGACGATGGCCTATGAGAGTATTTTATTCATTGATAAATATAGCTGGCATCAATGCACAAATTTTATACTCTTCAACATCTCAAAATTTAACAACAGCCAGAAGAATATTTTTGAAAAAGCTAGCTTTGACTATGATGAAGATTTACATGTAAGAATCACATTCATTTAACATACACATGTGATGAGTGTAACAACATTAATGAGGCTGATTCTGATTCTTAAATATGTTTAATTTTTTAAAAACATCATATTTTTAAATTTAGTAGTGATTTTAGATCAACATTATTATTATATTTGTATTGTACTTTTAATCCCATTGTATCTGTAAGAGTATTAATTAGCAAAATAATAACCAGTAAGTTTACTTACCAAAAACAGTATTGTCTAAGTATGTAACTTTCATAAAAATATTTTGCTAAATATCAAGAATTTTTCTATTTTTTATTAAATACATACCGATATCTATCAATATGTTTGTTTATTAATACAATATTTATTTAAGAAGCTTAAATGGATCTAATTAAAATAAAACATACCATAAAACAAATTATTTCGTTCATACATGTATCAAAAGTACCATGAAAATAAAAGTGGGGTATAAAGTACCCCACGCGCCTGCTTGTGTTAAATATTATAGCATGCCCACTCTAGGGTTAACTATAAGTAAAAATGTAACAATATTATAGGCTCTAGCATGCCTCTTCAACTGTCACACCACAATCATTTATCATCATAATAATCATCTCCCAATTCCAGTTAACAGGGTGTGGTAATTAAGGCAATCATTATGGAAAATATAGACAAGTAAGCAAATGTATGAGGAAGGTATTAAAGGGCAGTGTATAAGGTAGGAGATAAAAGGTAAGTATATGTGGAAGGTAATCGACAAGTAAACAATTGTATGAGGAAGCTAATATTTAAGGGCATTGTATAAGGTAGGTAATAAAGGTAAGTGTATGAGGAAGGTACCATAATAAAGGAAACAGTAATAATTCAGCATTATTAAGCTTATTTTAGTTAAGCTTAGTAAGAATACTGTCACAAAAACAATTGCTCAAGATAAGATGTTGGAATCACAACAAACTTAACGTTTGTTTAGAGTTAATGCTAGATAACAGTTCTTGTGCTTTTAAATAAAAGCAATCACATGATGCACTTAACAGTGACATGAAATTCATTTAAGGTAAGAGTTGTCCAGAGGAGAAGTTTCACATTATATGTGAAATGTACCATATGTGTCCCTATCATAATATCATGCTGTGATCCATGTCAACACATATTTAGTTCTTAATTTGTTTGTTCATGGCATGCATACTCCTCCTTCAAAGACTCATTTGTCTGCAGCTAGCTAACACCAAAATGTTGGAGCCTTTACTGATCGTTATTTTAAACCCCAGTAAGTTTCTGTTGCAAGAACTTGAATCCTAATTAGCTATTAACAGCTTAAATTCAATTTTAGTGAATAATTTGTTTTAAACAATCAAAATTCATGGGCTGTATTTTTATCGAGTTGTGAAGTTACATAAATCCTGAATATAGGCCTAGACTAGGCCTATGTTTATTTACTTTAAATGAAAGTTAAGTTGATCATGATTCCGCTCATGAAGGCCATGAGTACGAGTTACTTTTGAAAATTTCCGTAAACCTACCTTTAAAATAATGTTTTCATTATTATCAAGAAATAAGGCTCTTGGCATCTATTTGTTTGGTGTTTTAATATATTAAATCATTCAAAACACAAAAATAAACAACCAAACAATAATAACTTTTTAACATTATTAATAATTTTATATTTACCTCAGCTCTGTCCGTTGAATGTGAATTGTTAAGTTCTGTTAACTTTAATTCTTTGACACAACCATCCTTTTTCAAAGTATCTTCACATTCAATTTCTTCAATATAAGAAATTGATTTGCTTTTTGGAAATTTCTTTCCCTGTTTTAAGTGAGATGATTTATTTCTTTTGTATGCTTCCATTGTTTCATAACAATAAATTATAATTAAAACCTATTAATATCAATAAATACATTATATATTTTAAAAGCCATCTAACTCCGTAGGTCAATGGCACTAACGGGAGTTTTAAATTGACATATTATAATTATGCTACGCTGATGTTGTTGATGAATTTTTAACAAGTTTGCCAACTGCTGTAAGTAATTTGTCTTAATAATTCATTTTAATTTTTTCTAAATGTTCATAAATTGAAATAGTAAAAAATGCAAAATGCATTAAATCGTTTGAATGGGGCGACACACAGAGTGGATCTTTGTTAAATGTCTCCAAAATTAAGGTAGAAGATTTTGATAATGGCGGATCAGGAAATGAATGTTAGCTTAGTATAAATGGAAATCTGTAAGAATAAATGGTATCTGGGAAGAAAGTTCTGAAAAAATAGAAAGATAAATGGTGAAATTGACAGACAGTTGACTGCATCTCAGAGAGTAGTTGGAACTATTGCAAAAAATTAAATAGTATCGAAAGAGGCAAAGATAGCAGTATAAAAGTGTGTTAACCCCAACATTATTTAATGAATGTGTAGCGTGGGTTTGTTAGGAGAAACACAAGAGCAAGGTGAATGAAGTTGGAATGAGATATATCAGAAATGTATGTGGTAAAACTCGTATAGATAGTGTCAGTAATGAATGGGTTCTGAAGGAGTGTGGTTTGAAAGGACAATGTGAAAGAAGAGTACGTTGGTTTGGGCATGCTAAGATGATGAGTGTGGATTGATTGACGAAGTAAATATATGAAGGTAGATTGTATGGACCAAAAGGAAGGAGTAGGTCATGAAAGACGTGGTTAAATGTTTTAAACAAATGTGTGAAAAAGAGGAACATTAAGAGTTTTAAGAATAAAAGAACATATATGACTCGGTGTATGGATGTTGTTGAAGCGAAGGGAGAATGCAAGGATAGGGAAGAGTGGAGAACGTTAATGAAGAAATGGATTAAGTACGTATGATTAAGCATGTATGTATGTATGTGTAAAAATATATTTAAAAAACACTAAAATAAATCAAATGTAGTTAAAATAGTATAACCATATATGAATATGTATATATACTTTGTTTCCATCTCGATGATCAATAAAGTGGATAATTAGATACTTAAACAAATTATATTATATTTCAGAAGTTTTATTTGAAGTCGCCCTTCAGACTGAATTCGTGTAAACCAATAAATAATCATCAACTGTTTCCAGCTTTTGGCCGGGTCAGTTTAGTAAGGTGCCTCCAATATCCTTTATCTTTCCACTATTATTCCTCCTTTAATTACTTCCAAACTTCTCCTCTCACTTGCACACGTTGTTATCTGATTATCCCATCTCCTTCTTGGCCTTACTTGCGGTCTTTTTTCTACATACTTCATTTCAAACATTTTCTTCTGCATCCTCTCCTTTTCCATCCTCATTGCATGCCCATGCTATCTCAGTGTTGCTTCCTCTGCTATCAAACTCCCTATACCCCCACTTTTTTCCAGTTAACTTCAATCCTAATCTTGTTTCTCCTCGTGACAGCTAGCATGCTCCTCACAAACTTCATTCTCATAGCCTCCACTTCCCTAGTCTCTCTTACATTCAATGTTCATGTTTCTGCTGCATGTGTGGCAGTGGATAGAAAGTACGCCCTGTACAACATTTCCTTACACTTCAAGGACATTTCTCTTCTCCGTAACAGGTCTCTTACACACCAATAGAACAACTCTCCCAGCTGTCCTCTTCTCGTCAGAGCCTCTCTACTTCCACCTTTTGTCTCAATCCCGCCTCCAAGATATTTTATGTTCTGTACTTTTTTCAGCTCTACTCCATCCAACTTTATAGCTTTACTAGGTATTATCCTCTTCCTTGTAATTACCATCACTTCACACATCACCATGCTAAATTTCATAACACACTCTTTCACTTCCTCATTTCAACCCTGTATCTATTCTTTTACTTCCTATTCCTTCTCCTCCCATACCATCAAGTCATCAGCAAACATAATAGTGTTAGTAATTGAAAAAAGTTTGAGGGGCATTGAACTATTGAAAGTAGTAATTATTGTAGTTGATCAAGAGATCTGTGAAGTATAGCTTTTCTGGTTTTAGTGATGTGTATGTTTTGCTCATAGTTGTTTTAGTCTTTGATTTTTAATCATCTATGAAGTATTATAAAAGTCAACAATGCAATCATAGTTAAGACTCGGTAAACGTTGTTTATGTTTTATTTAACTTCTTTTGAAGAATAACTGTGTGATAAATATTCTTGGTGGGTAGCTAAGTTTAATTTACAATAGCTTTCATTCTTTGCTTCCTGAGCTTTCCTGCCACTTTAATAACCATTACCATTACAAAGTAGGGGTGAGAGGGCACTCCCCTGCTTCATTTTTATTTTTTTATTTGGAACTATACCGTTCTCCCACTATCCATCTTAACATAGCTCTTGTTATCCTCATACATTATTTTCACTCTCATTACAACTCCTCTTTCTATTTAGTCCTCCTCCATTACCTTCTAAACTTTATTTATACCCACGCTGTCATATGTCTTCTCCACATCCATAAATACAATTACCAATTATTTCCCAAATTCCATCAGCTGTCGTGTGGCAAAGATAACGCATTTTGTAGATCTTTGATCCCTAAATCCATGCTGTTCCTCTCTCCAACTACCTTTCATTGTTTTTCTTATTCTCTTTTCCGGTATCTTCTAATACATTTGTGTAAAGTAGCACATCAGCGTTATCCCCCTATACTTTCTGTCACCTTTCTTGAAAATAGGTACGGTATTATAATTCCCTTTTTCCAGCCCCGCTACTCAAGTGTAGACCACGACAGGCTTAGTAAGCTGGTGGCCAAAAAATACCATACTATCCCAGAAAATAAAGTAAATACTAATAAATCCTACAAGGTGAAAATCTAGTCAGATTGTCAAGGAAGAAATTTTTAGATTATGCGCAAATAAATATAAAGTAGCCTTTATTGATAAGATCTCACTATATTTATGGATAGCTGTCAAGAGAGAATAGATTCCATATTTCAAAAATTGTATTTTCCAAACACGTTGATTGGATTCTTCATGCTATATGTGCAAAAGAGCACTTGTAATTATTATGAACCTTACTTTACCAATAAAGATTTATATAAATATATATATATTTTATTAAAATTGATATGTATTTGAGTATTGAATCCAATATACACTACAATAAACTTATTACACCTAGATCGTTCATGCTTAGCCATTTACTCAGTGCGGGACACTAAACAGCTCTGGTTATGACGTCACTCGACTTCACAGAATTTTACTACTAGATTATGCATGCGTATCTACTTCCTCTGGGCTCAACCAAGGCATCTATAGTATACTACGAGATAATGTTGGCTGTTTCAAATTTTGTGATGTAGTTAAAGAGAAAAAAAATTCTTCCAATACTTGTTGATTCTGTTGGTTTTAGAGTTGATACTAATAAGCAACATAACTATGCTGTTAGTTTTTAATTAGTATCGCTAAGCAGAACTTCCTTTGGGAACCACTCTACCTAAGAGAGGCTTTTACTTTACATCTGAGTTAAATGAGTTGCATTGAGTTAATCAGGAGGCAGTAATATTGCTTAGAATAATTTGGGAAGTCAATAACAATAATTCACTAAAATAATTAAAAGTTAACAAATTTTAATTATTGCTTTAAATGGAAATCATTGTTAGATAAATACAAATATACAATAAATTATTGTGTACATAATTGATTACTTACATTACATACATTTTCGTGTAGATTACAAATTATACATTGAAATAATCCTGCTACTTTATTACATTATTTTACTCAACAAAAATGTCTTTGACTCTAAAAAATGTGCTCCAAGATAAGTGAATAAGTACCTATTAGAAATAGATATTTGATATTATCCACTAGATTTATTAGTTTGTTGTATTTTTTTTTAATGTTGGGTAGAACTACTGTTATTTTTCTTTATTTTTCACACTTTATATTGCAAATTTGATAATTCCCAATTATCCGAAACCAAAACCAAAAAGATTGAACTCAAGCGGTATGTCTCGAGGGGGTTTACCCACTCGAAATGTAATATCTCAAAGGGTTTTTGACCAATATGACGCGTGATTTAACAGATTATCTCACAATTATTCAAGAATTAACTGCAGTAAATGAACCTCTTAAATAAATTTATAATGTTAAGATTAGTGTTAATGCATATGCTATTAGGTAAAAGCATTATTCAAACTCTTTAGATTAAATAATCTGACAATTAGTAAAAGACGCTATGACGGGACCGTCTAGATCGTCTGCACAGGAAGTAAGTTTCCAGTATGAGAAATTGGTATGTACAACATAAAACCGACTCGAATGGTAGCTCTCTCGAGGACTCGTCTCGAATAAGACTGATTTTCATTCGGGAAGACAAAAATGTTTCATCAACGATTTGGACCATCCGAGTAAAATAAACTAGAGTACAAACCGAGAGATATCAGGAATAGGGAGCCAGGTTTCTGAATGGAACTAGTTGGCAAAAACAAGAACTGCTCAACATTTCATGGCATAGCTTTAGTAGATTTTTGAATGTTTAGAATAGGTTCTTCAATAATTGGATCTACTGTGGGTGGGCTACGACTACACGTCTAAGGAGACACCGTCTCAACTCCTCCACCTTTCTAATTACTAACAGCTCTTCTAAGCACCAACAAGCCAAGGGCGGCTTGTTGTTAGGGCAGAGGGGTGGGGGTTGTTGGTTTTTGTAAGGCTCCTTCAAGTACAAATTTAATAATTTTAAATAATCAAGATTTTAATTTATAATAGCTTTAATAGTAATAATATTGCTAATTTATCCAAAAAAATCATAATAATAAAACGAGGACTTGTAAGAAAAACACAGTTTTGACTAACAAATTTGTAATTTCATTTAAAAAAACATAAAACAAAGAATCACTGTCATAATATTTACATGGGCCTAAAATGTCTTAAAAGGTATTAATAAAAAGATTATGTATTTTAATTTTTAATACATAAGATTGATTATCATACTACAGTAAGCTTAGTAATCTAATTACTGGAAAATTTTATTTTTAAGACACTTGCTTTTCTGCACATAAGAGCTAAGGTGAAAGAGTTGTTGATTAGGTCATTTTGGAGAAGGGGCGAGAGAGGTGTTAATCATTCTTTACAACAATGAAGTATTGGTTTCAATATTTCCACTCATCCACGATAAAATTAAAACATAGTGAGAGTTTGTTAGGAAGAAAATCAAAATCAAAAATACAAACATATTATTTTATGATCAACAACGATAACATTTTACCAAATCAATAGTGCTATTTGCGAAAAAAAACCCGAACGAGTAGTAAGACGCGGTGCACCGAAAACCAAAAACTGCTATTTTATACAGGCAAAAATATTATCCACCAAAGATGACAACTTTAGATTCAATGACTTGACATACGAATTCATGGAAGTATATACAGTAAGGTTTTTAGCTGTCAGATAAGGGTATTTTTATATTTTAAAAAATTAGACTGTAGCTTCCTAAGAAAATGATTAATCTAAGTATCTAAATTGCACGAGAAAGTTGTTTGTTCTAGTATTTTGCATTAGTTTTCCAATACTATCGAAAGTTCACCTTTCTTTTGGTGGACAGCCCGAGCTGTAGCCTTGATTTTCTTTTGCTTACCCTTCTTCGGGCCGGTTTCATATTCCGTGGCTGAGAGCCGCCGCCGACAGTTTCCTGACTTTCTAACACTTTATCTTTCATCTCTTCTAATAGTGGTATCAGAAACTCCTCGTTGATGAAATTCCCCAGGACCTTGTTGTCTGACGGTTTCCGTCCACGTAAAGTTCTATTCCGATAGAAGGCATCGTATTCTTCATCTGCAAGTCTGCGCGCTTCCTCATTTTCTTCAGGACCAAACCTAAACGCCAGCGGCTCGTTGTAGGTCACCGCCAGTCTCTTGTTTTGAGATCCTGGAACTTTATGCCCTCTTGATCGTTTCTCGTGTACTTGACGTGGTTCTCTGGCCTTTACTATTGTTTCTCTGAAGTGTAAAGCGCTGACGGGTTGGACCACACCGTCATCATCGTCGGCTTCCCCGAAGCTGTGGGCGTCTCCGAACCGCTTCATGTCAGCCATGGAGACATATCCACCTTCCTCCCCGGTACGGTTCCATGAAGCTATCGAGGGTTGCCTCGGCCTTGACGAGATCGCGAAACGACCAACCTCCACTGGTACGTCATCCCCATCTCCCCCTCCGTCAGATGCGTTGTATTCGTAGTGATGTCCTAATAACGCTGCGAGGGAATGGGCGTTTTGATCTGGCTTTAAAAACACGTTCTTGTCTGTAAACAAAACCAAACCATATTAATATTTTCCCCTCGATAAAATTCACTACGATATAATTTTTAAAAAGTACACATTCTGGTTGTAAAATGGTTTAAGGCGTCACTCTCGCAATAGACGGGAATGTGGATGACAGGGATATCGGGGCTTGATTTCTGGTCTGATGCACTGTGGTTTTTTCCTTGGTGACTTTCCACTTATACTCTACGCAAATATGAGTACACTTCTTCTAAAATCCAACCGTCCTCATACCTAACTCATTAGGTATCGTAATTAGTAAATGTGCTTATAACGATAACGATTAGTGAAATGCGATGACAAAAACCAACAAATACTTTATGATGGATTATTAACTTTGTGATTAGTTTTTTTTTTGTTTTTTGCTAAAGTAAAAGTATTATACTTGATTAAAAGAAAAATTAGACAGTTATTAGCTTGGTGATGAAGGTAACTTTTGGCGGCTCCATGGGCCTCGTAAAAATACATTGGCTCAGGAACAAAAGGGAACTAGGTTATATTGTATCCACACAAATTGACTTGATGGGTGTACAATATAATTTGTAACCACATAAATTCTAAGATAAATTTTTACCAATAGCTTAAAGGAGAGAAACCAATTGAAACGGCCAGCACGGCACAGGCCAGTCCGGTTTGGTGCGGCTCAGCTCGTAGTTACCCCCACTTGTAACACCGGACCGGCCATAACGTTTGTAGAAACTCCTTGCAAGTCACAGTTGCAATGCAAAGCTCGTCTGAAGAGAAATTACTGGCGGTGGGTGTAGTTTGTGCCTTGGGGTGGGCACTCTTATAGAACTAACTGATCCCGTAAACTAGTTTGGGGCACTATCGCTAGGAGCAGCTTACAATGATGTCACAGAGGAATGCACATGCGTGGACGTGAAATCCATAGAAAAGAAAGTGTGAATTCTATGTAAAATTTGCCATTTTTTTTTTAGCAATTTGTCCTTTATTTTAAAGAAGATGTTTAGCTAGATCTTCTAGATTTTTGCATTTTATAACGTGGCTTATTTATTTGATTAATTAACATTTCGCAATAGAAATTGCGTTGTTATCCGAGTGAAACGTCCCGCTTTGAATCTTTTAGTTCGCGGCACTAACGCCGCGAGCGCTAGCAATGTGGTTCCACTTGCCAACATTAGAGTGGCGTTTCTGTATTTCCCCTTTTCTATGGTTTGTGCGGAGGTGGAAGAGCGTAAAAAAAAAGTGCCGTAAACACAGGCTGATATTTGTTACTATGCGTTATCCATTTTCCTGTTGTGATAACTTGATTCAGGACATTATAGAATATAGTGGAATGGGTTCTCTCCAGAGGCGGATTTACGCATAGGTCAAGTAGGCACGTTCCTACGGCGGCAGATTTTAGGGGCGGCAAATTTTTAATGACGAAAAAAAATACATATATTTTTCTGCCAGTTAAAATAATTGTATGGTTTCATCGTGTGTGTGATTGCTGTGGTTTGCTGTATTTGCGTATCATCATGACAGAGGATCGCCTTAATCCACTCACAATCATCTTAATTGAAGGCCACTTATTGGATGAAAGGGATTTGTATGGCATCCTTGATCAGTTCGCTCAACAGAAATAAAGGCGAAATATACTATAGTTTATTTCTATTTTCTTATTGTGTACATGCTAATATTTTATATGTAGTAACATGCTCTACAGTTTTTATATTTTTAAATTATATAATATTTGAATTTGTGTGTTGTTATAGTGTAAGACTGTTTATTTACATTTTTTAAGTCTTTGCTTATATTTTTACTACTTTTAAAACCTCACTATAATAAATAAAAAAATAATGTAAGTAATTTTCATCTGTCGTTCCACATATAGCACCTGTGTATATGATATATATGTGTCGGTGCATGACGAGTGGTAGGGGGAAACGGGGATTTAGAGGGTTAGAAACTAAGGTAGGAAAAGTGGGTGGCAGAGTCGTAAATCCACCCCTGGTTCTCTCTCACAGCTTCTATAAGAAGTTCGTCTGAACTCATTATCACACACAATCACAAACTTATTTTAAGACACAGGGGAAAACAACTTCACCGCCTCGTGGTCACAGACGAACGGATTTAATTCTAGGGGAAGCATAAGTGAAATTAGAGGTAGATCTAGTAGCTTTTCTAAGCTGTCGGATAAAAACTTGTCCTATGAAAATTGAGCTCTACAGGGGCGGCCCGAGGTAAATTTCGTGCCAGGGCGGGATTGCTTTGTGACGCCCTACTATATAACCGGTGGATAATATAGTCCATTTGCCATAGGAGTGGTGTTAACTGACAGCTAGCAAAAGCTAGCAGACATACTCTTATGAATCCATTCGCCAGACCATATGGCCTACAAAACTATAATATGTCGATTTGTCAGTCAAAACTTGGGGGGAAAAAAATGTTTTTTAAATTTTGTCTTTCTTTTGACCGTTCTTTAAATCTTCTGTTAGCTGTTAGCTACCACATTTCCCATGGCGATTGGACTCTGGGAAAATATGAAAATAATCCCCAAACATAGCATCTCCAAACCTAACGTAGCCTGTGCGTGATAGGAAAACAACCTGAAGGGGAAACCCCTTAAATGCTATCTTTACGCTAAACCTTTCACTTTGAGATTGTACAAAAAAAACTGTCAGGATTACAAATAGAACTATAAGAACCTGTTTTGTGGACAATTTTCTCCCCTATTTTTTTATTAAAAGTTTAATAAAAACTTAGACAATAACGGTTTACGTTATAATTGCAACCAAAAAAAATAGTTTTAGGGAGCAATTTGTTCAAGATGTCAAATATAAAATAACTTTTTGAGAGTGGCACAAAATTTTAATTTACTCGCCACAAAATTATACTAATATGTAAAATTTCATGTTGGTATATAAAAAAAAGTGAACGATTGTTTTGCTTAGCAACTCCACTGTTACGCCTAGGTTATGTTAGGTTTGGAGTTGTTGGATTGGGGATTATTTTCATATCACGTACCAGGCTACGTTAGGTTAGGTTTAGTTCTGTTTGGAGCTCCCTCGAGCCAGCGCCCCGGGTAGCCGCTCGGTTCGCACGACCCTTAAGCCGCCCCTGGAGCTCTAGTTTCTAGAGACATCCTAATTTACTACTAAGCTCCGCCCCACCGCACTTGTCACCCTCCACTACCCACCCAAACCATAAAAACTGTTTGCGCTTCTGACATAATGAAATTAATTTAAACAATGGCCTTTGTTGAAAAATGATGAATGTACACGGGAATTTAATGGTATATTAAAAGTCATAATACAAAGCTACGATTAATTTAGTAATAATGTAAAGGCCAGCGGTGAAATTAGTTGGAAACTATTGTCGTATTCACTTTTCAAAATGATCCATCTAATTTGGTCGATTTGTTACCAAACGAAAAGGACGGATTATATAGAAATGAGCTATTTTGACGGTTATAAAAGTTACTGAACACAATATTTTCCTATGACCTTCTTCGGTGGTCGACAGTCGCAGTACTTCTACGATAATGTCCACAGTCGATAAAAAACACATCTGATAATACTTACAGCCCTCCTCATCACGCGATATCACCTCTGGGCCGACAACGTTCTGGAACAAATTATAACTTTTTAATAACTTTATCTGACTTTATTTCTTTTTTTTCACCACCTATTATGTATATTACCCATCCGAGCTATCCGCATCCATTTATGATAAATAAGGATCAAGGAGGTAGAATTTAGAGTAACTGTACCCGTATTTGCGTGGAGTATAAGTGGTAAACCATTTAGATTTTTTAAAATAAGTACACGCAAACCGGTTTTTGAACCCAGGCCTACCGTCATCGGCAAACCAGATCAGATTAGATTGACATTCAGTCCACATACCCACCGATGTGGATATTTAACTAGATAATTAGCACTTTTCAACGCAAAGTTGGCTTAACATGGCAATTCTTTGATCCTCGAATTTTTTAAAGCATTTAATTAATATTACAAAATCCCTCACTGTTTATATATATATATACATAAATAAATATATATATGTTATAATTGTATAAGTAGGTTAAGGCTAAAAAATTAAAAAACAAATTGTTCTCAATATTGAAACAATATAACTTTAATATGATTATTATTTTATCTGTGTTGATTTTATCTAATAAATACTACAAATGCAGATAATATGATTTGATGTATGAATACATTAAAGTATAACTTTATGGTAGCTTTTTTTGTACTCCGTATCCGTAAGGTCCTTAGCACATAACATAACTGATAGTTCTGTCCACAAAGTCCCAGTCAGTAGCACTCCTTAGAAGTTGGATACATTTTAACTTTGGACTGTCATTACTGACGATTAAGGAGAACCAATCAAAGGTAGACCAGTAAATGAGCATCGATATGCGAATCGAAATGAAATTATCTATTAAACGATCGCTTATTTTCTAAACGTGTCGTATTTTCATTTATTTAAGAAAACTTCAAAATATAAAGGATGTAATGTTCGCAACAAAAAAACACCACTAAACAAAAAATTAAATTATGAAAATGTTAATTTGTATTTATTGAATGTGCTGAAATTGTTTTATTTCGGGGTTTTTTTCTAGACAAAGTATTATTCTTTCCCATTATCTGACATTTTACTACTAGAGTGCGTGAATGAAATTAAAAATTAAAAAGAATCTAAATTCTTTGAGAAGACGCAATTCACGGAGGACGTAAGCGATGCTAAACGTGTTCTTATACTGAATATATTCATGACTTTATTTTCTAATATAACTAAGTACTAAAATATAAATATTATACATACTATTTATTAATTTATCCAAAATATCGATGATTTCCAGTAGCAATAATTTAAAACAAACGTTGATTCAACTTCAAGCAGATATAAACAAGCCGGTCCTACCTGTATAAAAAACATCAAACCAACTGTCGCAACAAGACTCATTTTTTTCTCGCCGAATACGATAGGTACTCAATGAGGTAAACAACGAGTGATTTCCTGCCAGTGATTTCGATAAACAGCGGTGGCTTGATTAATTATTCATTTAGTCACCTGACACTTGGTAGGTAATACGATCACTTTTTTTTTTTTAATTCGTCCCAACTTCTTTCATACCACATATACTTATCGCGTCATTAATAACGCTTTCCTTTTGTTTAGAATTATAAAATCAGCTACGCCTTTCAAAGAGAAGACTGTAGTATTTAAACGAGCCATCTCATTAAACGAAAATAAAAACACACAAATAAATTATGGCTTTGTCAAACCTCATAAAAATACAAGTTAATAGATTAACACAATGTCAAACACCATGTTGTTGAATGTCATGATTGAGATTTTTTTTTTTTTTTTTGCTCCGCGTCCTATTAACCGTTTGGGATATTTACACTAATAGGTTAAGGATGATGAGGGTAGAATTTAATGAAAGATATAGCCGCATTTGCTTGGAGATAAAGTGGAAAACAATTTAAGGAAAATCACCCTCAATACATTTTACCGAGATTCGAACCTCGAAATTCTGTAACCAGCAATCCAGTCTATTGTGACAATAACACCTTAGGCCGGAGTTTCTAAAACTTATCCTCAATAGTTGACCCCTTGATAAGCATTCGACCCCTATGTTATTTCTTTCAATCGTTTATGTTATACGCATACATTTGTTTTAGCGTTGCGTCTTACTACCCGTTCAGGTTATACGCTTATGTAATAATTACGCTAATGGTTTTAGGGATTACGAAAGCTATATTTAGAGGATGTATAACCAATATTGTGTGGAGAAAGAGTAGAAAACCATTTAGGAAAACCACCCTCAGTACACATGCCCAAGATTCGAACCTTGATCTCCCCGTCATCAGTAATCCAGTATACTGCAAGAATAGCGCGTTAGACCACGTGGCCACCGGAGCGTGTTTCACCTAGTCTTACTACCCGTTTGGGCTATAAGCATTAGTAAAAATTGCGTTAATCTGTGATATTGTTGAGGAAGTTTGCCTTTAGAGGAAATCTACCCGCAATTGCGTGGAGGCAGAGGGGAGAACCATTTATGGAAAACCAACCTCAGCACACCCGACCGGGATTCGAACCCCGATCTTACCATCATCAGAAGTCTAGTCTATTGCGAGAGTGACGCCTAAGACCGGGGTTGTTCAACTCATTTGATCATAAGGGCCATAATGAAAATTGAAAATACTGAGAAGGCTGCATTTCAAAAAATTATATTTTGTAAAATTCAAAATAAAATAAAAAAATATATTTTGAATCGAAAAAGAAAATTGAAAATATATAGTATTTTAAAACTTAATATACTCTCTATTTACTGCTAGATCTATGCAACCTTTTATTTGCATCTTGTGATGAAGTTTTCCCGTTAAAAAATTTTTTTGGTCAATACTCAATACAAACCGAGGAGGAATCTTTGAAAGCAAAATGTTACAACAAAGCTTGGATTATTTTTGAATAAGAAATAACCATTGTTCTTCATGCCTGGAAATTCTTAACTTGGATTGAAGGCCAATACTGGGACTAAAATATTCTATCAGGGGAACTTAATCGCTAAAGATTTAAACTTTGCTATTTATTATTTGAGGTATTTCTGAATCGACTGATTATAACAGCACACGACTTATAAACCAACTTTAATCTAGAAAAGAAGACACAACACCAAGCCCCCGGCCGTTAATTTATCACTATGAAAAGGCGAAACTCACACAAAATACATGTTTCGGCCATGCCGAGAATAGAACCTGGGACCATGAGATACCAACTTAGATAAGGTGTCGAACTTGGATAAACTAATAGGGTGTCGGGAAAACTGCGCCTTCCCAGAAAAAAGGGAAAACTGCGCCCTCGCATGAATCATCACACTAACATGTAGGAAAAGTTCGCTCACACGACCTTGTTTACTGTCTTACCTAAATAATTTAAACAAGTTCGTGTGGGCGCACTTTTCTCACTTTCCTCACGACCTTACCATTTTAACCGACGTAGATCGGCTCATCGTATCCTTTTGTTTAGGAGGATGGGGATTTCGAATCGACTCATCGCACATCACGAGGTCTTGAGGAGGTCAAAGTACATCGATTCATCGCACCTGTCTCTTTCCCTGTTGTTTAGGCTAGGTTAGGTTAGGTTAGGTTAGGCTTTTCAATGAAACACAGATTAGTGTGTATCTGTAAGCATTTGATGTGAACGTATAAATTGAAGTTACCAAACTAATTAGTGACGACCTTTTACTCCATTTTTTGAATCTAAGTTAGACTCTTCAAACACTTTGTTAGGTCTTGGGTTTACTTGTTTTGTAAGTGTGTAAAACAGTGTGTGGGACGCATTTTTCCCACCTAATGGTGTGATGATTCATGCAAGGGCGCAATTTTTCACTTTTTTTCTGGGAAGGCGCAGTTTTCCTGGGCGCAACTTTCTCTAATCTACTAATAGTATAATATGCGTTACGTTTCAACTTAATGGGCGAAACAGCAAAAAGATAAAAACTCAAAGATAGAAAAAGGATTTTAAAATTAACTAGATTAAAAATATTGAATTAGTCTAGTGTTACGTATGTGTTTTAGCTGAGTCGGTAGCACGTCTGTCTTCTGAGCTGAGGATTCTAGCCGAAAAATGTATGATTTGTGAAATTTTATTAATTTAAACTCAAATTCCTGGGTTGTCTGACACCTCAGCTGATAGCGTATCTATCTATTGAGTTAAGGGTTGCTGGTTCGATTCCTGACATGCTCGACAAATTTATCATTGACAAAATGTGGTTTTCCCCTTTCACAGTGAAGAATTAACGGCCGGGGGCTGGGTTTGAGTCTGTTCTAGATTTAAGTGTATGGGTCGTATGCGGATAGAATCAGTCCGTTCAGAAAGAGCATTTTAAATATTTAAGTGTGGGTGAGGGGGGGGAATATTTTCCTGGAGATATGTCAAATCCTCACCCCATCTTATTGCCAATTCGGGGTATATTTTTCCTTATTACACTGATGAAGAAGGACTTGCTAAATAATTAGTGGCGAGTGCATGCTAACTATGAAGTGATTAGCGGTGTGACCTTGAGATGGACTTGGTAATATATTCTTCATGCTGCCGTTAATTTAAAGTGATTTGTTTGTTATTATAACCCTTGAACGTTCTGCGACTGATTAGTTTGTCCGTCTCCATTTCAAGCAGTTCGTGTGTCTTTTAGTAAGTGAGTTGGTTTTTTGGTGAGATAGAAGACAGCTAAATTACAGGTAGGACATTAAGCATCAAATCACGCTATAGTTAGTGGTCACGCAGTCTAAGGCGTTATGTACGCAATGTACTGGATCGTCGATGATGAGGTATTTGAGGCTCGAATCTCAGACGGATACACAAGGTGATAAGGTCGGGTTTTTTTCCCCACAAGCGATTTTTCTCAAGGGGCCTCCATCGCTTCTACACGCGAATGCGGGTACACTTTATGCTTATCCCGTCATACCTTAAATTAAACATTTAAATAAACCTTATATTTATGAACCGTTTCACTGTCCGAACGATCTAAGGCGTCACTCTCATATTTGACTGGTCTGCTGAAGACGGGGATATCAGGGATCTAGTCCTGGTCGGGTCTTGAATGGTTTCCCACGCATTTTCCGTGCAAATGCGGGTGAGTTACCTCTTAAACTCTTCTTTACTGTTTGTTTAAGGGCGAATAATTTGATTACGGTTGTCCAATTTTCATTGGGATGGCCTTATCTGACAGCTAAAAGAGTTGCCATGTATATATTCATGTATCCACGCATCAGGTCGTGTGGTTTGCAGCTGTCACTCTTGATAGTTATTAATACCTTTATAAATAATTATTATGATATTATATAGCAGTATAATAATATTATTTAAAATATAATAATACTAATTATTATTACTTGTGTAATTTTCAGTGCTGGCCAGTCATAGGTCTCACGACTGTTGGACAGCACTATAATAAAGAAAATTATTATTATTATTATTATTATTATTATTATTATTATTATAACTGGCCGAGCTAAGCTAAGGTCTGCTTTAACTTGAGCATTTAGCATTCCGTCTGTTTATCCGTCTGTCTTACGTGCGGATCTTTGCTACGCGATAACTGACAAATGCGTGAACCATTTTTTTTAACGAAATTTTTAAACTTAAGCAGAACGATTTATGTCCTCTTCGCTTATCCTGGTAGTTAGCGAGCTTACCTTGTATAGTGCCACTTTTTTTTTTTTTTCGATTGGCACAAATGACAGGAAGGGACTTTGACATCCAGGTTCAGTCACCTGATGTGTAGACTATTAGCCACTCTGGTGGCACAGAACGTTACCAAGGGTACACATTAGGAGGTTGTCTACACGTCGTAGCTCGCAATGATATGATGTGATGATAGTTATTAATGGAATTGTGAAACCGGGGTGAGTCTTAACCTAACTTGAGGCTAATTTACCAAACCCTGGTGACCGTTGTGTACATTTTCCTTGAGGGAAAAATACCCAAGGTACTAGCTGTGAATCGAACCCGGGACCATTAGGCTTGTAGCCAGGTGCACTGATCACTACACCACGGGGCTGGTTATAGTTTCACTGTGGCTCAATAATAATAATAAAAGAAGAAGAAGACTAATAATAATACTAGCCCATAGTTTCGAGGTATAACTGTAACCTTCCAGGGTAAACGGAATGTAGCTATAGGTTGAATTTGGTAGGAAGAACAGTAGAAGTCAGTTACTAAAGTTACTAAAACAATTTTAATATCATGTGAACTGCAGCTGTCACTTTTGATAGATAGTTATTATTAATCCCTATAAAATAACACAAATAGAATAGTAAAATGTTATTAATATTGATCGCAAAGAAATAAATTTGAATTTTCTCTACTGTTCTTCTATCCAAAATCAGGGTATATGTATTTTTTCAATCTGACCAAGCGTTTCGATATGGCGGTTGCTCAAAAGGTTTTTCGTTTAGTAGCTCATCTCTAATGATTAGAATTAATAATCCTAAGAACTCGAACGAGCATATATTTTTTTTGAATTTTGACATATATTGTGAGACTTACGTCTTAAACCAAGCTAACAACGGTAATTCTCAATGAATATAATAAACTATTGGATAATATAGTAGACCTATAAATTTGATTTATGTCAAACTTTATCACCAAGGAAAAAAATATCAACTTCAAATCCAAGGAGAAATAATAAAAGATATTTTAACTTCAAATCCAAAGAGAAATCTTAAGACCGTAATAACGAAAAGAACATAGAGGGAGCAAGGTGTCTAAGTTACTATTCACAAAACTACTAGTAAAATAGTATCATGTTGAAGCAACATAAAAATGCATTTTCAAAAAATCCTTTTCCTAAAACAATTGAACCGTACACTAGTATACTACTACTCTTTGCGCTATATAGTTGGGTATGTAATGTTAGTTGTTCTGCTCTATCGTGGCTTAGTTTTCAAGTGATGTGTTGTTATGCATGCATTTATTTTGCTTATAGCATGTTACTATTTTATTAGTAGTTCAGTGAACAATATACCTCCATATTCACTACATAGTCACTATAGTCTAACTAGTAGTTCTGTATACAGTAGCTCTCGCTCCTTCCATGTTATTATCGTTACTACAGTCTTACTAGTAGTTATGTGAGCAGTAACCTCACTTCCTCCGTGTTATTATCGTTACTACATTCTTAAGATATCTTTTTGGATTTGAAGTTAAAATAGCTCCTATAATTTCTCCTTGGCTTTAATTGACTAGCGATTTTCAACCTTTTTCACCTCACGACACACTGAACAACTCACTATTATAATTGTCAAGGCACACTATCAGTTATTTTAAGGAAGGATGTTATCATTAAAAAAACGAGTATTAAGATTGTGTTTAAAATTGCAACAGCTAAGATTTAAGTAATAATGCTGCTCATGGATTTAGAAAGATTTATTTCAATTAAAAAAAAAAAATTCTCGCCTCTTTTTTATCGTCCCACAAGCTTCCGCGGTACACCAGCTGAGTCCTGATCCTTCGCGGTATACTGCTTTAAAAACGCTGATCTAGATCCTCGAAATTATTAGCAAAGCACGTGTACGAGTCAAACTAAAGTAGGGCTTTGGCAGGAAGAAACTTTGAGAAATACAAACATATGTTTTTGTGAACAGTAGGCCCTACTATTTTAGTATTAGAATTTGAGGTTTTGAGTATTCGAGGGTTCAAGAATTTGAGTGTTTGAGAATTCGAGCGTTCAAAGATTTGCAGTTCTGCGGATTCGAGGGTTTGAGGATTTGGGGGCCTAATCACTAGTTCGTTGTAACTTGGGTGTAATTTCACTGTCTGAATGTCCAGGCGGGTCGGAGGGACGGCAGACATGTTGCGGGTACCAGAGGAGTCATCCAGACAGTCCTCCGTTCGAAGCTCCGGGGTCGACGGCTCCCACTGGGGAAGGCGTCGAGCAGAAGCGTTCCTGGGTTCGGGCTTCGACATCAACAGTTTGTTATTTTATTCATTATGTATTCAAACAAAATTAATTAATCATTCAGTAAAGATTATGGCCGTTATCTGGTAGGCCTATTAATTTAAAAATAGTTGATTCCTGGATATAGATTATTGTTAGAGAAATTGGTGAGCTTAATCAAGCGTCCTGGGCTCAATCCCCATCTCAATATGTCATTTTTCAACTTTATTAGAAACACATCAATCCTAATCGGGATTATTTGAAATTCCGAATCATCCAAAACACCCTTTTAACTAATAAAAACCTGTATTAATATTAACTGAAAAGCTCCGATTACAATCATGTTCTGCAAAATACATTACAATAATAATCAAATATATATTTTTAAATAATTGAATTTCTTAAATAAGCTATAGGCTTTATTCTGTATTTCTTTGCAACAAAAAAAACCCACAGATTATTCCTAATACTGTACTGAATCATTGTATATAAATGTGTTATTTCCATGATATATTTCATATTTACATCTCTAACAGCGAACAATCTTCAACATTATGGATTATCCGGAGTTTCTATTAGCTTGGCTGGACCTGATCCCATCAAATTCGGATGGACGAGTTTCTATTGTATATTTTGAAGTAAAAAATAGGTAAATAAATAGAGTAAGTTGTGTGGGATAGAAGGTTTGACTTTGATTCTAAAGGCAGAAGATCAAACCCTAGATGAGTGAATGTCATGTTTTATTTTCGTGTTTTTTTTTTTTCAAAAACATGATTTGTCATCCTAATTTAGATGATAGTAGATATATCTTGTTTAAATTAAAAGTAGATAACGTAATTTGCTAGTAGCCATTACCGGGATTAGAGCGTATTAAGAGAATAAGGGTTCGATTACAATATGTACCACTTAAAGTGTTGTAGCCCCGGTGATTGAAACATGTATAAAACATTGACAATATTACATTTTTCCAATCAGCTTTAGGTTAATACTTGGACATTTGTCATATCTAATCTAACTGCCTAATTTAATTGATAAGACCATAATATATATATATATAAAACTAATATGTTAAAATACGTGGATAGAGGATGAGAAAATCACAAAAATAAATCCCTTGTCAAAAACCACCCTCAGTTCACTGAGCCAAATTCCAACTTTTGCCTCCTCGTCAACAACTATCGAGAGAGCTATCTACTCATCACGCGCTCTCCAGTTTGGCCACGCAGTCGCTCAGTCACTCACTCGCTCTCACGCTTGTCAGTCTGGTCGAACCCTTAGGAATGAGAAAGGGCTGGAGAGAGTTGGGTAAAAGAGAAGTTAATGGTTTCCATGGTTTCCAACTACCTAAACTCGTACGGGGGTGGGGTGTCACGAGCCGGGCTTGGCATTAGACGAGTCGAGTATGGCTCAGCTCGCCAGGGCCGTCACGTCGTTGGGGCTCGGCCTGCCACTAGCTCGCTATTGGCTCGTACTTGTGCGGAGGGTACGAGCCAGGCTCTTGTATGAACATCGCAGACATTATGATTTTGTCAGTCAGAGGAACCATGTCAGCTTCAATATCCAAATCTTCCATGAGCCCTGAGTTTTTGACAAAGTTTCTAGTTGAGTACCATCAATTACTGGCTCTGTGGCATATTCTTAGCACAGATTATTCTAATAGAGGCAAACAGGATGAGGCTTGGCATTCACTCATGCAGTTCATGCGGGATAAATTCACTGATGATGACTTGGGGTTTGTTCAAAAGAAAAAAGTATACAATATCTGGGGATCGTTCAGGAAAGAACTGCGCCCCCCTCGGGATAGTAAAAGAAGTGATGCGTCGGGGGTATGTGTACAAGCCAATACTATGGTAAAGTTAGGAGTCCACTCATGCTAGTGGTAGAACGAGTGGTGAAATATAATCGAGTCCAGCTCGCGAGTAAATAAGCTCACCGAGCCGGACTGGCGAGTCAAACCCCATTGTGGATGAGCCGCTTAAGACATTGGCTTGGAAGGAAAAGTCTACTGGCGGATGCTATGGAAGAAACGGCGGATGTAAATTGGGCAAGAGGACGGATAAAGTACCAGATAATGGATAACATCTAGGTGGTAGGCAGTTACAGACAGATGAAGAGGATTGCTGAGGACAGAACCGCGTGGAGAGCCATCATTTGATGACCTGCCACTAAGCAGAAAACTAATAATAATGTCTAGAAAGATTATTAGAGATCATTGAACAGATAGTAGCCAGCTAGCTGCTTCAGGTGTGACTGTAGTGAAATAATTCCAGGGCCCTTGGAATTTTCTGAGGGGACATTCGCAAGCTATATGCGTTATTGTTTGTTCCGGTAGTCACATTGTGAGCTTTCGACCACTCCCCACTTGTAAAGCGTTGCTTTAGTTCTTGCAATACCAGTTCTAACTCGGCTTAGGCGACTCCAAATTTCCCTAGGTAATTGCATACCTGGGAGGAGTCTTGTTGGCTCTAGCTTGTCTTTCTAGTGATAACCATTAAAGGACGTCCGTTTAGATTTACACTCTTCATTCAAGCTGAAGGATTGTGGGATGTCATTGGCTTTCTATACTTGAACCTGGTGTCAATTCAATCACTTCTCTGCCATTTTGCCGAGAATCTGTCCGTGTGGCGCCTGCTGCTTAATTTTAACGTAACCGATTCTCCGATCAACGGATTATCATCGGCCGATCGAAACCGAACAGACGCTCATGTTGGCGTATTAAAGCAGTACGCTCGACGGACTGACGGATCGTCCGTCCATTGGCGCGAAATAGAGGGTTTTATCTGAGCTCTCTGAACAAAGTGATCTTGTACTGTGGGGTGGATCTCTTCTTATGGACTACGGTCCTCACGGATACCGAGTATTTAGACGGGGCTTTAAGTAGCTGATAGCCGAAATAGTGCAAATCAAAGGTTGCGCTTAAGTTAAATATTGATAGAACGTTTAGTAGTACACAAGTTTGGTGTTTACTAAAATGAAAACCAAACTATTTTCTATCTCCTATAACACAAAGAATTAAACATAGTTTAAAAGTTGATCTCTTCCACTCTGAAAAGTAATATATATATGATGATGATGATGATGATGAAATGTTACATTTGGAGCATCGTGCTGTATGAAGCATAAACTTAGACTCCGGAAGATGGAAAATAAATACTCTGAGAGCTATAAAATGTGTTGCTGGAGAAAATCAGGTGGACAGACAGAGTGACAAATGAAGAATTCTTAAGAAAAGCGGGTGAGAGGAGAACCATTTTGTATGTGAATCTTCGGTACGGAGCAAACTGGATCGGACACATCCTCAGGAGTAATTGTCTTCTGCACGACGTCATAGAAGAAAAGATTGAGGGAAATAGTAGTTTAGGAATAAGGAGGATTCAAATATTGAATTATTTGAAAAAAATATATATGTTGGGAGCTGGAAGAGGAGGCAGAGGACAGTGTGCATTGGCGGTCTAAGTTCACCGACAAAAGGAATGGACCTGTCGTAAGACAGAGCAAGTAGTAATATGTTTTAGTGGATCATTAAGGCTTGCATGCACTTGAAACGAACGGTAGCTATTATAGGAGCATAGAATAGATATTTATGATTCGAATGATTTAATTTAATACTCGGCTATTCTAGCGCCTTAGAGATACGAAGCTTTCGAAGTATGTATACCACATCTACGGTAGGAGTGTAAGTGACAGCTATTAGAAGGCTCTTTATTCCAAACATTTACTGATGGTCACTAATGTCAAACTATTGAGAAATACTTAGTGTGTTCTTAGTAATACTCTATTATCTTTAAAAAGTTTCATCAAACTCTTCTAATAATATTTTCAAGGAATGTTTGCAATAAAGTACCTTTTCCTGTCACATGCGGTCCTACCTTAGACTCTAGACGAGGCTTTCCTCTAAGTGTGTTATTCCTTTCTAAGTTTCCAATCCAGAATTTGAGAGAGAACGAGACTATGTTGTGGAAAAGGACATCACCAGCCCCCCGGCCTTAACTCCAGCCGGGACCTCATCCCCAGAGAAATCACCGGGGTAAGTATTCACAAACATATAGTCATATTTTCAAGAGTATTTAAAGAAAACACAAATTTTTTTTGTCAACATTAACATAATGTTACAGTATTATTACTATTGTTTTATAGGGATTAATACTATCTAACAAAAGTAACAGCTGCAGTTCGCATGCATTGATGCGTTAATACACGAAAGTAGATATAATAACTTATTTAGCTGTCAGATAAGGCCCTTACTATCAAAATCTGATTCTATATGCTTAATCTTTGTCAACTTTAGACAAATACAAAACCAGAAAACATAGCTCTGATATTTTTCACTTCAGAGGTCAACCGGCCGGGTGTACTGAGGGTGGATTTTCCAAAATGGTTTCTCCCTGTCCCTCCACGCAATTGCGGGTACATTTCCTTTCAACTCTACTTTCCTCATCCATACCCAACTAGTGTAAATATGTAGATGTCCCGGACGTGGTGCTGAAGATTATAGGGCTATCCAAAGTCCACAATACACTCGTTGTTCTCAGGCTGTGGCGCGCGAGACTCGACTGTCTGACCCTGGTGGTGTCCAAGGTGACGTCACACCCGTGGTGCCCGTGCTGGATGTACTTCTCCCGGGTCACCTCTCTGGTCCTGATCGGGCTCCTCCTGTGGGGGATATTGTACTCCGTGGGGGGTAACACAGCGAGCCCTGGTGGTCAACTATTCAACTTGTACGTGCTGTACGTGACCGCCATCTTGGCGGGGTACGTGGCCCACTGGTGCAAGCTGCCCCCCATGGTGGGGATGTTGCTCATGGGGATTTTGCTCAGGAACATAGGCTTCCTCACCGTCGGCGGCAACTATCTGCGTCTCGTCACCTTCTTGAGGTAACACGGGGACAGTGGGACTTGAAATATTTATAAAATTATTATTATTATTGTTATTATTATTAATACGTAATAAATTATTATTATTATTATTATTATTATTATTATTATTATTATTATTATTATTATTATTATTATTATTATTAGAACTAGATCGAAGCTTTAATATGCAAGTGTGGATTGGAATTCCATTACCTTAACTGACTCTCTCAGAGTGGAAAACTTTCAAAGTAAATTTTTTGCTGCTTGCTCTGATAAATTCTTTACTAACCGGATTTATTATTATTATTACAGAATTCGAAACCTTTTTATGGTTCCACACTATCCTTTCCCTTTTTGTTTTTTAATATCTTCAATAACAACTTTTCTTGTGAATTTGCCCTCTATTAACTTACGTAAGAATTCATGTCATTTCTCGGGTGTCTCGTATTCCAAATTTATTTTCTCTCAATAAATCTTTCAAGATTAGCCCTATAGGCCGTTGTGTCTATAGCGCCAATACTAGATTTGACGAATTCGACTTTTATCACAAAAGAAAAGCCAAACTCAGAAAGTTATTTAAGGAGCACCCCTAGCATTAATTTATCCTGTACATGTTCTACCTCTAATATTTAGATTTGCATTATTCTGATTGTTGTTTTTATTATTTGTATTTGAAATGATATCAATGCTAATTTATTTTTACTACTTCTCTTTATTAAGGTAGTTTATTATTTGCATCTGTTAGTAGCTATTTATTTGTATGTGTCATTATTACTTAGCTACTGTATGATTGTTCATTTTATTTTATATTTATGATTACCATGTCAGGAACGTGTGTACTTTTCAATGCTGGCCTTTTATAGTTCTTGTGACTGTTGACCAGAACTATAATAAAAGAAATTGAAAATTGAAATTATTAATATTATAAATATTTCACTGTTTATATCTCACAATATGAATATCTAATCATACTAAATTTAAGCTCCACACATTAATTACTTTAACAAAACAATGGTACAAAAAAAATAAAAAGTTTAAACCCCCTTAGCTCGTGAACTTAAATTATTTAAAATCATTGAATCACTATTTATAGCTTATATTATGCTTTATTATCGAATGATCTTAAATAGTGAAGTAACTTAGACCCATATTAGAATTCTTGACGTATTACTTGACGTATGAATATATTAATGGGCGTATTACAGTTAGGCCACGTATCCCTGCTATATATGACCGGCATATAGTCCCACATTACAGTTGCGCCACGGGCTTACTTGCTTTTAAAGGGTTAGCGTTAAACTCGAATTACAAATTAGGCCACAAGTTCCTTTTTAGGAATCAACAAAATTGCGTACTGGTGTAAGTAAGCTACTAATTCGGCCCCGGCTGTTGTGGTGCTCCATTTAGGATGGTTGTAAATGTTTTCTCAAGCTGAGCGAAAAACATCAAGTAAGATACAACAAAATGCTAAGCTAATCAAGCCTAGCCTAACATAACCTAGTCTAACCTTACCTAAATAAGCCTAGACTAATACAAGGTAAAAAGATGGGTAGGGCCGAATTCATATCTGCCCGTAGGTCTATTATTTGTTATAGTCCTTCTGGCCAGTGAAAATACGGCCCAACTAAGCTATGACGATAACCCTCTTTGTTGTTGATAGTGGGCCAACTATGACGATATTCCTCCTAGTTGTTGACAGTGGCCCAACTAAGCTATGAACTTTTGGGACAAGGGGTCTCGTGGCCCAACTGTTATGCACCGATATTGATATAGTTTTATTGCCTTTTGTAACAGTCAGATAACAGTTCTTCTTACTATAGCTGATAGCCGTTACTGGCACTAGACCATGTTTGTTGTGTTTGTCACCAGGAGGATCGCGCTGATGACGATCCTGACGCGGGCTGGTATCGAACTGGACCCCAAGCACCTGGAGCGCTTCAGCTACGTCATGCTACGCCTGGCCATCGTCCCCTCCGTGATCGAGGCGGTGGTTGTCATGTTACTCACACGTTACGTCATGGGGCTGCCGTGGGTCTGGGGGATGTTGCTGGGGTGCGTATTATAGCTTTTAAAAACTAACATTTTCCGGCAAGTTTTCAATAGAAGAATTAATCTTTCAGGAATTGTTTCGGTAAAAATATAAAGCTAGTCGCCCACTACGGCGCACCGCACCATTCCTAACCACCGACCTGTCTTGTGGAACATTCCATGCGTCTTCCTTCGAAGGTCTGCCCATCTACACTGAATATCTTCTCTGAGGGAACTGCAGGTCTTATGGAGAAAATATGTATATTCACTCTCTTCCAGTTTCCCGTTGCCAAATATCCTCGCTTTCAGTTATATCGGAAGGTGGTACGATGGGGTAAATAAGGAGCTACTGACAACATTGACGAACAAGTGCTATATAAAATTGGTCTAATGGTCCAGGAAAGATTGACCACGTGAGAACAAGGGAATGACAACGCTAGTTCCCAATAGTAGCTGTGCAGTCCTCTCATAGATGATAACCAGTATAGTGCGCCTCCGCTGTGAAAAATGCAGTCTACTCAGAAGGTTTCTTTCGTTTATTTGAAAAATTTCATGAAAAAATTTAATGTATAATTTTCATATGGTCAAAATTTTACAATAAACATTTGCGTTTTGTTTATCACTTTCCTCCTAAATTTATGATTAATTAAATCTACAAGGAAAAACACAATTAAAACGTGCTGTTCGATGGAGATTATGTTGAATTCTACCTCAATCTAAATTTGCGTTTCATTTTCCAAAATGAACAGTGAGAACAGAAGACAAAACGTTTGCAATAAAATTCACAACACAAATGAACACGTGTTGCAGTACGAGTTATGCCGGCACTAGATCAATGTACCCGAATGGTTCCGGAATGACACAAAACCTCATTTCTCTCGTGGTTCCTTCTGTCTACCCCCGCACACACAGGCGCGGCGCGGTGGAAGAAATAAAATATATTCTCTAGAAACCTCAAGACTTCTGGCATGGGAATTTCACAAGCCACTTCCACGCATCACGCGACACCGCACTGTAGTGGACGTTGCATTATTTGATACTATAAAGCCTCGTTTATATTGTCACACAACATGTTGGCCAACACGATCCCAACAAGTGATGTTACATTATAAACGCATTCCCAACTAGTTGGAGTTGTTGGCTAACATGTAGGTATTGGGAGAGTTGGTCAGATCTAACAAGTTGTGTTGGGTTGGGTTGGATCATTTGTTGGAGATAACAAACGACACACCCAACATGTTGGCTGAGTTGGGAGGTTTTGCGCATGGGCCATAGAGTCTAGCCCTGGAATGCACGTGTTTTGTGGGCTTACATAATACTCCCATAGTCGTTTAAAGTTGCTAAAAAGCGCAGTGTTGTAGTAAGTTTATCTCCCGGGGTCACAAATTTTTTCTTTCCACTTTACCACGTAAATTAGGATAGATACGTGTAAGTAAGAAATTAAAGTCCACATACGACATGCGTACAAAGTTATCAAATCCACTTTGCAGACGTAGGTCATTCATTATTCCCATGTACGCACTACGCACCTTTGATTCGACGTTTAGCCAAAAAACTTCGAACCCCCCCACCGTTTCTTACGTTTTGGTTTTTTCTGCAAGAGTACACTTCCCGTCAACACAATAAAATATGAAGAAACGGTAAGGAATACATGGATAGAAATGTGTGGCCTGATTAAAAACTAGCGGAGGACCCAGGATGTTGGTCCAAAAAGTTGGCGACAATAAACGCAGCTACTTTTTCCTCATGTGTTGCCTCCCAACATGTTGAGTCTAACTTGTTTCATAATAAACGAAGCATACATGGGAAATTCCTTCCCGGCAGCGCGGCGAGCCATTGGCGACAAGCTTTAAGAGCGTGCGTCACACTCCAATTAACTCTGATACAGTCAGCTAAAAATCGTAGATTTACACAAACACTATTGCACATGGATAATTTCTGATTAGACATTAATGAAGATGAAGAGTTAATAGAAGTTTCTAATACTGAACATTGTTGAAATATCAAATAATATTTGGATTAAAACTACATTGAAAAGGCCGTTTTTTGACCATTTTAGAATGTATTCACAGCTAAGCATTGTGCACAAATCTTCATTTTGTCATAATAAGGTCATACTGTAGTTATTAACAATAAACCTTGTCGCTTTGTCCCCCATCGTCACCGCGGAAAATTTCTAGTAAGCATTCAAATACGATAGCACTGCACACATTTTTGGCCTATGTTGGTCTTTTCTTTTCGCCTTTTACTCCCATACCTCGCGCAAGCCGGGAGCTGAGTTGGGCCTGCTCTGATGAATGCTCTTAATAAGATCGGTCATTGTGTAAAACGTCAAAGTAAGCTTGCAACCTTTCAGGATAGTCAAAATGTACAGTACAATTTTAATAGGAAGAACCTTTAAAAAAATAAAAAAATATTTTTTTACGGTAAACATTGATAACATTTTCTTTATATTTTATAGGTATTCATACTTTCTTTAAAAAGTGATAGCTACAGATCACATGACTTAACGTATGAATACGTGAAATTATACCTCAATGATCTTACGAATGGGCATACTCTTAAAACTAGAAAAGTTACTAGATCTACTTTCATGTATTTATACGTCCAGTCCTGTGGTCTGAGGCTGTCTCTGTTGATGTATCCTATCAATACCTATACAACCACACTTATATTATAGTAAAATGTTTTCAATACTGACCGCAAGGCGGGCTCGTGACGAAGTCTCCTAATAGAAGATGGCAAGGATTTTTCTTTTAGCAAAAATTTCTTTTGAAACCATTTAAAGTTTTTAAGGTATATATGTGGTAGGTGCGATGCATTTTATCAGACTCCGATAAAATGTTGGCCTAGGAATTGAGAAGGAATACCTAAATACTTTCTAGGTGAGGGGGGTTTGAACAACAAACCCCCTAAACCTCTCTGTACGGCTCTAAAAGAACCGAAGAACCAAATAGCCCGATTCCAAGAATAAACTCTGTCGCTCTCACACAAAAATAATGTCCTGTTTATTTTTCTTGAATCCAGGATAATCCTGTCCTCGGCGGCCCCAGCCATCACCATCCCCACGCTATTCGGGTTGCAGCTGAAAGGTTACGGTACCGATAAGGACATCCCCACCCTCATCATCGCAGCGTCTAGCTTCGATGAGATGCTGTCGCTGGCGTTCTTCGGCATCCCGCTCGGCATCATGTACACCTCAGGTCCGTCAGAGAGGATAAATGGGACGAGACCGAAAACTATCATTCATTCATGACCTTGGTTTATTTGGATGACAACTCAAAAAGTTACTAGAAATAGTCCCTAATGTATTCTTAAGCCAACAGCTAACATCTGTCACTTTGGACCACTGTATTGAAAACAGATGTTAATATATGAATGTGATAGTTAGCCACAGTAATTTAGGCCAATATTATTTATATATTAATTTGAGGTCGGACACAAAGCTTATTTCTCGTTATATTCCACTTAAAAAAATTGTTATTCATAGCACTTCCACAAAAAGGTCTAACGAAACGAAAATAGCTTTAAAATGGCGACCGACGAATTTAAACCATGTGATTGAACGTGACGGAAACAAGTTCTTTACAATGATGCACCTATGCAGTGGATAAACATATTTTATTCAGTAAAATATTTCGAAATACGATAAAATAATCATAAAATAATTTATATATATATATATATATATATATATATATATATATAAAAAGACAAGTATTTTCTCTTTTTCAAGTAAATACGACGCCTGTGTATTAAAAGGTAATGAATTATATTTGCACTAAATTGCAAATAGTCTATAACGTTCCAAAACGAAGAATAAGTACTTTTAATTATGTTTAAAATATTGTTTCGAGTTGGATACAAAGAAATTATTAAAAGTAATGAAATCACATGCAAAAACTTAACATTTATAACAAAACAGTGATCTTTTACAAGTGTTGGCAACCCCAAAACCTAAACATATGATTTTTGAACTGTCATCCAAGTAAAAACCTATCATGAACAAACTTTAATAGTCTGATTTTCATAGGAAGCCCGTTATTTGAAAACTTGAAACTTATGTTGACACAATAGCGAAAAGAAAAATATTCCAATTGTATTTATATTCTTAGTACGTGTAACTAGTAACGTAAAGGTAAATTATACAGTAGCCCATTTGGAAGTATTTATATAAGCTTTTGATAATTTTTTAAACAATAACTCAACTAGTACATATTTCTAGAATGTCAAATTTGAGTTACTTTCAATCCATGCTGTTGATTGAAAGTGGGCTTCTTATTTAAATCAGGGCTTATAGTCTAATTTTCATAGAAAGGGCCCTTTAGATAAAACAAGCCTATTTTTAGGCCAAAATTGATAATGTTGTACTATATTATTATTGTTATTTTATTTTAAAGTTATTTAATAATATTTATTGAAAAACACCGCTGAAGACCACATGGCCTGACAGATGGATACGTGAATGTAGATCTAGTAGCTTTTCTATCTCTCCGATAAGAGCCTTCTTATGAAAATTAGACTGTAACTGAGCACTATTGAGGCCCAATCCCACTCACAAAACTAATTTGGGTGAAGATGGAGGCCGGCCCTGGACTGGATGTTGTGCCTGTCCTAGTCTTAAGCTAGATTATAAGCCATATGAAGTTATGACAGGCCTAGCAATCCGGCAGTGGGAAAATATATGACTTGAATAAAAAAACTAACCCAAGCCACAGGCTGGAAACACTAATGGATGTAATGAGATATTTCAAATTTGTTCATAATATACCGAAGTTTTCTTTTTCCTTCGGATTGTTTCCAACGCGCGAAGATTATTGTGGGTGTTGAAGTCGAAACTGAAACGAAGGAGATTTCACCGTCGTCCTCAACATTTCTAAACTTCACAAATCCCTATAAATCGTGGTATTTGATTTGGCCCCAAACTGAGTCCATGGATATAACAGTTTCGTATCATTTCACACACCACCTTGATCTATAACGATTGTTAAAACCCTGTCACCGCCTTTCATTTCCGTTTTAACACTATTTACAGTTGATGGTTTATTTTGATCACTTAAGTTTTGTTCCAGATTCAATATGGATGGACATCTTCAGAGGTCCCGTGGGAATTACGATAGGCCTCACTGTTGGAATAACTTGGGGACTACTTCTCAAACATGTTCCAGAGATGTGGGATGTAAGTATGATAAATGCAGGTTTTGTTATTTATATTTTTCATCACCGCGTCTTACTAAATACCTGTTCAGGTTATAAGCATACTTGATAATTACTCTAATGTGGTAGGGATGAGGAAGAAATCATTTTATAGGTAATATAGCCTCATTTGCATGGAAGGAGAGTGGGAAACCGTTTAGGAAAAACTACACTCAGCAGACCTGACCGGAATTTGACCCCCGATCTCCCCGTCATCATAAGGCCACCCTAACACGAGAGTGACACTTTAGACCGTTAGGCCACTTAAGAGGGTTCAGTTTTATTATTTTCCTTGTATAATTTTAATATATAAGTCTACAATGGTTCTATTTATTATACAACGATATCCCCTCTCATATGTAGGGGTATATGATTGTATCATTATGTTATGGCTGTGTTTCTTTAGCCTGTTGATAGAGGCTTAGTGACATATTTACATGAGTTAGCTCTATTTGAGTGAATCTTGAGCCAAAATAGAGAAAGTATAAAAATCCTATGGTCAATAATCAATAATAAAAAGGACACGGACATCTTTTAATTTTTATCTTATAATAATTTACTTTGAAGCTCATAAGACAATTAATTTATGTCATGTAGCTTTAAAATAACACTTTGACACTGGAATCAAACCCGAGACCTTTGGATTAGCGTGCCAGGGTTCGTCCCGTGCTCAGGGTCATTATTCACTCATAGTCATAGTTTAAGGTAGAGTCTAAGCTAAACCAAATGTCCCAGGTTTGATTTTCGTGTTCAGGTCCATTTTCCTTGATTTAAATAAATTTAATTGAGGCTACCTCCATCCGGGAATTTACGTAATTACAATGATTTACACCTTTTATGTTTATATTCATTCTTAAGACAATGTTAGGGCTAAAAATATATAATAGGGGAGGGGTGCCAAAACGAAAGTTAACCCGGACTAGAGTCTTCCAAAGAAGATACAAGGGCAATTTAAAATCCTTTACCTTCACTTTAGGTCATTCTCATCTTCAAATAGAAGATTGAGAGAGATAGCCTGTCACCATTTGGGAAATATTGGCTTGATTAAGAACGAATTAGGGAACAAAATCAGATGATTCAAAAATAACAATTACAAACCAAAAAGGAGGCTTCTATAGTTATATTCAACATCTGGTCGGTGTCTTATCATGGACCACTGATGACCAGTGCCATGCTCTTCCGAGCAGGTTTCTGGGACGTTCACAGGACTCATCCGAGTAGGAATGTGCAAAACATATTGACATTTTACTAATATCAATATTTTACTTTCGATACCAGTGCTTTTTCCTTGGCACTTTAGTTTAAATACTTTTAGTTACATGTGTTACTACTTATACTTAAATTTGTATAAATTATATTGATAATTTAATAATATCGGTATTTTCCTTTACCTACCTTTTTTTCTACTCGAGATTTTGGTTTCGATTATTTTTCTCAGATGAATACTTACTTAGCCCCGACAATTTTTTTGAACATTCACCATCTTGAAAAGCTATTTTTCTGAACCCTTTTCCTTTTCATTTCTAGTTTAATTAGCTTCCTATATCCTCCTTAATCCAATCCACATTTTATAAAAGTGTTGCAACCACAACGTCTTGACCATGAGATAGGAACTGCAGCCAACAGTTTAAAAAATAGTGAATTAAACATCTGTGTCATGAAGTTTATTTGAGATAAATTATTTTTCATAAACTCTCTCTAAGAAAGCATAGAAAAGTAGCAGCCCAATAATTTATTTCCGACAAACATACCCTGAAAGAACCTGGATAGCCAGGAATATCATTTGAGTGCAACAACGTCTCTAGAAAATTTTAAAATCCTTCTCTAATACAGGAGTTTGTGAATATCATTCGGACCCTCTTACTGGGTCTAGGGGGGATGATGGCACTTCTGGCCGGGGATATCTTCGGGTACGAGAGTGCTGGTCCAATCGCCTGCATGGTGGCTTCCTTCATCTCCTGTCACGGCTGGAGGTCCCAAGGCTACACTGATCAGAATGTAAGTAATTTATTAGGTATAGTTTTCTTCTATCGTTTCCTGTTAGTACTAGAGGTAGCAATGGTATTCCAATCAGATTGTGAGGGCTGTAAAAGGTAGCTTATTATATTTCTGGAGGGCGCAGTGATACACTGAAAGTAACATGAGGGTTGTACTAGGTTTGACCCTCTTTTTAGATTAAAGGGAGATTATGGTAATTTTGACCCGTGATGGGGTATTCGTTGCCTACATTGTGGTGTCCTTTCAGTCTCATTATATTATGAGTATTTATAAAACAGGCATACCAAGGCACATATAAAACCTTAAATGCACCAGCATTTTCCCATCAGAGTTAATGCATAAGGAGCTCTCCGACTATGCGACATGGTAATACTAGGACACATAGAAGACCTTATGTGCCACGCATAGCGGGTTGCGTCTTGCACCTTCCACCCCAGCTGTCACCTCTTTCGCCCCCACCCCCACTTCAACTTGACTTCTCTCTGCTGTCAGCCCTCGTCAATTGACCGGTAAGGACTATTAATCATAATCTCACCAGAGAACACCTTATCTTTTTATCTATTCTGAGGAATATGAGGAAACTATTTTAGTGATTTTATGTGTGCCATTGGACTTGAAGTGTTTTGAAGAAAACTTGGATTTTTTTACACAAAAGTAAAATCAAAGGACATAAGCTTATCACCCACCATCACTCATGTTGCGATTAAGCCTAAGGTATTTGAGAAAAAACCCAGAGAAGAAACATCTAAACGGTGGTTGGTAATAGCATTTCTCATATATTTCAAAATATTTAGTGCAGTATGGTCTATTCCTAAAAATTAAAAATATTAAAATTGAATCTAGCAATTTATTCATCATAATTCGGTATCTTAACCGCTTGCGCCATAGAGGTAGATGCTGAAACATTGTTCAATAAAGGAAGAATCAATAATAAAAATTAATAGTAAAAAAAATCCCTCATATATATATATACTGCACTATACTGCACTAAATATTTTGATATATATATTGTGTATTTATTGAAGGGACTGGGATTCATACACTCTCAACTTTCAACAGCTATATTCTGAGTACTCGATCTTAACAACTAGACCACCGAAGGACATATTAATTAACTATAGAAGAAGCTAGGACATGTCATTCTTGATAAATAAAATTATATAATAAGTTTTTAATTTAAAATATATTAAAAATATTATTCTAAGACATAATTAACTATCTCTCAATTTATATACAAACTTGACAAATAGTTAACTTAAATACATTAAAATTTGAAAGCGGGAACTAATTTAAAACATGAACAAAAAAGTTTTATTTAACTTTACTATTCATCAAGCATTATATATATATATATAATGCTTGATGAATAGTAAAATATATATATATATATATATAATATTTTATAATAACTTTGGTAACAAAAGAATATTCATTAACAATTTTTTCATGTCATCCAATTAACTAATTTTTTTAATAATTTATTTTGTAATGGTTTAGCTAAGCTAAACTATACTATATATTAGAAGATGTAGTTTGTACTCACATCATTAGGTGTCAACAATACGACCAAAAACTAACTTGATTACATTATTTTTTGAAAGCTGGAAAAAATTTAAAATATTACTAACAAAATATTTGATCTAAATTTATAATTGGACATTCAAAAAATGATTAAATGAATTTGATAAAGAAATAAAATTACTAGCAATTTTTTCATGCTACGATTTAATAAGTTTTCTTAAAAAAAAAGTTTATTAGCTCCTTATACATTGGCTCTTATGTAAAATAGCTGATTGACATAAGGTTTTCTAAGTGTCCTGGTATGCCTGTTTCTTTTATACTATTATGCCCCTTTAAACTAATGCTCTAAGCTCATGAACGGAACCGCATCATATGATAAATTAACTGTGACCTCTTGAGCAAACATATAAAACAAACTCGCCTTGCATGAGCTACTTTTATATACCCTCTAATCTCCTCATAAAAACCATATGGTGAAATTAACTAATATAATATGTAATATATAATATATAACACTTAATTCAATAACTTAATTTGTCAACAATTCGTCTGTCTCGTGTCTACTGTCACAGTCAAAAATGTAGTTAGTGAAATTGGGCTTTTCCTTTCACAGTGAAGAATAATAGACGGTCGAGGGACTGGGTGTTGTATATGCTCTATAGCAGTGTTTTACAAACTGTGGTGCGCAGCACGTGGTACCCCAAGGAACGTGAAAGATTCCAGGGAACACATGGTATACAATTGAGCTGTATTTATAATAAAATATTAATGTTGACATTGAGTCTGTAAAACAATTTAATGCTGGTTTTGACGTTATCTCATCGACTTTTACAAGCCTTTCTTTCAGTGTGTTACGATTTTTTTTTAAATTTGGCTCAGGCTTTTTAAAAATTTGGAATGGCCGTTTATACTTTAAAAGATAACAGTGACAGTATTCGTTTCCAATTTTTTTTAATGAATCGTTGAAAAAGCCGTGTATGTTAGGTCATGTCTGCTAAAGGAGTATGTGACTTGTGTAAGTTTGTAAAACACAGCTTTAGATTGGACACTTGTACTGATATAGTCAGTTGGTTTAGAAGTTACACATTATATAACTTATATTAGATTGTTTTGATTAAAACTCAGTAATGTTATGTTCTCCAGAATCCAGTGGCCAACTGTTTCGCCATCCTCTGGGGCATAGTCCAGCCCATATTGTTCTCCTTGATAGGAGGAGAGGTTGATTTGTTTTCTCTAGGAGGAGAGATTGTGGGTTTAGGACTCGCTGTCATCCTAGGAGGACTTGTGGTAAGTTTCAGTAGAGAATAAACCACTAATGTTCACGTTTTCACAGTTTTATCGATGTTATGATCGTTCATTGCTCAGGCTATCTTGAATATAAGACTGACACATTCTCACGACAAGTAGGCCTATCAAACACATTACAATTACTATTCAATGGAAGCCTCTGATTTACTTGACCTTATGAGGAACATAACATAAGTTAAATGTTTAACATATATAGGCCTTGAAGATCCTTTCAAATAATATACAACAATCAAGCATTGCCAAAGTTCATTATATTTGGGGTCAAGCTTTCTACATTTATTCCATCTGTTTGAGGGGAAAGTTTCACTTCACATCTCATAGCGTGTAAGTTTGAAATAAATGATCAAGTCATTTTTTAAAACACTCAGCAAAAGGTTCTTAAACTGGTGAGTCGGCTATATTTAACCATATTTTTCCTAAATTGTACTTTTATTATAATGTAGTGCATAAGCAATCTCAACTGACAGGGCAAACGTGTACTGCAGCCTGCAATGCAACGCACCGTCATCAACTGAAGTCATGGCCTTAGTATTCGGTGTAGAAGATAATAGATGAGCTTGTGCTCCCTAGTAGTAACAAGTCTGTGATGTTGCAGTGGTCCAAATAATGTCTACGACTAAAAATAAATGTTTCTCTTGCCCGTTAGAAGCCATATAGTATACTACCTATACTACTACTCTGGCACAGAGGCACTGCTCGAGCATGTGAAATAAAACCGTTCTGCTAGCCTACAGCATAGACAAATATACAGTTTTTTTAAAAAAAATTCTAGCCGTTTTGTACCCCAACGAAAGAGAATTGTTGAGGCCGTAACGGCTAATAATAATTGCCCTCTTTACTTATCTATAATTTAATCAATCATGTACGTAAACCTAAATGCAGCCTCACAATTAAAGATTGAAAGGTATATTAATCATTATAGGCTTGTAAAAATTTTACTGAATTGAACACTTTGCATCAACAAACTAAATGTACTCTGGCAGCCCTTCCACACTTCGATACTGTTCTAATTTAATCATACATGTATACTAATATAAAATTACAAATATAATCATCAACAATAACAACAACGGTTTCCAACCTGTGGCCAGGTCACTTTAGTAAAAGGCCTCCATCTTCCTCTATCCTTCCACCATTCTTCCTCCCTTAAGCACTTTCATTCTTCTCATATCCCTTGTACACCTTCTGTTATAATTATGTTCTTCCCATCTCTTTCTTTGTCTCCTTTGCAGTATTTTTCCTACATACTTCATCTACATCACTCTCTTTGGTAATTTCTTCTTTTCCATCCTCATACCCTCTCAGCCTTGCTTCCTTTACTATCTCATCCATTCCTATACCCCACTGTTTCCTGGAAAGCTTCATCCCAATACTGTTTTTCCTCGTGACAGATAATATAATCCTTACAAATTTCACTCCCATGGCCTCCACTTTCTTAGTCTTTTGTAAATGCAATGTCCATGTTTGTGCTGCATATATAACCACGGATACAAAGTACATCCTACAGGCCTACAGCATTTCCTTACACTTCAAGCCGTTCAAGGGCACTTATATTCTCCATAACAGGTCTCTTACAAACCTATAAGGCAACTCCTCTGATGCCCTCTTCTTATTATATTCTCTCTACTCCTACTCTTTGCCTCAATCACGCTTCTAATATATTTTACTCTCAGTACCTTTATCATTTCTATTCCGTCATAAAATATATATAAATGACGTTTAATCATACATTAATTGTATCTATTTGAATATGTTCTGTTCTTTAGGTCAGACTACTTGTAACCGTACTCATAGTCTCAGGGACTAAGTTCAGTTGGAAAGAAAAATTGTTCGTGGCTTTATCGTGGTTTCCGAAAGGAACTGTTCCGGTAGGTCCTACATTTCATTTATCTATTATTTGAGGTAGCAAAGTCTACCAAAGTTTTTCCACTTATAACGTGTGTGTATATATTTATTAATTCAAAAGCGAGAACAAGTAAGTATTTTTTTCTTTAAAAGAGCATATTAAATTAAGACAGATAGTCAGACTGGCCTCTGCAAGTTTGAGCTCAGCGAAGAAAGACAGAACCATCTCTGGCGGCAGTTTCTTACAAACTCATTTCATTGTGCGGCAAACTTGAATAGGTCACGTGTGCAAATGTACACAATACATTATTATTATTATTATTATTATTATTATTTTATTATTATTATTATTATTATTATTATTATTATTATTATATAGAGTGTGTCCAAGATGTTAGATGTGTTTTAAGCGCAATTGGTGTTTAAGTAATGCGCTGTGTCTAGAAAATGTTCAACCCTTAATAAATTATTCAAATACAAAAAAAAAGAAAAGAGGATGATGTGTTTTTTCAGGCTGCTCTGGGCCCAACCGCCTTGGACCTTGGACGGATCCTCCACACGCACCATGGTGTCAACGCCTCCTCTCACCTCCTCATCGTGGCAATACTCTCCATTCTGGTGACTGCACCCTTGGGTTCTCTACTGTTGAACCTCTTAGGGCCTCGCCTACTGACGCGGCCCCATCGGGCCTCACAGGATATCACCATCATCGATGTGGGTGCGTTCAGCGAGCTCAACAGTGGCGTCGTCAACAGGGGCTTCATCATCGATGCCGCCGCTGACACCACCAGTGCTTGAAGATCATGTCCATGCTCAAAACTGTTCCTTATAAAAACTTCCAGGGTCGAGGTGGTTCCTCAGAACAACTACCAGTCTCGAGGTTTTCCTCAAAACAACTTCCAAGTTCGAAACGGTTCCTTAAAACAGCTTACATGTTCGGGATGGTTCCTCAAAATAACTTCAATACTTGAAACGGTTCCTTAAAACCACTTACAGACTTGGGATGTTTCCTAAAAACAACTTCGAATATCAGGATGGTTGCACAGAAAAACTTCCAGGCTCTAAGTATTTCCTCAAAACAACTTCCAGGCTCAAAGCCGTTCCTTAGAAGAACTTCTAGGCTAAGGTGGTTGCTTAGAACAGATTTCAGTGACAGTAAAAGATATATGCGTTGCCGTGGTTTGGATTCTGGAGACACTGCATTTTATCTGCATTAATAAAAAGATTTTAGCATTACGTCTGTCTAAATTTTCAGACCCAGGTGAGAGCTTCAACCACAACTCCATGAAGGACCCTCACCGACCACCATAGATTCTTCCGTTTCTCGTGATATTCGTGTCTGTTGCTTCTGTGTCGCCGGCAGATTGCACCGGGGATTTCCTGAGGAGCTCCACATACTCTGTGTTTACCTTCGTATTTATAGTAATTTTGTATCCTTGGAGCTAATAACTCTGATCCATTGAGGCTTTTGTTTTCTAGGATTTAAATAGGCTATAACGGATCCAAATACTATCGACCTATCTCTAATTATATATATGAAGTACATATAAGTATAAATAAATATGTGTGTATCTGTGTGGGCGCACGCGCGTGTTATCTTAGTGTAGACCCAACAACTAGACCCAATACCATTAATTTACCACTTTATGTGAAAAATATAAAAATTAACGTTTTCTAGGAAAGTTTAAATTCGTTTTCCTCGAAAACGTAGAAAGCATAAAGTAATTAAATTTATTACATCGTCATAATTTATTTTCGTTAAATCTAATATGTTTCCCATTAAATAGTAAATTAATGGTCTAAGGTCTAGTTTTTGGGTTAATATTATGGTTATGTTGTGATAAACTTAAAAGAAGAATACTAATATATTTTATTTTTAAATTCCTCTCAAAATTTAAAAAAAATACATTAAAAATATAACCGTAGCTTTAATTTAAAATTTGGTTGAATCCCTAAACGTGTAAAATTATAATATATGTATATTATTATTAATATTATATTGTTGTAATATCAACAAGTAGGTTCGATCTCTTATTATTTGAAACATTACGCCACTCTTGACATGATTTTTTTTCGTACAAGTAGATAGTCTTGAAGTTGTTTAGTATAAATATTTAAAACTACGTGATGAAAATTTATGAATGGTATCCAGCTGTGTAAACATAAGACGACGAAGACGATCTATGAAGAGTTATTTGAAACAAGACTAACATCAGTGTGACCGTTCTTCATCGAGGAGAAGCAGAAAGAAGAGAAATAATTATGGGTAAAGTACTGTTATGATAAAAAGTTTACGAATGTTGATATTTATTATGTCATTTCAAGTCACAAAACTTGTTTATAAAATGCAATCAATGCACGGACGTGCCTGAATTTCCAACTTTTTTGGGGGGAGGGAGGAGGTGACACACGTTATTATTAGTTTTACCCTTGTTAGTTATGTAAAATAAATGGAGCCTAGTCTAATATTTACGCAATATATTGTAAATAAAATGTATTAATCAAGTAGGCCTAAATAAAGTGTATTTTTTTAGGGGGGATGTTAAAAAAACTGTTCACTCTTTAACTTTAAGTCCAGTGACGTCATTTAAGAAGTAGAAAATAAAATAATTTATGAAAAAATAGTGGGCTAACTCAGATTTAAAATGAATACAATAATTTGGGTTCAAAACCAACATTTTCATTTAACAACAACAAAAATTACTATCTCGGGGTAAACTTAAAAATAATTATAATACATCAAATTGAGCACGAGACTCTCTCAGGACTTCAGGGTCATGTTAGGAAAAAATATACCTTTACTGTACCTAGTCAACAATGGAATCACCTTGCGTACAACAATAACGTCCTCCAAGGTCAGCATCCCTGGGAACCGCTTGCATCGCTAAATATGTGGGGTTTTTTAATAGCAATAGTAACAAGGTGAATAACACTGAATGATGGTGATAATGATATAAATAAAATACTTAACAATGGATTTAACTTTTAAAAAATTAAAAAGTTTAGTTTTTTTTCTTTAATAAACAATTGTCAATCTAAAGTTTTATCTGCCTAACAGACGTCTGCTAAATTATAAATTTAAAATACAATTCATAATTCAAGTAACAGTTCAGTAATTTGAGGTATTTTTATAAAATATCTATAGTCCTGTCTTTGCGGATAATTATTATTGAAATATTGATTAAAATATTATAATTTCTTGAAACACCTAATTAATAGATGACCTTTATGAGGTTAGTAGTTAAAATAAATGAATAATAAAACATAAGGCATTGCAGTCGTGTCGAAAGAATGATTGGGCAAAAGATTCTTTCCAAAGTCATTGTTAAAAAAAATGTTAGGCTTGAGAAAAAAATTGTATATATATAAAGGTATGTTTACACTATGCAACAAATCATTTTGTTAAACAAGTTGTTTTGCAACTTGTTCCATTTTAGTGTTTACACAAAGTTTGTTTTACAATACTTGTTGTAAATAAGCGAAACACAAAAATCGGCACTAAACAAGTTGCAATCAGTTCGCATCAATGGCGTCTGAGGAGGATGTCCTACTTGCAGCCGCAGCTTGTGTTGTGTTGTTTAATCAATATAATAGGGCGGTTTTGGGTTCGGCCATCTTTACTAGCGAGAGACAAATACTGGACACACGCTTGATGAAGCTCAACTGTAGGGTAGTTGGAACGGGTTGTAGAGTTAACGTTCACACGCTTGATGAAACTCAACTGTAGGGTAGTTAGAACGGGTTGTGGAGATACTGCACACACGCTTGATGAAACTCAACTGTAGGGTAATTCGAACGGGCTGTGGAGATACTGCACACACGCTTGATGAAACTCAACTGTAAAGTAGTTGGAATTGGTTGTAGAGTTACTGCACACACGCTTGATGAAACTCAACTGTAGGGTAGTTGGATCGGGCTGTGGAGATACTGCACACACGCTTGATGAAACTCAACTGTAGGGTAGTTGGAACGGGTTGTAGAGTTACTGCACACACGCTTGATGAAACTCAACTGTAGGGTAGTTGGAAAGGGGAAGCTGAATTGTATCCATTCCGACAGTTTTGTAATAATCTGCTTTTGTGAAAATTCTGAATTGTATCCACCTGGATTATACCCACAAAAACTGGAATTGTATCCACTCGGAATGGTATTCATTTTTGTGAAAATCCTTAATTGTATCCACCTGAATTATATCCACAAAAGCTGGAATTGTATCCACTCGGAATGGTATCCATTCAGACACTTTTGAAATACACACCTTTAAGAGAAAACTTGAATCATATCCACAAATGGCCGACTTGAGGTTTAACAGAAGGAACGTTTAACGTAAAAGCTTTGTCACAATTCTGGTAGAGGGCAGCAGGATGGGATCTTCTTAACGTACTACTTGTATACTAGAGTGCAGCCAAATCAGTATATTAATTCAATCAAATTATTTAAATAAGTTTAAGTAATTATTTGAAATTCGTAGACGCCTATAAAGCTGCAAACATTACATATAATATTAAAAAGCATAGCGTTCTAAATTATTTCTGATTTCCAATTAAACACATTGCTATAATTAGTTTTTATTTTACTTAACATGTATTGTATGGTAAGGAATGCGCTGCAGAAGATTTTCGTATCCTCTATCAGCCAGTCCTGCTCGATTATACACTTTAGGCCAGGGGAACAGAAGTTAAACGTATGGACATTAGGAGCACCTTTTAGAAAGTATAAACAAATTGTTTTCAGTCAACATTGATAGCATTTTACTCTATTTCACTGTTATTTATAGATATTGACTATCTTTGTTCAACATAGTACACACGCTTGATGAAACTCAAATGTAGTGTAGTTGGAACGGATTGTGGAGATACTACTCACACGCTTGATGAAACTCAACTGTAGGGTAGTTGGAACGGGTTGTGAAGATACTACACACACGCTTGACGACAACTATAGGATAGTTGGAACGGGTTGTGGAGATACCGTACACACGCTCGATGAAACTCAACTATAGGATAGTTGGAACGGGTTGAGAAGATACTGCACACACGCTTGACGAAACTCAACTATAGGATAGTTGGAACGGGTTGTGGAGATACTGTACACACGCTCGATGAAACTCAACTGTATGGTAGATGGAACAGGTTGTGGAGATACTGCACACACGCTTGATGAAACTCAACTGTAGGGTAGTTGGAACGGGTTGTGGAGATACTGCACACACGCTTGACGAAATTAACTATAGGATAGTTGGAACGGGTTGTGGAGATACTGTACACACGCTTGACGAAACTCAACTATAGGATAGTTGGAACGAGTTGTGGAGATACTGCACACACGCTTGATGAAACTCAACTGTAGGGTAGTTGGAATGGGTTGTAGAGATACTGCACACACGCTTGAGGAAACTCAACTGTAGGGTAGTTGGAACGAGTTGTGGAGAGCGAGGGAAAACAATGTGGCCTCGTGTCGACATTGCAGAGGTCTACCAATGGTCTAAAGTTGTCGTCGCGTCTCTGGTAGTCATTTTGATGAACACTTGAAAGATTATTTTAAGAAATAACTGTTAAAATCTCAATTTTTGTTGACCTGAAAAAATGTGTGTCATCTTTTTACCTTCAAGACGCCAGTCCCGCTTCTTTCTTTCAATTCCCGCCTCTCAGCATTTTTCGTAAAGGCCCCAAAAATCTCGTGGATTTAAGTTCTAAATTTGAAATATATGTCTGAAATTATGTGAAATTAAAGTAGAAACAGGGAATATCAAGGCGGAAAGAAACAATAAATAAGAAGCTTGATACGATTTGAATCTTTATCTAAATGGATGCAGAATCTGATATCTGACAATTTGACGTATGATCATTGTTTGTAAACAAACTTAATTTCTTCTTTTTTTCCTCGCAGACCTTTTAAAATTAAAATGTGCGAGATTGGATGACGTATCTTTGTCGTCACAAGCCCTGCCTTCCCCCTTTGCAAGCAAGGGTTTACAATTACTACCTGCTACCTAACTAGCATGTACAATAAACTATCAACTAATTATTATGAATCGATATAACAACTATCAACTAATCGATTCTTAATTCATATTAGTATAATTATTATTAAAACTAAGTAGCAAGATGGCGGATCAACGTGGTTTTTCTATCCGTGGCGTGTGTAAAAATTATTTTAAACCTAACGAGGAAAGTGTTTTCTGTGATGGAAAATGTACAATGTGGTACCACAAAACCTGAGCTAAAGTAGGTGAAAGAAAATGTATCTTTTTGGTAAATAATAAAGATTCTAAATAATTCTGTGGGGGATGTGGAAATGATGGTGCAGCTGCAACAATCAACAAAGGCAGTGCAACAATGGATACCGAAGTTTGCAATGCTCAAATCACCAAGCAAAACTCGGGTTAAAAAAAAATTTATTAAATCGGTGAAGAATGAGCTGTCAGCTTAACGAAATAAATCATAATAATAAAATTTTTGCTGATTCAATTTTGAAAATAGAGGATAGTGTGGGTCAGGTTAAACTTGATAACGAGGTTATTAAAAAAGACGTGCGTGTGCTTACTGAGCTTAATGAAGAGCTTGAACAGTATATGAGCCTCAACAATGTCTTGATTGATGGGATTCAGAAACTGGAGAAAGAAAATGTGACAAATATAGTTCTTAAGATTGGTGAAAAAAAATAGATGTAAACATAACAGCTAGTGACATTGATATTGCTCACCGGCTCCCACAATGGGAAAGCGGTAAGACCGCCGACTATAGTAGTAAAGTTTGTTAAGCGAACAATTAAGGTATAGTTCATGAGAGAGAAGGCTAAGTTGAGGAACACAAATTCAGTTTCTTTTGTGAATATACCGACTCATAACATCTACCTGAATGAGCATCTAACAGCTAGTAACAGAAGGAGGTTTGCCGAAGCAAGAAAACAAAGGGATGATGGTAAATTTGAATTTGTCTGGGTCAACAATGGTCATATTTACATACGAGACGAGTAGGGGAAACCAGCTGTTCTGTACAATGAAGGAAAAAAGTGGGAAGTAAATAGAAATGAGAACGCAAACGGTTTTGTTGTGATTAAAAAATATGTTAATGGTTGTTTTTAAATTGACCAGGCTTAGTGTATTTTTTGCAGATGGTTTTATGAAGTGTTTATTATTCTCGGTTTATAAAGCATTTTTCTTTTTTTACTACAATTTTCATGTGCTCTACTTGTGGTTTTGTCCCACACGGGCCTGGGTATGTATGTACCTTTGTGTTTTACTGTTGTTTTCTTTGCTTTAGTCTAAGTATCATCTACTTCATTGTGGGGGACAAATTTAACTGTTTCTTTCAATGTTCTTATGCAAATAAAGTTTCTGATGAATAAAAGTGTTATTCTTTGAAAATAATGAAGTATTATACCACACTTGCCTGAAGAAACGTTTACATTAAAGGATCTACAATTCAGTTTTATAGGTAATACAGCACAAATACGAATAAAATCTTTAATATATTTAAATATTTATTTATTATCCATGTTGTTTACAGTCTGCCAAGACCACACTTATATTTAAAGTTGGCTATTAGCTTGTATATTGGTTTCAGAAACCATATTATATTGAAAATTCGATAAATATAATTAATAAGGTATCTTAAAACGTGATTACATTTGTTTGAATGACAAACTTTGTATAGTTGCCATACATTCAAACGATCACTTGGATTATAGGCTTGTAGAAATATTATTATATTACCATTTTAAGTTGGCTCATATCTTGTATATTGCTTTCAGAAACTACATTATGTTGAATGTTCGATAACTATAATGAAACAAGTTAGCTAAAAACAGTATTACATTTGTTTAAATGGCATACTTTGTGTAGAAGTCTTACTTTCAAACGATAATTTAGGTTATAGGCTTGTAAGAAGTACGGTATCTATTCAACCCTGACTTTAGTAGGAATTCCAATCTGTAAGGCTTTATTTCGTACCAGAATACTATCATATATTAATATTTTGGTAGAATAAGCAGCTATTTAGAACTAAAGTAGAAATTCCCTTCTCAAAGATCTTTTATCATACCTAAACACTACTATAGGGTAGGATTCTGGTACGAGATAAAGCCTTCCACGCGAGCGTCTTTCAAAAATCATTGTATATATTGGCCTACTTCAACTAATTTAAAGGAAAGACTCACCAGTTTCGAATTTTTTTATGCTCTTCAAAGCATTTGCTAAGACATGTATTTCATTTAACTATTCACATATTGTTGTATCTCATATATTCAATCAAATTAATGAACGATGTCAAAATGCCAAATTGTCTTGTAAGGGTGTAAGAGAGAAAGAGATACCCGAAAGTTTCCTTCTCTCTTACATAATGGTTTGCAGACGACAGCTTGAAAATTTCAGCCACAGATATCCATCCAGTTATATTATAGAGATCAATGCTAGAGACTATATAAATTTACACTTTACACGCACTTGAGATCGAAAACTGCAACAGACTTTTCAAACGGCAAACTACCCTTTACACGCCCTTGAATCCGCAGTGTTGCTACATACCCGTGATCTTAGAAACTATTTTAAATGCCATATATCAGCAAGGAATGAAAAAGAATACGTTTTAATATCCATTCCCAGCACAAGATTGTTTTGAATTTAGTTAGTAAACACATTAAAGTATTTGAAAATAGAATATGCACTTATTAGCAATTATTAGCAAAGGCAACTTACAGATTTTTGGCTGCTTTTTTTCATTGGACATTTCCAACACAAAAATACAACAAAAGAAGTACCGGGACCGGTATAGTTAAAATACACAGATCACATTACTCTAGCAGACGAAAAATTAAACAGTTGCCAGTCAAACTCCGCATCGACGGCTTGCCAAGGGTAACTTGCCGTCACCCTTGGTCTCAAGGGCTTGTGCAGGGTGCATCGGCTCACTTCGTGACTATTCGGACTGTTGTTCACTCGATCACGTGATTGCCAATGCAATGATCAAGTGAGCGTCAAGGGTCGATGGGGCGTGAAGTAGACTATTCGGGTACAGCAACAGAGCTGGCAACACTGACTTGAACTACCATAAAGAACATAGAAAACGTAATACTAAATAAATAAGATATAATTATCATTGACATTGAAGAATTTCAAAACTTTGAAATATGATTAATTACAAATTATCAGAATTAGGTCAAAGTTGAATGGCAACTTCTATAAATGAAACACTACAGAGATAACGATGAAAGTTCATTAATCTAGTACATAGTCAAGTTATAGTTGCATTGATCTGTGGGTTGCTTAAGTAGGCCCATAATACTGGGGAATAGTTTTGACACATGACTGAATTGATAGGTAAGTCAATTTTATTTGTTAATGCGGGAATAGTACTCAAAAATGGATGGGCTCTTTAATTTTGTCAATGTTGTATTGAGAAAGTATATTTTTTTACCAACACTACACACAACAAAAGCAAATTTTCAATAACATTGGCTGTATCCGAAGAGTCAAATACACTTGACTTGATGCAGATTTGATGCCTTTACACTTTACACGCACTTGAGATCGAAGACTGCAACAGACTATTTGGACGGCAAAATATCCTTTTCATACCCTTGAGTCCGCAGTGCTGCTTCCTACCAATGATCTTATAAACTATTTTAAACGCCATCTATCAGTCTGAACTAGCGTAGGCCACTTACAGATTTGTGGTGATTTATTTTCACTGCACATGACAAATTATCATAATTATCCAACACAACACAATACAACTCTACAACACTACAAAACAGCCGGCATATTTAATGTATGTTATCAACAACGAGCTCTATCTCTAGCAGACAAAAAATTAAACAATTGCCAATCAAACACAGCATCGACGGCGTGTCAAGGGTACTTGCTGTCGTCCTTGGACTCGAGGACGTGTGAGGGGCGCTTTACCACACTTCGTAACTATTCGGACGGATCTGCACTTGTTAACGTGATTACTAATGCAACTTTCAAGTGAACGTCAAGGGTTTACGGCGTTTGAATTAGATTATTCGCATACAGCCATTGTTTTTCTATTTAGCGGCGTTTCTAACTAGGTACCCGATCTGATTATGCGTCAATGTACTATTTTCGCTAAGTTAATGTATTAGGGATGAGGAAGGTTGAATTTAGAGGCCTATATTTGCATGGAGGGAAAGTGGAATACCATTTCAAAAAAAATCCCTCATTACACTCGACCGGATTCGAACCTCAATCACCCAGATGTTAGCAGGCTAATCTATTGCGAAAGTGATGCCTTAGACCATGTGGCCACTGAAGAGGTGATAGCAAAATTAATATTGTTAAATAGCTAACATATTATAATTTTAAATATTTTTAAAAAAATAATGTAAACACAGAAGAATGTAAATATCTAAAGACTCTTACAACATAGCACCAACATTATTTTAATATCCAATAGTTGACAGTTTTACGGTACTATTATCAACCATCCCAACCGAATAGAAGCTAACTTTCCAGGTGTCAACAATATATTTTCCCTGTATGCTTAATTCCAGGATACTGAAATATCTCGCATTAAAATACTGTCCTTTAATTTTATAAACGATACAGGTGCTTAAATATCACTACAACTTTGAAATATATTAGTTGTGAGATTCGGATTTGGGATCAAGGAAAGGGTATACCAACTATGACCAAACCTTTTTGCTTGCCTTAGGAGAGTTTTGTTTTAATTTTAAAATTAATCTATATACAATTTTCTTGCAAAATTAATGTTGCTATCATTGGAAACATGCTAAATTCTTGTTGTGTGTATTGATGATAAAGAATTATTTATTTTAAATAATTTAAAGAGAAAGTGTCAAGAATCCCACTTTTTTGTGTGCTATCCCAGAAAAATTGTTACTAACGGTTTAGTAAAATGAGAGTCAAAGATTCAAAGACATTGTAACTAATTAACGCTATATTAGGACTTGTATGCACTTGTAGATCTTTTGTAGTTAGAAAAAAAATAGTTATAGGTATAAATGAAAATCAAGTAGGACCTAGGTATTTATAATCTGTTAATATTTGTAGTTTTCGGATCCAAAGTTTCTTAAGTAAACTTTTACATTAGTGTTAGGCTGCTAACTATCATTGTTTATAATGTCTTCTGCAACTTTTATTTTAAAGAGGTAAGCCAACATTTTGTGGAACACTTTCAAAATTTAAACTTTGCAGGAAATTTACATTTAACTTAAAATCACTTTTAACATTTAGTGCTTAGAAATTATATTACTATATTCATTTCATAAAAGGTACTTCATAGCTCCCAAAGTTATTGAATCTAGGATAAAACAAGTAAGTTAAAATCCGTTAAGAAGAAAAAATAGGCTATGCAATATATACAGCATATGAATGGGGGCGAAAGAAACATTGGAGGAGGATATGGAAAAAAAGGTGGTTCAGAAGGGGAAGCCATGACCACTGCAGAAAACTAAGTTGGACGGATGTGAAAAAATTATCTATTTTGACAAAATACCTAAGGATTGTAATGAGTTGTCAGAATAAGTAGTGAGAATGGGAGCATTTTAAGGTTTCAGAAGAATGTAAATAGTAAATTAGATACCCTGCAATTTACTATCTCATGGCTAAGCATAGAAAAATTGCCGAGTTGAGCTGATAAATTTGGCTAAGATGTAGTTTAGCGATTGATTTAAATAGAATTGTGTGTCTTTTCCTTGATAGGCTTTCATTTATTTTAATAGTATCATATCTTCCAGATATTCAAGTCAATGAGGCCTCTACTAACGAAGAGACAAAATTGGAGCCCTATGATAACACAATCGAGGATAATGTTCAAAATGAAGCAGGCAATAGGTAAACTCTAATTGTATAGTTAGATGGGCTATAATTATTAATTTAAATTATATAACCTATCATTATATTTATATATTTAACCAAAATTTGGAATGAATAGTCAAACATCGCCTTTAAACTAGTAATTCTTCCAAATAGTTGTTATAGGCTCTTTAAGTTGAAGTACTAACAAGATAAATTATGAAATGTTTAAACCTCAAAGGGAAACAATTTCCATAGGAATAAAAGGAAGACGTTGATAAACCGGCTCTTACCAAGCGCCGTGTGCCCTCAACAATCTCTACCGTTATACTTGTTCACTGCCGCCATCTTGCTGCTTCTACTATGGGGAGTGTTGTATACACTTTTCAAAGATCTGGTGGCCCCGCGGGGGCCTCTATTCCAAATGCTGTTCCTCTTCATCCTCGCCTACTTGGCGGGACAGTTCACCTCCTTGTGCCGATTACCACCACTTCTCGGCATGCTAGTCACCGGCATCGTGCTGAGAAATGTGGGTTTTTTCCACATGACGGGCATTTTTGTGGACCTTGTCTCCACGCTCAGGTAGTATAGGCTACTGTTATAGCCCGATTTTCATACAAATGACTAACTGGAAGGCCTTTTTTTCTACCAAAACCTTAACATTAAAGCCTTTTTCATAAAGCTATTCATAAGAAAATCAATCTATAGATTAAATTGCATTGTTTTATAAACTTCCATTGAGTCTTATTAGTTTTTATCTAACTTAAATTTATGCATAGTAATCCTTTATCAAATTTTCACTCTACAGTTTAATTAATACTCTTTACTACCAGCAAATTTGAGATATTGTCTCTATACCATACTATTGACTAACCCGGGAAACAAGATTTTGAATCTGCAAAGATTTTTTTTTTACAAGATGTATTATTTCATCCTTTACATTTAGCCCTAGCTATAGTGAAGTGTCCTGTACTAAATAAAATAACAATTTATTTTGTTCCAAAAAAACTAAAATTGTGTATTTAAGATTGTAGTAGTTTTCATAAAAATATATGTTTTACAGATATGTCAAAGTTTTCAGTTCATTTTGAATGATCTTAAATCATGAAATATTTTTTTTGATCTAAAATATAGGCCATTTTAAAATACCATCTTTTTTGTATTTCCCAATTAGAATACAAAAATATTTTTTCGAGATTTGGTTTAAAAAAATTATTCCTCTAGTTCTTTTCACAATCTTGTCACCTTGCAGGAACACTGCGATGGTTGTGATCCTGATCAAAGCCGGTTTGGGTCTGGACGCGGGTGCACTGAGGAGACTTAGTCTCATAGTGGTGAGACTGGCCTTCATTCCTTGCCTTGCAGAGGCCGCCACAGTGTGTTTAATTTCCCACTTCCTGCTCGGGTACTCTTGGCTGTGGGGCTTGCTACTGGGGTGAGGATTCTTCTTTGCATTTGTTGGTACACTTGTTGAATCATTTGTTTATTCTCCAGATCGCCAGTATGTCCCTAACATAATCTTTGAGGAATTGTTACTACCATTATTATTATTAATTATTATTATTATTATTATTAATTATTATTAATATTAATTATTATTATCATTATCATTATCATCATCTTTATCATCATTATCATCATCATTATCATCATTATCATCATTATCATTAACATTATCATTGCATCTTACTACCTCCTCAGATTACTCACATATGATATATGGTAATTACTCTAATGGGCTAGGGATCATAAAGGAAGTGTTTTAGAGGTAATCTACTTGCATTTTTATGGAAGGAGAATGGACAATCATTTAAGGAAAACCACACTCATTTGACCCAATCAGGATTCAAACCCTGACCTCTCCGTCATCAGCAGGCCAGTCTAACAAGAAGGTGCTGCCTTAGATTGTTTGGCTATTGTAGCGGGCATTAACCATTATTATAAAAATGTTGGTCATTTACATCTAGAAGCCTATGCAGGTGTACTTTTCTTTAAGGCGCTTCATTAATATGGCACTTTTCAATTAGTGCTTGCGCTTGACTTGCTTTTAAAGTGTGTTCTTTTTAAGTTAGCAATACAGAAATGTAACTTTTTTTTACTAATTCTTTTTACTTTGGCATTATTGTTTAGGCCTAGCCCTATTGCAAACTTGATAAATGAGAGTGTAACCATGGTTTTAGGCTTTTATATACACTGGCAAATAAAAAGGGGTCTCTGATTGGCTTTAAGATGATATTTGCTTTACGCACATTAGTCTGGAACCTAACCCACCATATTAGCAAGGTATGTCAGTATCTTACTGTTTATTTAGAAAGCTTCCACTCAGCCAAAATTATTTAGTGGATAGGTGTGCCTGGGCAGTGCTTTAGACCTTAGAGCTTCATTTTAAAACACCATTGCTTTATCAACCCAGCTTTTGGGTACAAGTCCAAATTCAGGACACATTTCTCCATATAACTCTCCCAATACTCCAAAAGTCACAAGTACAATCAAAGGCTATTAGAGCTCACTGATGATTCCTTCATCCTCCACCATCCTGAAATAGGAGGCTCAAAACCCTTTCCAAGCACATTTTTCTTACAAATATATTTGGAAGATTTATTCAAATACCAACTGGAAATTTTGAATTGGGTCAGGCAGAGTATGAATGATTAGGAGCCCACTATGATTAGGAGGCTTTAGGCACAAATTTTCCTTGAATAATTTTTGAATAAATGGATACAAATAAATTAATTTAATTTACTTCTCAGCAGTTACCAAAAATTAATTACTGTAGGCCTACTTATACTTCCAGAACACTATTGATACTACCCAAAGGTACAATCATTATTTTATAATGTAACTTATATTTTAGTTTAAAATAATTTAAAATAATTATAATACTATATAAATAAGACACTTGTGTTAGTTACTGCTCAAATTTTTAACTGCCTCTTAATAAATATCTATAATGAACAGAAAATACAACCTTAAATATCTAATTTCACCACTCGTTATCACTTTTAAAAATTATTTTATTATTAATTTTTTTAATCTCCCTTTTATTGATATTTTGCCAATTCATTTCATTTCTGTTGAATTTAATTTAAATTAAATAATTCAATAGTGATAGATACGATAATTTTGAAATTGTTGAGTTTGAACCGTAGTAGCTCAACTTGGGCTCGAAAAGTGATTACTCGCATATCCCTGGTGAATTCAAATATATATGATATACAAATATCTTGTAAATTTTTTAAAATCTTAAACAAATGTTTAGTTCCTTAGCTTCATTCTAGGAGCTGTCTCTCCTGCTGTAGTGGTACCCTCTCTGCTGACTCTCAAAGAAAAGGGCTACGGTGAAGATAAGGGTATTTCAACCCTTGTGGTGGCAGCATCAAGCATCGATGACATCGCTGCAATATCAGGCTTCGGCATCGTTCTTAGTGTCATATTCTCTCAAGGTAAAATTGTGAATGATATTTAGATTCACAGTAACTTACTTCAAGTGGGTTAGGCAATAGCAGGGTAGAGCTCTTGCTTCGGTGGCTGCATGATCTAAGGCGTCACTTTCGCAATAGACTGGACTGTCAATGACAGGGAGATTGGGGTTTGAACCCCAATCGGGTGTACTGAGGGTTGTTTTTCCTAAATGTTTTTACATGCTTCCTCCATGCAAACGCAGGTACATTTCCTCTAAATGTAACCTTCCTCATCCCTAACTCACTAACATAATTAGTACATATGTGTATAACCTGTATAGGTAGTAAGACGCAGTGATAAAATAAATATATAATGTTCACAAATATTATTGCATGTTTAAACTTTTAACTGAACTAGTATATCCAGTAAATTTATTTTATTTGCAATATTTCTATTATTTTGAATCATGATGTTCATATCACTATAGTTATTATAAATCTTATTTGAACTTTTATTATATATATTTTTTTATTCATACAGGAGAAGTATTGCAACAAATCTTACAGGGTCCAATTGAAGTTGCTATTGGGTTAAGTTTTGGAATGTTCTGGGGTGTGCTAAGCTCCTATATTCCTCATAAAAATGAGGTGAGTAATTAATTACTATATTTAGTAGAGTTGGATCAAATCCACTATTTTACCAATCTGAATCTTGGAAAAAATCATAAACACAAGAGGAAAGATAATTAGAATAATAGAAAAATACAAATAATAACTAAATGTTAACATTCTTTCTTATAATTTATTCATTGCAAGGCCCTCAACTTAGTGATTTATTCTCAACATGTTTGGTATATATTGTAAGTTCAACTATCGCCAGTCAGCTAATAATTGTAGGGCTAAGCATCTGAAATGTGAGATAGTTCCTGTGCATCCGCACGTAGGCCTATAACTACTGACTCCATTGGGATAGCATTGAATCTGTAAGAAGTGATGTTCAAGCATCGCGTGGTTTTGGATGACGTGCATCTAGGCACGTTGATTGGTGCTTTAAGCTGTCATTGGAATCTCCTAGTTTGCATATTCTAGCTAGTGTGTATCCTAGAGCAGAGCTCCGGGCAGTTAGTTCCAGACAGTTGGTTCATGCGGTTGGTTTTAGACAGTTGTCAAGTGTGCATTAAGATGAGTTCGTTTAGCGACAACGTGCCTCATGCACCATGAGCGTAACGATGATTAAGACATTGGTTGGACATTGGTTAGACAATGGTTAAAGAGTTGTGATCCCACTGCTGCCAAAGGGAAGTTAAGGATCTCAAGCAATATGTTGACGGGGGATGAGTTAACGACACAGCCTAAGGTGTCGAGTTTGACGGAAATGTATGAGAGCAGATTGCTTTGAGAAATAAACCAATAATAGTGTATGTGATTGATTGTGTTTTCTTGAGCCTATCGCTTAAAACTCTCACCTACAAATGATAGCTCGCGCCACCTTACACTTTAGTGTCAGAATGGGGTAATAAATAAGGTATAATAAGCTCACCTCCATTTTACAGTTTTGGTTTATCAAAAGCGGGATCTGTATACATCGTGATTAGAGGCCAGGTGCCCACATCCATGTATTATAAACCCACGGATCAGTCCTGTCTGCCTCCCATTTACATATTGGTGTCAGATAGTGCGATAAAAATCTCAGCCAGACTCTTTACATCTTAGTATCAGAATGGGATGATAATGTATAATAAGCTCAGCCAGCCCTTACATCGTTAAAATAATTCATACATTCAGTTAAGTGTTAAATTACTGGTCTGGGGCTTGGTTGTTAAGTTCATCTTTTAATTATTTGGTTCTGAACCACCAAAAAGCAGTATTAGAGCTCTAAATCAAATTTCACTTGAAAAATTGAAAAAATGATATTTTTCAAGGATTTGAGTCTTGAATCAGAAATTTTCTCGAATCCTCAAATCTCTATTATCCTTAAGGATTCAAAAGATTCGAGGGTCCCATCCCTAATATTTAGTGTAAAAACTAAAATATATTACACATTTAAATACAAATTTATTAGAATACAGGTGCTTGAAACACACTCAAAAGATTTAAAATAGATGCTAGTAAAATTAAAAGTGATAAACATATGTACCCAATCACGTCGTTCCCTTTTGAGGTTAATCAAGAAACTGGCATATAGCTCAAATAACAAATCCGTACCTAAGTCATCCTCACTAAATTTATCCACACTTCCCATCGCATACTCTTTTTGTTTCAACAACATCCATACACTGAGTATTTTATTCTTAAAATTCTAATGAGGTTCTTTTTCACAAATTCGTCTACAATATTTAACACGTTCTACCTCTTCCTTTTGATCCACAGACTCTTCCCTCACTTGTCACTCAATCCACACTCATCCATTTATACAATACATCTTGATATTTACATCAGAATAAAGGTGCTTCAAACGCACACAAAAGATCTAAAATATATGCAAGTAAAATGAAAATTGTTTAGCAATTGTTGCATATCTACAATACATTACTGTAAAACAATATATTTATTTTAAGTGTACACTGGACCAAAAACTGTTTGGAGACTCCAAAGCATGGAAGTTGGATTTGCAAAGTTGTACAGTATCTGCATAATATAGTAATTCATTTGTTTTATTCCAACACAGAACAAGAAAATTGACCCACTTGGACAGTTCAAAATTTTCCTAAAATAATTTATTTTTCTGTCGCGTCTTAGATGCTACATTTATAATTTATTTAAGTATTTAAATAACAACTCCTATATCTTTTAAATTTAAAATATTATTATTATTATTATTATTATTATTATTATTATTATTATTATTATTATTATTATTATTATTATTATTAATTATTATTATTATTATTATAACTTTTTTCGATACGTTTGACACAAAACCTCAAAACATTTTTTATTTTTCATAAAAGTATAAATAATCATCATACTATGTCTTTATTGATAGATTTATTAAACTCCATTTCTCTTCTTTAAACTATACAAAGTTTATGCCATGAAGTTTATTTTTCTTTGTCATTTAAAGCATATATAGAATTGTATTTTATTATAATGTATCATTAAAAATATAAAATAATTTTCGGATAAGATCAACAAAGCCAAACTACTGTCGACTTTTGTTTCAGTTATGGTTGGTGGCAGGCCGTGTGTTTATGCTTGGTGCTGGAAGTTTGTTTGCAGTGTTCGGCAGCCAGATGGTGGGCTATAGTGGGGCGGGGCCCTTGGCTAGCATTGTCGCAGCATTTGTTGCTTGCTGTGGTTGGAAGTTGGAAGGCTGGACCAGTTCTTTTGTAAGTCGTAATTCAATAAAATATATAAACTCTCTTTAATACCAATTTTTTTCCACCAAGATTCAAGACTGAGCTCTCAGGATATAGATCTCTATATCACAAAACGCTTAATTGATTACTGCAGGGATAAACTAGACCCCACCCACAACCCCACCGCCAAAAAAAAATCTTTGAGTATATTAAAATAAATAATCAAAGATTTTTATGCTATAGTAATTTAAAAAAAGTAATCAGTAGTGAATATTCTCTTTCCTTTCAATAAAAAAGTTATATTTCTTAATATTTATTATTTAAAATAAATAGTTTGTTAAACATAGATTTTTATAGAAAACACACACATAATAGAATGTATCTATTAAAAAACAAGGAAAAATTAAAGTTGCTGCTTATTTTACCAAAGACCACTCAAATATGATTTTTTTTATTCAAAATGTTTACTAAAGTTGAGTTCTTAATCCACTATTTTACGAGTCTTAATATTCATTTTACTCTCAAACTCAAATATCAATTAGAAGCTTGGAAAAAATGATGAATTTCAGAGAAAATATAAATATAATGAAAAAATAGAAATAGTAACTAAATGTTAAAATTTTCTCTTATGATCCATTCATTGTAACATTCATACTTGGGTTTTAGGTGTTAAATTACTGGTCTGGGGCCTGATTGTTTTGCTTGTTGTCTAATTATTTCGGTACTGAACCACCAATAGGCGGTATTAGAGCTTTAAAATAAATTTCACTTGAATAATTGCAAAGAAAATAAATATTTCTTTTTTCAAGGATTTGAGTCCTGAATCCTCGAATATCCTTAAGGATTTGAGGTATTCGAGGGTGTCATCCTTAATTTTACAAATAAAACAGTTGAACATAAGTTTCAATCCATATCCCTTTTATAGAATCCAGTCGAAGATACTTTTTCAACATTTTGGAAAGTATTCCAGCCAATTCTTTTTGGACTCATTGGCACTGAGATAGATTTCAACCGACTCGACAGCCAAACCATCGTTTTGGGACTTGGTGTGCTCTCTGTTGGTCTAACGGTAAGTGATCTCATTTAACCAACTCTTGTTTGTAGCTACATCTACTTTTGACATTAAACATATGTGATTAAAATTCTAACAAATAAACAACTTATTTAACTTTATTTACACAATTTAATAATTATATAACAACTGATGGTTAACAGTTTGTGCTAAGGTGAAATATTGTGCTTCAGGAATACTTTGGGTTTAATCCCAAGGGAGTCATTGGTCTCCACAAAGTGCAAAGTACAAGAAAGATATTTATGAAAAGTACAAGATATTCATGCAAAGCACAAAATATTCAAGAGTTTTCTGTTTGTTTTTTCCAATACTTCAAAACTTAATACCCATCTGGGCTATCTAAATATTTACAATGATGGGGCATGGATGAGGAATGTAGAATATAGAGGAGGTCAACCTGCATTTGTAAGAAGGGGGGAGGGAAATAATTTAGGTTAAAACCACACTTGGCCTGAATTTGAAGCTCAACCTCCTCGTCCCTGTCAAACCAAATAAAACAAAATTCCCAATTAGTTGAAAAATTACACTTGGACGCGGGAATCAAACCCACTACCCTTGGATTATTGCATCAAAGCTATACCAGTGAGCTATCCACGATTTATCCTGTACTCAGGGTCATTCTTCACTCAAAGTTTAAGGCCTAGTCTATGATGGACATGTGGAATTAACTGGTTATATGGAGTTATCATTGAAACCAAAGCTCCTGGAAACTCGGTAGTCAGATTTATGTTGCCGCTTGTAAAATATTTAACCATACATGATGAGCGAAGTATATGAAGAGCATTTATGCATTATGCCAATGGTATTAGGTCTGTTTCTCATGTCCAGGTGTCATTTCTCAACTAGTTGGAAATATGTAAATGACTGCTGTATCTGTAACCTAAAATCATTCCATCTTCAAACAAAACAAGATTGATGAGTTTATCTGCATGCTCATTGTTGTGGGTGATTTAGAGTTCACGATTAGTTTGGTCCAGAAGATAATATCTCCACTTGGATAAGAATCTGTAACAAAAGAGTTTGTTTTGTTTTATCAAAAACATCTTTCCCTAATAATAAAATCCTGTTTTGTGCATTTGACATTTACATTGCTTTATTGGTGGACTGTTCTCTTTGTTGTAGGTTCGTGTTTTGGTGTGCTTTTTAGTTACACTTGGGGGAACTTTGAATATCAAAGAGAAGTTTTTTGTAGCGATAGCTTGGTTTCCCAAGGCAACTGTTCAGGTTAGTTTTAATGTACAGTAAACTTCAGAAGTGGTATTTTGTTGTACCAAATTACATTTTTTAATTATTAATAAAACCCAGAGCTATTATTTAAATATAACAATTAGTTTATATGCCAACTATTGAGTAGGCCTGTGCGGAAATTATATGTTGACCTAGGGAAATTTTCGGGAGGGAAATAATTTCCCACAGGAACAAGAGAAAAACTAAAAGTAATTATCTACTTTAGACTTTAAATTATTTTTCAGGTTTATGATTTTAATTTAAACTTAGCTTTCTCATTCGTTTAAATAATTAATAAAAAAAAATTAGATGCTTTTGGAAATTTATCATAAAGAGAATGGATTGTATAAATTCATTTAGTTAAAATGTAGTGGTAATTGTCAACAATATTTTTAATAGGGTCAGGAAAACTCTGAATTGATTGCAGAAATAGGTCTGAACAGTAAATTTAAATTCTGTAATATTGTAGAATTTTTCTAAGGAAAAAAAAAATTACACTCAAAATTTTTATATTAATACATTTTTAAATTGTAAGTTTTCCAAATAAAAACTAAACATTATTTTGTCTAACAAGAGTTGAGTAAGGTAAAATAACAAACCTAAGTATGTTGTCTTTAAATAGCCTAATTATAAGATATTAAAGATATCAAAGTGGCGTTAATCTTCTTTAAATGTACATATAAAAACCATGATCTTACTCTTATAATGAAAATAGAAAGTTTTATTAAACTATAATATAAGTAGAAGAATTAATAAAATTTAACTATTAAGATAGAGCTAGCAACTCTAATTTAAAGATTAATCTCTAACTATGGCAATGCAACAACTATTTTAAATTGTATATATTTAATTTATATTTAATTTTTGTATGAATATAAATAAACTATACACTTAGATTTTAAGACTGATTAAAAAAGTTATTAAATAAAAAAAATTCAGAAACTTAATCAAGATATTCAAACTAATCTGAATGAATTAAAGTGATCCACAGTCTTCTACATAAGAATACCAAAAACATTTCTTAACTGAGCCAGTGTGCTCAGTTACCTCACATGATTTAGTTACTAAAACTCTCACAAAAAGCACTGTTGGACTATAATAAATATTAGTTTACTATCTATTATACAAAAGGTAATGGATACCATTCCAAATAATTACATTAAAGTAGTAGACGTGTCTCTGAAACTAAGTGTGATTGTTTATTTTTTGTCATAATTCGATATTTAAAAACCATGACTTTTTTCCTGCCTAGAGTTCTATAGGGATAAATTAATATTATCATAAATTATATGCAGCCTGTGTGGTTATGTTATTTAATGGTGCTCAGTTGCATTGACTAGGAAGTTGTGAAATAAAAGCGACTTAGGTTTCAGGTATCCATATTTTTTTAACAGGAGATAAGGTTAGTTTAACTTTAATTGAATTAATAATATTCTTAATGAACATTAGATATAAACATGACACTGATCCTTTTATAAACATTCTTAATATTCATTTTTTCTTGAAAAATCCCGGGAAATAATTTTTTCCTGCCTGAGTTTTGATAACACCCAATTTCACAAATTTTCCCCAAGGTTTGGGATTCTGCGCAGATCTACTATTGAGGCAATTTCCTATTGGCACATATTGTATGCTCTTATTTATGACTAAGTATTTTGTGATAAGAAATTTTAACTTTAAACATATGATTTTTGAAAGTTAAAGTAGCAACAAAAACTAAATATTAATTTTGATTTAATGTATATAAATACACAACCCTTGTTATATGTGCAATGGCAGTAAAAAAAGCCGACAAAAGTGGCTCTTTATTTCTGGCGCAGTAGCCAACATTATTAAACATGGGGGTAACAGACAGGAAAAATCTGTACATATCGGAAAATTTATAACTCAGGAAAATCAAGGAAAATTGCATATTTGACTCTATAGCATAGATAAATACATTTATTGTATCTTGTTTAAACATTTTTTTAAATAAAGTTTAAGTTAATTTACTTTTAACCGCATTCAAAAAAAATTTTTTTAACATCTGTATCAATTCTAATATGGGCTTTAGCCAAGGAAAAGTATAGGAATTTTTTTTCGGGATTTTGTAACCACCCTGTTAAAAGTCTTAGTGAATGAGTGAGTAGTAATGAACAAGGACACAAAATGATTCTAGGTAAATCAGTAAGAAGAACATTAACACAAACTCGGATTTGAATAACTATATAAATATATTTTATTTCTTCTGCATTCAGGCTGCTCTGGGTCCTGTAGTATTGGACATAGCTAGAAAGCAAAACATGTCAGATGAGATTCAAACTTTGGCCTCGCAAGTGCTCACTATTTCAGTGCTCTCTATCTTGGTGACAGCTCCGTTGGGTGCTATGGCAATATCTCTCGCGGGACCTCGTCTTCTCAACAAGGGGGCATCTCCGTCTGCATTGATAGAATAGCTTTAAGCTACTCAAGGTTTTTAATGTGTTTTCATATTTGAAAACTTTTACTAAAAATATTTTTCTGATTGCACTTTTTTTTATATGGATATTAATTTTATTCTCAAATAATAATGGCCAATATTTTTTATAAAAAAAGTATAACACATAAATACAAAATATCAAGAATAAACAAAGGAAAAATGGTGCCAAAGGCTGTATTAAATTAAATTAAGATCAATTTAGTAGATTATAAAATGAATTATTGCCTTATGGTTTGGAAATGTATATTGAAACATTGTAGAAACACTGTACAGTAATGTACAATAATTGTATTCTACATTTATTGTACAATTTAATATATTAGGAGTATATTTGGAAGAAGGTACAGAAAAAGGTGGACAGAAACAAATAGAAGAAACATAAGTGGTTCAAATTCTATTTTTCTTCCATTGCTTGGTATTTAAATATACTTAATCAATTATAGTACTTCTCTAAGCAAAACCATTGCTCAAAATATCAATAGATTTGTCTTAATTTCTTAACTTCTAATAACACACATAGCTTTTTTTTGGTATGTACTTATATTCAATCCATAAATATGGTCCAACTTAACTAAGTGTGCTAAAGTTGTACCTACGCTGAAATTTGATTGTGATTTGTGGTCATTATTAATTTGTTGGTAGATTTTAGATAGTTAATATTATTGTTGGTTGTTTTATGAAACCTGGTGTATTTTTAATTTAATGAAAAAAATAGTTCTAATTTATATTTCATTGAGCAGTTTACCTATTTTTACCTTGATGAGGAATTAGTTTTTACAGGCATAATTTTTCTGAAATCTTGTAAATGTTATAAAATATTTTAACATATTTATTTAGTACAAACAAATTATAAAGATTTATTTTTATTATTAGATTTATTTAGACAGGCCCTTTTCTTTGTCGAAAGATAATTCTCTAGGATTTCCAATCAATAGATTTTGTTTTTATATTCTGAAACATCATATTTTTGCTTTGTTTAAAGTCATCATTCACTTGCATTATTATTTATCTTGTTCCCCTTTCCCCTTCCACTTTGTTTTCTATGACATCAATCAATAAGGCATTTCTTCTAATAATGAAGCTCCGTCCATTTGGTGTTTATTTTTAAATTAACTCTTAGAACTTTCTCATTAGTCACCTGATCTGTCTACTTATCCTTTATAATGTCCTCCAGCAATACATATCAAATATTACCAAATAGTTCTACCTTTTCTTCAAGGTTCGTGTTTCAGCTCCATACAAAGATTTAAATAAAGTTTGGAGTGCGATGGAAAAGGCTGAAGTGGGGAGAGGAGTTGTAATGAGGATAACATGAGTTGTGTTAACATTTAGTGATAAATAAAATGATAGAATATTAGGAAAATGGTAGAGCACAAATAAAAGTAACAACACTGACACATATTTACACACACTTCAATATTTCGATGCTATTGTAGCATCTTCCTCAGGAAGTAGTAATTAGACTGCCTGAGTTGTGTTAAGACAGAGCGGAGGAGGAGGAAGTGGTTTCAAATAAAAAATTGAGTGAAATAAGGTACTGCCCTTTCACCATTTCTATTTGTAATGGTAATGGTCATGAATAAAGTGGCAGGAAAACTTGGGGTGGAAAGAATAAAAGCCATGATGTTTACTGATGACTTGATGGTATGGTGGGAGAAGGAAGAGGAAATACAGGAATGGAATGAGGAAGTGAAAGAGTGTGGACTGAAATTAAGCATGGCAAAGTGTGAAGAGATGATAAAAAGGAAGAGGATAAGGTCTAGTAAAGCTCCAAAGTTGAATGGAGTAGAGATGAGAAAATTACAGAACGTAATATATCTCGGAAGTGTGATTGAGGCAAAAAGTGGAAGTAGAAAGGATCTAATGAGAAGAGGACAGCAGGGTGAGTTGTTCTATAGGTGTGTAAAAGACCTATTGTGGAGAAGAGAAGTGCCCTTGAAGTGTAAGGAAGTGTTGTACAGGCCATAGTTTGTACCCATTGTCACATATGCAGCAGAGACATGGACATTGACTGTAAGATAGACTAGGAAAGTGGAGGCCATGGGAATGAAGTCAGCCGGGAAATACTGGGAGTACATGAGATAGTAGAGAAAGCAAGATGGAGATGGTATGGCATGAGGGATGCCAAAGAAAACGATTTAAATGAAGTATATAGGGAAAAGACCGTGAGGGAGCCAAGAAATAGATGGGAGGAGCAGATAACAGAAAGTGCAAGTGAGAGTAGAAGACTGGAAGAAATTAAAGGAGGAAGGATAGAGGAAGATGTAGCCCTTTTACTAATCTGACCTGACCAAGGCTAGAACGTTTGAGATGAAGATGTGATGATGATGATGATATGATTTATGATGATGATGATGATGATGATGATATGATGATGATGATAGATGATGATGATGATGATGATAAGGCAATGCTATGTAACAGGGGTCGGCAATCTTTTTGCGGCCCTGATCTACTTTTACATTTATTAAAGGTCCCGCGATCACCCTTCATTTATCCATTCTACTTTTAATTATTTTTTCTATACATCTTGTGCTTATTCCTATTCCTTAAATTCAATATTTCCTCCAATACTTATGTCCCTGTTTTTTTTTATAAAGAATCCATTAAATAAATGTACTCTCGTTACTGAAAGGTACTCCTTCCTTGATGTTTCACTATGCCTACTTACAAGCTGCACATAGTGGACAAGTAGTAGCAGTCTTACCTTGACAGATTACACTATGGCCCCATCATATAAGCTGTACCAGAGTGGAATAATGCAAGGTATGCTTGCCTTTTCATGACGATTTAGTTTTCCTACACCATTGACTGAAAATTGCTGTGAAATCAACCTCTAGCCGACCCCTGCTCTATAATATGTAACACTTCATAGATTGTCCTGGAAAAATATAATGTAGTTTTCTTTACATTATTTTCCACATTGAAGTACACAGCAGTTAAAATTTATTTTTATGTAATTTCCCTAAAATAGTACTACATTATACATTATACTATTGGTTAATAAATAAAACTGGATCTTTGCTATTGATAGTTTAAAACAAATCTAATCCACCTTTTATTTTTAAGGAAATGTCTCTTAAAAAGGTATCTACAAACTTAGTTATAGTTTATATCTTGTACTTGAAAATTACTTTCTCTACTCTTATTGAGTTATCGTGTGATATACTATTTTATGATTATGCATGTTTGTAATATTGTTAGTACTAGGTGTGTTTTTGCGATTGACTTGGTTTTAATATTTATTACTAGAGCGTTCTCATGCTCCTGGTTTCACGGCTGGTTACTAGTGTTTATGGCCGAGACGATACCAGACCTCAGTTTGGTAATACTTTCCTTGACCAAACTAATTAGCCTGGTATCAACCAATGAGCTGAGAGTTGTGCACCAATTTCAAAACCGCATGACCTCTTATGTTAGTTTTAAATGAAAATAGCTTTGAAGTCAATGGTTTTTAACAGTTATATATAAATTAAAAGGGAAAGCAATTACTAGCTAGAAATATATGAGTTGACATTAAATAGTTACCTAAAACTGTTTGGTTATAGATAAAAGAGAGCATTACCATGATCTAGACCTATTTACTCTTATATGTGCTTTGTTTTCTGTAGGCTATTTTTGGAAAAAAAGTAGTTTTTGTGCTCCACCTTGGTCAGAATCCCTTGGTCGATATCACTCGTTACCAAGATGAAGGGTATAGGAAAATGAAGGTATTTTACTAAATTGACCCGGCCACAGGCTGGAAACATTTGATGGTGATGATGATGACCAAGATGTAACCAAGTCAATTTTGAAAACACTCTTAGTTTTTATGTACTTAGTTAAGGTAACATGAGACATTCTAGTCTATGAAAATATTAGCATAAAATAGTATTAGATTAAAACAGTAATATTGTGTGGAAAAATAAAATATAGTAGTAATAATAATCTAAAATAACAGGTTTTTGAAAGAATTGGAATTTGTTTGAAAAGCTTTATTCACACCACCATGACAAAATTAATCATCTTGCTTCTTGAATAATAACTCTAGATATATCTTCTTTAGCCATTTTTTAATATCTTATATAGTTAAAAATCATTCGACTAAAAACAAACCTAAGAGTTTCAATATTAATTCTTTAATATATTATCATAGGCTGATTTTAAAGTATAAACTTAATGGTTAAACGGATACCCCTGTCTTGTTCAATCTCTTTGTACCATGTTGGCAACATTGGAGCATCCCGATTTAATTTGAAGAAACCCACTTCAGTGCCCGCATGGTTTATGGCACTAATTTCACAATATAATAGACTGCTGTTGATGGAGAGATCAAGGTTTGATCCTGGTCGAGTGTACTGAGGGTGGTTTCACCTAAATCATTTATCTCTCTCTTTCCATAATATTGCAATTACCCTATTTGTACTTATTTGCATATTTTGAATCTTCTAACATTAAATTTCAACTGGAAAACTATGTTTGTGCTTGCTTTTAAAAAATGGGGTTAATTTGCACTATTATTTTTGCTAGTGATATCAAGGATATACATTGTAATTTACTGCAAAGCAGCTAGAGATCGATCAAATTCACTTTTTCTCTCTTAGTATCTTCGCCAACATATGGCGGCCAATTGGTCGGTATAGCACGCTTGCAGGTTGATGTTATGGAGCTATCCACCCACGAATCTAGATTATCTCATATTCAAATCTAAGAATAAAAAAAAATTAACTTTCTCATACTGGTATTTTTTTTTCTGTATTTTTCTAATTTTGTTTACATTAATTATTTTGCTAAAAAAAATATATATCTTAACTATATATTTCACACAAAATTAATATATTTCGTCTTAAAATGATAAATCAAGCTACTATCATGAAATTAGTTTAATTATTTTTGATTTTTATGCAAACTCTAATTTATGATGAAAATAACTGCAGAAAATAAAAGAAAAAAAACTTGAAATATATATATTATTTTTTTGGCGAAACTTCATAATTGTCATCACATCTTGTGAATGTGAGGAATGCCAGCCCTCCACCGTGGTTCGGATTCCACGTTAAACTGTAGGTCCTCCATTTCATCTCACAATCACCCTACCATTGCACATTAGCGTAAGTGCGTATAACCCGAATGGGTAGTAAGACGTGGTGCTAATAATAATAATTCATAATTGTCGATCCAGAATTTTACTTCCGAATTGAAGTCAAAGTTTTCTAAACTTCGCACACCCCCAATAATATGTAATTCACTTTATTGCCGCTAACACATAATATAATCCTCAAATCTGTAATATTCTTGAGGATTCAAAGAAACAATCCCTGATAACAATTTATTTTACTACTCTTTGACCCAGAAAATCAAGATTTTTCCCATCATTTCATACTACTTCTAATTTTTCCTGTAATATTATTTTAAAGGTTTCCTTCACACCAAATCACTTCAAATACCCTTCAAAAATTCGAGCCCCCCCTTCGTTTGTACCAATGCATTGGTTTCTACTTACATATGTTCCTCTTTTCCCATGGTGGGATTTTTTCACTCTATTTTCTCTCTTTTTTTTTTTAAATCTGTTTGGTGCACTATGATATTTTTTGTGTGATGTATATATCTATATATCTTGTGTTAAAATATGGGACAACGTTCATCAAATAATTTAATTTTGTTCTTGTATAAATTATTATGTTTATTTTTGATGAACCTTAAATTACTTAATAAAAGGCTAAAATAGTTTAAAATATGTTATGCTCTATTTTGTGTTTCTTGTGTGAAGTGTTTAACCACAAGTTTTATTTAGACTAATTTTACTCTGCATGATGAGAACCTTTCTTTGTTTAATATGCTACATGGAAGAAAAGACAGGAACAATTAAAAGGGGAAAAAAAAACACAATATGGCTTTTGCATGAAAAGAGGAAGACAACTTACTTCTTAAAGTAATTTGAGAATCTCAACCTAAATTTTGTCCTCTCTTAAATCTTAAGAAGAGTACAAAACTGGCATTGCAACATCCTAAAACTAACAGCCAAAAAGTAAATTGGTAAATAATGATGTAACATATAAATAGGAGAATTTAAGGAATGAATAATATAAAGTAAAAACACAGGAAATGTTATAGAAAGGATTTGAATATATTTGATTTGTTCTTGTATCTCCTTCTGTTGTATAATTTTATGTACCTCAAATAAGAAACAAGTTTTATTTTTAATTATTATTCTTGGTTAGTCTTTATGAATCCAAGATTTTCATTCCAAATCCTAATTTTTGCTCGATAACTGAGTCAAATATTTTATAGTGGAAATGGTTTGAATTGAATCCAAATTGAAAATTTCATAATAAAATGTTTTAATCAGAATAAAATAATTTTTAAATGGTCTAATAAAACAATAATGTGTCATTAAACTGTACTCAAATGATAACTAGATTTAAATATTACTAGAATAATTGTAAGTAATATGGTCAAGTCAAATAATGTACTTATTCTAACTTATTTAAAAAGCTCAGTTTATTCAAATGTTATACTATAAGAATAGAATTTTTTAATAAATTCCATCATATCAGAATCTAGAATTTATTTGGATATGAAATTTTGAATGTATACGTTTCTTCAAAATATTAACTCTGAATTTTGTTTTGAATATGAATTCTAATAAGATTCGGATTTGAAATTTTGCGCAATCTTAATTTTTGCTATATATTTTTTCTCGCCTTTTCACTCTTTAGCATATTGTCTTGAAAGAGCTAGTCTCATTGTCTGCACCAGTGTTTCTCAACATTTATACCAAGGTGGCACCCTTCAATACATCCTCGAAATTTTGTGGCACCTTTGATATAAAATGTTCTTACTTCCCTGGCCCTATAAAAATCTTTTTTTGTGCAATTCTTGGAACATTTAGAAATTTCCCCATATTACCCCCACCCCCATCATTCCTAAAGGGGATTATCATGGAATTGCAGGGTGCTTCTACTACCTCTCTAAGATCCACTGTTGTACACTAACTAATGTTTGGCTCTTAATAAGCTTTTATATATACTTTATAATGACTTTGTTAAAATGATTGATTAAGTTTGCATTTCAACGAATAAATACTCTGCATTTCTTTTAAAGTGTGTTTTATTGTAGCTTTAATTATTTACAATCTTTGTCCTTATTTCTAATTTTATCTAGTCTTATTAGATTTAAAAAAAAATTATTTATTTTTTCTTCTGCCTGTGTTCCAATCCAATTTATTTTTTATTTATATTTGACAATATAATAATTAGGTTATTATGCTCTGCATTTGGTTGCCCCTTCTGTTTTATCTGCAATGTGGAAGTGTAAAGGAAGGTTAATTAAGAGGAAATGTATCCAGATCACCCTTAGAATACCTGACCAAGATTCAAACAACATTCTCTGGCAATTCACTCAATTGTAAGAGTGACATTAGAACCTTGTGCAGGTAGTGTTTAAACGAAGGTAATGTCCAACATCGATGAGCTTACAGATGATTTCTCCTGTCTATCTATTTTTCTCTCTAGATTCCTTACCTAAAGTATTGAAGACTACTCACTATGAGATCCAGAAAGGGTAGCCAATGGCCAGTGGAAGGGGGAGAAAGGGGCTCTTTTGTTTTTGGCCCTGGGTAATCGTCCAGCCCTACCGACAACTCCATCTATTCAATTTCGATAGGAAGAAACATTTTTGGTAGTTAAAAAAGTTACTAAAAATCAATTCATATTAATTGCAGCTGTCACTTTTGATATATATTTTCAACCAGGGCTGCTGCGAGAGCAGGTAAAGCGGGCGCCCACCTAGGGCACCAGGTTCAAGGCGGCGCCATGCCATTGATGCTGTCTACAAACTGTGCATTTCTTGTAATGTGGTGTTGTGTAAAAATGTGTATGTCATGAATGTTCCATGTGGTAGTCATACCATAAATTTTGTTGTCGAGATGCATCAAAATCATCCGTGGAATCGGTTTCGCTCTTTGAAATACTTTAAAAGATATAAACCCTCTGAAGCATCTACAAAAATACATTCAATTTTCTTTAAAAAAAAGTTTGAGAAACACAATGAGAATATAGAGTTGACAGCCTTAAAGCTGTGAGTTACCAATTTGTCGAGATTCATAAAACTATTGTGAGTGTAGAATAAAACAGCAGTGATCCATTATGTCATCAGAGGTCAAGTCTCTTTCCATCTACTTGGGAGATTAGACTTTCGTTTTGTTGGTACAATCTGCTTTTTCAAGTAAACCTAGTGAGCAAGATGATTAATAAAAACTATTGAACTACATGAATACAACAGAATTTTAAATAATTACATCACTTTTGTAAGCGAATATGAAGTGCAGGTTATATTTCTGCAATGATAAAGTGAAAGAAATAACCTTGATTTGGTGATCGAAAGTAAATTTAAGGTGTCCGATCGACTGAGAAAGAATAAACTAATGTTTTAATTATGAAGCTGTTGATGAAAATCCTCATAATTAAAAGACAATTTCAAAGATGTTTTCCACCCACTTAATTAGTGACATGATAGGTCCCCTACAATGGTGTTTTACTCGGCTCTCATTCACAACAAAACATGGGATTTCTCTAAAATATAAAATAATTGCAAGTAAGAGATCAACTACTCGATCTCTGCTCAGAGTTAAAGCAAATATACAATCTTGAAGTCTCAATCGGACATTGAGAGATTTCAGTTGCCAGAGATGCTAAGACATGCTTAGCCCACAATTGTGGATACATCAATCACACCCCTGGAAGTTCTAAAACATAAAAACAAAACAAAAACGCATGGACTGTTTCCAAACATATGGGTATTAAAAATTCTGACTTCAAGATGCACATGTTTGTGTACAGGATTTAAATACTTCCAGTTAGCAATTCTTTAAATTTTGTTTCAAAACGTAGTTGCAAAGTTAATAATTGAGTTTGTGTAATAAGGTTAAATAAAGCTATCTGTGAGAATTTTATCAATGTTGATTCACTAAAAGTATCTACAATCTGTGTTGGATAAAGTAAGGTGACCAATCGTCCTCCTTTAGGGAGGACAGTCCTTTTGTAGGTTTTTTCCTTCCTCGAAAAGTGTCCTCCTATCTGTCCTCCTTTTCGATATTTTAAAACTAATCTGTTAATCTCTGTATTCAGAGAACTAATGCAGCAGTTGAAAGAGTTTTTTCAATTGGTAATGATTTTTGGACAAGTGAGAAATCAAGATTGAATGTTGATACTCTAGCTGCAGCACTTAACGTAAAATTCAATATGAAGAATATTTCTTGCTCCGAAATTTCCAATATATTGTTAGAAAATGATATATTGACAAAAAATATTCATTCAATGGAAAAATACTCGTTTAATTAAATAATTAAAAGGGATTTAAGCATAAATAGTGTATTTTTGTTTAAATTAATAAAATGTTTCATTTATTTACGTTGCACTTTTTTCTTAAATTTTTTCGTCCTCCTTTTCATTGTAAAAAAATTGGTCACCTTAGATAAAGGAAATAAAAATATATCTCATTTGCAAGATTTGTGTTTGTTACATAAAAATGCAAGATGTTCAAGGCATGGTTGCTGTAGACTTTTGCATCTCGTGATACCTTGTGAAATAAATAAGTTGAGCAAATATTTTCAAAATTATTAATTAGATAATCTTCGTATAGTGATGACGGATGGGGTTTTTTTTGGTCTAATATTAAATTATAAAAGTCTTTAAGTAACAGAGGTTTTTTTCCCCTCCTTTTCTTAAAAGAAACATATACTTTCTTGACCAGCCAAATATTGTGAAAACGAGAGTAATTATTTCATTAACTTTTCAAGAATGATGTTAAAACTAAACACATTTTTAAAATATAAATTAAGTTGGCACACTAAATTCAAATACCTCTAGTTCGTTGTCAGGGGATTTCCCTTGCAAAGATATTGTGCCATTGTGGATTCCAAACTTAGCCCAACCAAACAATTGCACAACTTGCATCACTATTGTGCAAATCGGCTTGTTAAACAATAGCTTAAGTAAATTACTTTAATGTACTATCGTCATAGATAAGGGATGACTATCGTGAGTGTTTTTATCGAATCCATTGTTGTGGTTAAAATAATTTTATGTTCGCTATCTAGAGAGATTTTAACAAGAGTTTTTGAGGGATAAATTTGACATAGATGTTGGCATACTTTGAAGGGCGTCTTCATTATTTGATACAAAGGATCTTAAAAGAGAATATATGTTAATTTTTCTCGTGCTCTCCGATTATCAAGGTTATATTAGCTTAAGTATGATTATGTTGAATCATTTAAATAAAAATACAAATTAAAACAAAAATTTTATGTCACCATTGTTTGATTAAAAAGGTTCCGTTTTATCGTTCTTGAATTAAATACTCGCGCATGCGTATATAATAGAGATTTACTCTTTCCTAAGGCATTCGTCTCGCGGTAAAAAAAAATGTTAAAACATGAAAGCCATGCACATGCGCTTTCGGTACTGTGGTAGTACACCGGTTTAATTCGGGTTTGTTGATACGGCTAGGCTTTTTTTAATCTTAGTAACATGGCCGATGTTACGGGAGGTGCTTGTAGTGATAGAGTGATTGTGAATGGTCAAGATAATTGCGTCTGGTTCGATCTGTTGGACGCTGATAGTGAACCTGTAATGGATGCGTGTTTCACAGCTTTTGACAAAGACGGGTGAGTCAATAAGACTTGATGTATTTTTTTCTGATTAGTTGTGACTTATGCTCGTGAAGTAGTGAATGATACTGGTCTGACATGCGTGTTCTGTATCAGCAGAGCGCGAAATATTTTTTTTTGTCTCCTTCTCCAGTGCTGCCAAACGTGATAATTGATAATTTTAAACTGATCGGCGTCTGCCACCCGAAAACAACGAAACACATTTAAAGAAATAATGGAATAAATTTACACTCTTGGGACTAAAAATGTACAAAAAAAGTTTACACAGAGTTTAACCGGCAACTTTCATTCAAGATAATTTTATAATTTTTTTTTATCTTTTTATAATAATTTTTACTATTATTTCGGTGAAGCTTCAGCGTGGGTGGCCCCTGGATAGTTTTGGAGCTCCTGCTTAAAAAAAAGTAATCCCTCCTGAGGAGGGCCTCCTCTTTTAAAATTATTCGTAAAACTACGTTTTCTATTCGACACGGATTTTACGATGTTCACGGGATATATATATATATATATATATATATATATATATATATATATATATATATATATATATATATATAATATATATATAAAATTACAACTTATATAGGTGTATAAAATACATTTATCTTTATAGTACACTTTATCTCTATTGCAAAATCATTAGTTGCCTGTTCTTTATTAGAATAAATAATATACCTTTTGAAATGATAATTTAGGCCCTAATGTTTTTTCTATTACAGAGAAGACATGTGATACGGAGTACATGTCAGGTGTGAAAGAACTCCTCCTTCCCCAATTGATAACATTATTAGAGATAAGTATTCTGAATTCTGATGATGAATGTACTGATTCAAAATGCCAAAGCTCGAAGATGATGACAGTTGTGAGATTAATTCAATTGAAAGTGAAGGATTTGGAGTTGTATAGGAAAGTGACGATGACATACCTAGATTATTATTATATTATTATTATTATTTTTTAGCACAGCTTCTTACTACCCGTTCGGGTTATACGCTTAAGTACTAATTACGCTAATGGATTAGGAATTGGGAAGGTCGAATTTAGAGAAAGTGAACCCGCATTTGCGTGGAGGGAGAGTGCAAAACCATTTAGGAAAACCACCCCCAGTTCACCCGACCGAGATTCGAACCTCGATCTCCCCGTCCTCGGCAGTCGAGCTCAACACGACTAGCGCGTTAGCCAACTACGCCACCGAGGCGGGCACCTAGATTATTGATGAGAACGATACCTCCGTCAAAAATAATATAACAGGAAATATAGATAGATATTTAATTTTTTTTTTTAACCAAATGCAAATAAGCCCACAATTTGTACCATGGGTAGGTACCAACTGTGAAAAAAAAAACACGTCCACGAAGTTGCCCACTCCCCCCCCCCCCCACCCACCCAATTTAAAAATTCAAGATTTTATGATTGCAATCGTATGTTCTTCGCTTGTTCCGGATTGTTCCGCCAAAAATTTCCTTTGTTCCGTTTTGATAGTCCCACAAATTATATGTTTATTTTAGTGGAGCCAACTTCACGGTAGCCCCCCTCCCCCACTCTGGAAAATCTACATTTTGATGGTTGCAATCGTTTCTTCCGGATTTCATCGTAAAAAGTATCGTTTTTCCGCATTTGTTCTTGAACAAATGGGGCATGAACTTGTGACACTTTGTTTACTCAGGAGGGGCTAACTTCACGGTAGCCCCTCCACTTTGAAAAATCTATGTATTTATGATTGCATTCGTTTGTTTCGGATTGTTCCACACACATTTCGTTTGTTCCGTTTTGATAATCTCACAAATGGTATGTTTACATTGCTAGTGCCAACTTTACGATACGTCCCTCCCACTTTTGAAAATTGAAAATGTTATGGTTGCAATCTTTTGTTCCTTGTTTGTTTCGGATTGTTCAGTTTTTTGTTTGTTTTCTACGTTTTGATACGACCCCAAAATTAATTATACTTTTACATTTGACATCCATGAATTCGCCGTTTCAATTACGACAGTTTCAAAGAGTTTTTTTAATTAAAAGTTCACATAATTTTACACCCCTGACAAACGAGGTGGTTGTCTTTGCTCGCTGTTGGGAGGCTAATAGCAGAGCAATGGGATGCACTGCGCCTCTATTTTGACAGCAAGTGGCTCGAAGAACGACTGGTAGCTGTGGAAGAAATCCATAAAAGCCTTAATGACCCCTACATAAATTATTTTTCATATTTTTGTCATGGGTGTTACCAAAGTTAACCGAAATAAGTAAGTATTTTCAAAGCAGCAAGGTAGTTAAAGTCTGTTCACTGTAGGAATTGTTTTCTGAAAGGCCTTTTTCCCTACCAGAAATCTATTATATAGAAGGATTTTGGTAGGAAAAAAGACCTTTCAGAGAGTAATTCCTACCGTGAATGGAGTATAGTTATTACAGATCTTCACGATAAAATGGTCTCAGCTTATAAAGATATGCTTTTATGTTATATGGAGCGTGCATATATTTTGCAGACCGAGGGGATGGAAATTGATCCAAATAATACAGATAAGTTTCTCCGTGATGGTCAGATGTATCTTGATGTGGAAGTATTGAAGCAAATTCAGAAGCCGGAAATTCTTGCTAATCAGCTCTGTGTTCAAGATATTTACAGTAAATGTAGATATTTTTTAGAAACAGGATGTTTGGAAATTATAAGGAGATATGATTTTGGGAACACCATACTTCCTTTGCTTTCATTATTAACTCCGAAAAAAGCCATTTCAAACAAAGTAAGGGAAAAAGCTCCTTCATTGATTCCTCTCTCATGAGTGTGCCTAGAATAGTAGGAATTGAAGATACACAAATGCTTCAACAAATTGATGATGATTGGGCAAGCTTCCAATTTCTTCGATTACAGAAGAAATGGAAAAATATCAAGAAGCTGATACATTTTGGGCACAGCTACTAAATTTTAAAAATAATACAGGTGACATTATGTTTACCGGACTTCCTAATTTAGCACTAGCAGCTTTGTCACTTCCTCATTCAAATGCTGATTGTGAACGAGTTTTCAGTAAATTAAATTTGGTGAAAGTAAAAGTCCGAAATAGAATTATCACCCCTTCAATAACAAGACAGTGTATTAAACATAATTGAGCTTCATGCCAGCATTTTGAACCAACAGATGATATGCTGCTTCGATGACAACTCGTCAGTTATACGGTGTGCAAACTTCTAATATTCATTCAGAAGACGAAGAAGAAAACTGCATTTTATTTTATATCGATTAAAAAGTTTAGGCAAAGTGATTACAAAATATATCTGAACTATTTTAAGTACTGTGTTTCTAAATTAAATAATTTGTACTCATATTAAAACACTTCATTAGTATTATTTATTTATTTTATATATAAACATAATATTAACTCGCTGAAAAAGTTCTTAGATTTCTTGGATAAATTCGAAACGTTTTTAGCACATCAAAATATTTGAGCTTTAGATGAGTTGAATGATACTTTAAAAGTATATATTTAGATTTTAAAACACGTCTTTGAACTTGTGAAACTGTTATTATATTGAAAAGATTAAAATTATACTAATCATGTTCTGCACATACAAATTATAAAAATAATTTTAACTTAATTTTAAGCAATTTTTAAAGATCTAGTTTTTATTTTTAATTTGATACAACTATATTATTGAGGCTGGTGCCTTATTCAAATTAATAGTGTGGTATTCGATAGAGTCAAAACTAAGTCTTTGTATGGTGCGATTGATTTTGAATCTAATATAATTGGGATCCTTGACCATATTGTCCTCGCGTTTTTATTAGATGCTTAAAAACCCTATATATAATCATGTAAACAAACGTAGTATCCTGCCGGGCAAAATGCAATCCATTTCAGGTGCGCGTACAATCTTATGAGACTAAAGAGTTGGCACCGCTGTACCTACGGAACACTGCGGAACAAGATCGCGTGTCACAGCTAGCCCTCCTCAACATAGAAGCAGAGACAGCGAGAAAAATGGACGTCTCAGCCCTGATTGGCGACTTTGCTTCTATCAAGTCGCGGAAGAAGACATTTTATACATTTAAGTTAAAAGCGTTAATTTATTCTCGTGTTTATACTTTATGCTGGCCCCTATAATATTATGTAAATATACGTATTTTCAGAAACATGCATTTTTCTTTTAGTATTATATTTTATTTGACCTGGAGGAAGGGGGGAGTTCTGATGTCACTGTTCACATCCGGGTCTTTGGTTTGTAGTTAGTTACCCTACTGTCCTCAATCCTAACGTAGCCTGGACGTGATAGGAAAATAATCTAAAGAAAACTCCACAAATGGTTATCATACTCCAAACATTTCCCTGCGAGATTGTACGAAAACAGTTAAGGTTAAAAAGAAAATTATAAGAACATGTTTGTTCTTCTCTTTATTTTTTATTATGAAATACTTTGATACAATAAACAGCTCACGAGATAATTGCAAAAAAACAGTTTTAGGGTGGATGTAAAAAACTTTTTTTAACAGCATCACTGTGTCCTATTTTATTCACCACAAAATTTTTCCAATTTGTCGAATTTCATGTAGTACCGGTATCAAAAAGTGAACGATTGTTATGCTTACTACTCCACTATTTCGCCAAGGCTACGTTGGATTAGTTGGTGTATGGCGCCCCCCTTAAGCTGGCGCCCCTAGATTAGAGTTTTTTATTAATTCCACATTTTTTGAAAATGACTATTAACGATTTTATTTTAAATTTATATCTAGTAAGTGTTTTACACCTTTTACCGGACACAACACTGTTTTGGGGTAAAACTTCGCTAAAGGGCAGTTTACTGATGAGTAATTCTCGAAAACTATAAATATTTCGAAGATGCCTTTAAGTATTTTGTTTAAAATTGATACTTAAGAAGTGTTTGACATTATATGAACTGTATACTTGGGGGGGGGGGGGGGAGAAAGAAAGGGGGTGATTTAAGGGTGGATTACTGATGACTTTTTTTAAATTAGAATATTTTAAGAATTGCGGTAGAAATTTGGTTCGTTATTGGTATCTGTTAAGAGTCTAGATTAGAAATAATTTTATATATTTATTTTTCTTAGAAAAATTAATCTAAGAGTAGATAAACTTGACGTTTGTGTTTTAAGATTGGCTCTCTGAACATGACAATTTATATGTTTTAAGAGTGGCTCTCCGAACGTGACAGATTGTGTTTCAGGGATGGCCATTTGAACGGGACAGATTGTGTTTCAGGGATGACCATTTGATCGTAAGCTTGTGTTTCAGGGATGGCCATCTGAACGGGACAGATTATGTTTCAGGGATGGTTATCTGAACGTGACAGATTGTGTTTCAGGAATTGTTATTTGAACGTGATATTTTTTGTTTCTATGATAGCCATCTGAACGTGACAGTTTGTGTTTCATTGATGGTTATCTGAACGTGACAGATTGTGTTTCAGGAATTGTTATTTGAACGTGACAGATTGTGTTTCAGGAATTGTTATTTGAACGTGATATTTTTTGTTTCAATGATAGCCATCTGAACGTGACAGTTTGTGTTTCATTGATGGTTATTTGAACCTGACGTATTGTGTTTCAGGGATGGTTATTCGAACCTGACGTATTGTGTTTCAGTGATGGTTATTCGAACCTGACGTATTGTGTGTCAGGGATGGTTATTCGAACCTGACGTATTGTGTTTCAGTGATGGTTATTCGAACCTGACGTATTGTGTTTCAGGGATGGTTACCTGAACGTGAAAGAATTTACCTCGGTGTGTCGAGCTTTGTTTCGAAATGACAAAGGAAAAATCTACGCACTCGAAACCAAGAAAGTGAATGATATGTTCCAAGTATTTGACAAGAACCAGGTAAGCTGTACAAATAAATATTCGCTGTAGATTTGTCACCCGGTTAACAAGACTGGGCCTGACACCTAATGACTATAGTGAACTTCGTACCATTCGTCACCGCGTTTAAAATTCTATAAAAAAACTTATTTGGATTCAAACACGAACAATCTGAAAAGCGCAAAGATTTTAGGCCTACGGCTAAACTCTTTCGGCGGCAACACAACAATCCATTAATTAGTCAGATAGTTCCTAACATATCTTTTAGCCCGCATCGGTGGGCATGCAGACTAAAGCGTCAGTCTCGTTTACCTGTTGACAAGAAGGTCGATGTTTGAATCCCTGCACTTTGTACTGTGGGTGGTTTTTTCACCCTTAAATTGTTTATCACTTTCTTTCCATGCGAATGCGTGCATATTACTTCTTAAATTATACTTTATTCATCCCTACCCCGATAGTAATATGCGGGTAGTCCGGATCGGATAATATGACACGGGGCACGGTAATCTCTTACATATTGGGTTATTCTCACTTGGGACCTCGAGTGGACCATTAAACGACTGCCACCCGTCTGCTCCGACTTGACGTCTTCAGCCGTGACTCGAACCAAGGACACTCGGAGAAATTCCTCTCTGTCACGGCGTAAAGTCAGGGAGTATTAATTAGATCCCCTGGGCTAATGTGTCTGCATTGACAGCAAATCATTATCCCGCGAATAGTTATATCTATCAACCTTCTTGGTGCGTCATCGACCCGACAGGAAAACGTCGACAAGGCCTTGACAACATTAAAAAGGGGGGAGGTGGGGAGGAGATAAAAAAATAGGTGCTTTGAGAAAATGTAATACTACACTGGATATCATCGCTGAGGCAACAACACGGTTACTATTGGGAAACAGCGTTGTCATTCTCTTGTTTTCTTGTGCTCAATCGCCCCTCAAATATAAGACAAGTTTCGCAACGCTGGTTAGTCGAGGTTGCCAGTAGCTCCTTCTTAGCCCAGCACACCACCTTTCAGACATAACTGATGGCGAGGAGAGTTGGTAACAGGTTAACTGAAAGAGAGCACAGATAAAGCTTTTCTTGGCCAATGATATTGGGTGTAGACTCTACTAGCCGCGCCGGTGGTCACGCGGTCCAAGCCCTAAGGCGTCAAGCTCGCAATGTGCGGGATTACCATACCATTTGACGAGGGGTTCGAATCTCGGTTGGAATTATTTGCCCTTTGTAACTTTTGTTTACACCGTATCGCACCACTCATTCGTGTTATATACAGTAGCCCCACGGCTTCTTTGGTGCTGACTGACAGTTCACAGCTGACTTCTGACAGTCAAAATTTAGGTATATACCTAAATTTTGACTGCCAGAAGTGACAGCTGCTGAACACATGTTTTTTGCAGATCATATGGTTCGGCGTAGGGATACATAATTTGGTCTGGTAGCTTTTCAAAGCCGTCAGCTGTGAGCTGTGAGCTATCAGTCAGCACCAAAGAAGCCATGGGGCTACTGTACATAATATAAAACCACATCAACAGTGTAGGGATGAGGAATTACATAATAATCTAGACTCTAGAGCAGGGATCCCCAATTATTTTTGATGAAGGTCCGTTTGAAAAACTCGACAAACGTCTGCGGTCCTGCAAAACTTTGACAGTAACTCAAGTTCAAACCCTGCACTAATTCAAAAACGTGATTTTCTTTCCTTTTAGTTATTTTACTTATGTATTATTGCTGACCTTCCATGTCTACCACCCGCCCACCACCCAAATAGCATAATTTCTTTTGTTTATCGCTATCTCGTCAAGGTTCTTTAAAAATGCCTCTGCGGTCCGCCATTTGGTGACCACTGTTCTAGAGGAAACGTGTTCTATATTCGCGTGGAGGGAGAGTGGGAAACCATAAAGGAAAATCAGTACCCTACACCCGGCCAGTATTTGAACACTGACCGCCATAAAACCAGATGAAAAATGAGTTTGAGATGTTGTGCCCACTGGAGTGACACCAGTAATTTATCGCTACGGTTTTTCTCATACACTTTACCTGAGTGCGGCTGCATTTCATCATCCTTCTTAAATTATGCCTTTTATAACAGGGTCCACAGCGTATGTGTGTATTTACATATATATATATATTATATTTATATATATAATAAATAAAAACAATTAGTTGGTCTCTCTATGTTATTTTTAATGCAAAAATCATTACAGTGATTGCGCTGAAATCTCGCCTGGTTGGCCGTTCGGTTAACACATAGGCTCTATATTTTCTTTTAAACTAAAATAAAATTGATGTTTTTCTAAAATATGTTGTCCTAAATCATGTGAGAACGTTGTATTTTCTTATTGAATATAGATTATTTATTTTTCCTGTCTTATTTGATCGCCAAAAATCAGCTGCAATCTTGGATACTATTTAAACATAATTTAAGATTTGGTTACTTTTCCCTATGTGGTTAATTTTATTTACTAAAAATTACAATACTACTTTATAGATTCCCCGTGCGAAGAACGAGCACACCAGCTATTTAATTTAATTTAATTTTGTTTAAAAAAAATACCATCTTGTTTTCTTAACTGTCTCTTATTGTTTTTTCCTTTGTTCTTATAGGATAGCTGTATCGACAGAGAAGAATTTGTATTTTGTTGGAATAACTGGATTAAAAAGGTAAGTCATATCATTGTTTGATGGCCACCTTGAAATATGTGTTCCCATCCCTCCCCCCCTCCCCCCCAGCCTCACTCATCCCCTCTTACCCTCCCCACAAATAAGTAGCAAGTAAAATTAGGGTTGGATTAGTGGTGAATTTGAGCAAGTAAACTGGTAGTTATTTCACCAGGGTGTATTAGTGAAATCCCCCCCTCCCCCCCACTTTCCCTCATTCCCTGTCTAGGTGGCTGCTGGCGCTACTTTAAATTCACCTATTTCGTCCTGTACCCTTACGTCAGTTTGTTTTAAGGCTGTGAATACCATTAAAACGTTATATTCCAAAAATTAAAGTAGCTATAAATAAACTTTGCAAGGACTCTTTTTTTTTTTAAGTTTTCCAAATTCATCAGATCAATGCTTTGCAAGACATACATCTCAACCACCCGAATCGTTGGATACGCGGACAAAGATGTGCAATCTCGTCCAATCTGTTTGCCGGTTACAGGGAGGTCGGTGTCTGAATCTTGGATGGTTGTACTTTGGTGTTTTTTTCTTCTCTTAAATGATTTCCTCAATAGTTCTCCACACATAATGGTTTCCTCACTAGTTCTCCACACATAATGGTTTCCTCACTAGTTCTCCGCACATAATGCTCTAACATTATGACTTCCTCCCTATCACATTAGTATAAATATTTGGACAGCCCGGTTGGTTAGTAAGACGTGGGGCACAGGGATAAAATAATAATATTAGCACCGCGTCTTACTACCCGTTCGGGTTATACGCTTAAGTACTAATTACGCTAATGGATTAGGAATTGGGAGGGTTGAATTAGAGGAAGTGAACCCGCATTTGCGTGGAAGGAGAGTGGAAAACCATTTAGGAAAAACCACCCCCAGTTCACCCGACCGAGATTCGAACCTCGATCTCCCGTCCTCGGCGGTTGGGCTCAACACGATTAGCGCGTTAGCCAACTACGCCATCGAGGCTGGTCACAGGGGATAAAAGAAGAAGGAAAAAACTTATTGAACAAGAGAAAAGAAATGAAGTTACAGACCAATTTTCATATGAAGAACCTTATTTGACAGCTATAAAAGTTATTAGATCTACTTTAACGTAGTCATACGTCGAGTCATGTGACCTGTAGTGCTCTGGTGCATTTCCTCTAAATGCAGCCTTCCTCAGCCCTAACATATTAGCGTGATATTAGTAAATATGCGTATAAACCGAAAGGGAAGAAGACGCGGTGATAAAAATATTTTTACTCTCTGTAAATAACATATTACTATACTTGGTGATCTTTATTATTCAAATATTTATTTCCAAGAAACGTGTTACTGTGATAACTTACATTGCATCTTCATAAATACGTTCCTCTCTTTTTATCATTGGTTGCGGCGGCTCGATTTAGGAAAAACCCTTGACTGTCAAGTCAACAAACTACCTACAACATCTACTTTGATGTATTAATCCGCCAAGTCGGGCAGCTGTCACTTCTAAAAACTTGTGGCAGTTTAGATAGAGGTAAAATAAATATGGTGACCTCTATTTCCAATGTTGGATCGTCTATAGCAAGATTCTGATAGGAACGGACTATCTGACTAAAATTTCAAATGATAATACGACAAGGAATGTGATATTCAGCGACTCTTTTTGGTAGATACTTTCAATACACCGCCATTAATAAAGTAAAATATTCTTAATGTTGACCAGCAACAAACTATGTTTGTATTTTCTAAGAGGGTCTTCTAAAGTGGGTCCCACACCATTCACGGATTTGGACGAATGTTCGCCAGATTGTTCGCCAGATTGTTCGCCTACATTTGTGTCATGAAATTTATACGATTAAACGACATCTGTGGATCTCACACATTTCTCGCGAATGTCTTCCACCTCAAATAGTGGCGAGCATTCGCGCTCCCTTTGATTCGTGCCCAAAGACTGCTCCCGGAGTGAAACTCCTTGAATCCCGAATATTGTCCACATTTCACGAATAGTAGGAACGGCTTTATCGGGATCATACATTTATTTTGTAAAGTTAACTAAAGCTGTTCTTCTCATGACACTCTATTGAAAACAAAGTGTAATTAAATTATAACGCCTTAGACTGAACGACCACCACTGTGCTTCACCCATATGAAGATTATGGCATGGTAAATTGTTGCTTTGCATAAAATATATTTTCAAATATTTAAGTCTCAGCATTTGCAACAAAATCCAGCCTATTGAACAACATTAAGTCCTGCTATAACGTTATCTATTACAACTTTGTTTAGTTAAAACGTTGTTAATAGTCTCTGACCTTCGTTTTATTTAACGTTGTCCCTGACTGGCTACATTGTTGTTTTTCATCCGATTAACTCAAGCGTCAAGTTTGACTCGTTTGCCGAACAACTGATATCCGCCCGCGCTATGCAAGAGTCATGCAGACCCTGTCATAGGTACATTAACTTGGAGCACCACTTTCAAATTTTGAATTTTTTTTTATGCCAAAGTTAGATTACTCAACCATACTGGGCTGACGAAAGAATTACAAATATTAAACATTACAAAGCAAATTTAAATTCTTTTACAATCGTAAACAAATACAAATGGTAGTTAGTATACATATTATAAATAAGGTATTTGTGTTGTACTTTATTAATTATTTTCTCTCTCTACCGTATATGGAGAGGTTGATTGGGGTGCTCTAGTTTTAATCACTATGGTACTTAAAAAGTTAAAACCATAAACTGAAACTTAAGTTATTCAAACTTCTCTACTGGTTGACTGGAGTGCGTGTTATTGTGAAAAGATACTAGCGCTTTCTAGTTTCTTAGCCGATCACTGGAACTAAAGTGCAGTGAGACCTGTATTCTTTAGACCAGTGGTTGTAAAAAAATTTTACTCTGTGACATCATTTACAACCAAGTGAGGAAGTCGTGCCACGACCCCTCTACCTCGCACTACCCTTCCAGTGTTGTACGATTTGAATAAAAATATGTTGTTGGTTTAGTGTACTTATGTATACCTATGCATATTTTTACATTTTGTAAGGAAACTAGCCTAATAAACTTTAAAAATCATTCGAATTAAAACAGTTTTATATAAATAAATTCAGCATCTGACACAACACAAAATAATCATAGCTCTCTAACATTAGCATTTATAGCCCATTTTTATAATTCATATCATGATACCATTGACTTTTGTTTTTAATTAATCACTTGTCTAATGTTTGGTGGTGTAACGTGGCTCAAGTAATGGTGATACTTTGTGTGATTGATTTGCTAATTTTTAAACCCAAAATTTACCAATACAAGAATACCAAATAAGAAAGAGAAACTCTCAGCTCTTTGTTGACATCTAGCATCGCACGATATCTATCCTTTATAGCCGTCAGAGCTGAAAATACGATTTCACACATGTAGATTGCGCTTAAAAATACAGTCAACATAAATGTATTTTTCTGGAACTTGGTTAGATCGAGTTAATAACATATAATTTAATGTCTATAACAATTTCTTGCGCCCCCCTTTAGCAACTATCGCGCTCGCCCTTGGGGGTTGCGCCCCACACTTTGATAACCGGTGCTTTAGACCTTGGTAAATAGTTACACCAAAGAAGACTAAATGTATTTAGAAACGATAGTATATACTATTTAACTAAATAGGACACACGCTGCCCTCTATTAACATCACAATACATCATAGCGAATGTTTCCGAACAAAACTTAGACATAGAACATTTATTTAAAGTCATTTGGCTTAAAAGTCAGTTCGCCTAAAAGTAATTTGGTCTAAAAGTCAGTTGGCCTAAAAGTCATTTGTCCTCAAAAGTAATTTGGCCTAAAATGTATTTCGAATTAAAAAGTCGATGTAGTTAAGCTCGACAAAAGTCATTTGGCTTAAAAGGCAGTTGGCCTAAAGTTTAGGCCAACTGACGGGTACCCACTCTATTACCTAACTTAACCTTGTTAGCTACAACACGTAATACGTAATTTTATCAGAGGGCAGCCAAGGGCAAAGTCACCAAACTCATTGGGACAGAACGTCTGCTGCACCTCGTCCTGTAGTATCCGCGGGAACAATACAAGTAAACTGAAAGGTCCTGACTGATTGGCGGCGGGTGGAAAGTGTCGATAGAATCGTGTCAACCAAAGTATTGAGAAGAGATGTTTTGGAGAAAGTCATAAGCTCTAACCACTCGCCTAAAAATGTTATTAAAATTTGTTAGATACATGTTTTGGTTTGTACTCTTCCCCATATGTTTTATCGTTCAAATGTTTTTAACACAAAGGTTATTTAACGACTTAATATATAGGATAGTGATGTGAAGGGTAGGTTTAAAATAAGAGCAGCCACATTAGCTTGGAGATGGTATGGTAGAACTATACTAATCATATGTGAAAAAAACAACTCCACTGAACCCTGCCGAGATATGAATCTCGAATTCCCCGTCACAGGCACTTCATTATGTTGTGAGCCTGACATCTTAGACCACATAATTACCAGTGCGTTTCTGTCTCACCGTCTAGGTAACTATTTTAGGTCCGGGATACCATTTTCAATATTTATTAGCATAGTTTATCGATAATAAAATGAAGAGTTTGTTTCTCATGAGCACAGCACGCAGAGGACCAATTGATTTTAGGCCAACTTACCTTTAGGCCAAATGACTTTTAGGCCAAATTACTCTTAGGCCAACTCCCTTCCAGGCCAACTAACTTTAGGCCAAATGACTGATAGGCCAACTTACTTAGGCCAAATTACTTTTAGGCCAAATGAATTTTAGGCCAAATGACTTCTAGGCTAAATGACTTTAAGGCCAACTAGCTCTTAGGCCAAATGACTTCTAGGCTAACTGACTTTTAGGCCAACTGACTTTAGACCTACTCTAGCGTCCCCAGCCACATGCGACCGATCACCGTGGCGAATAGAAATGTGAAATTGAATTTCGACTGACAAAAAACTCACCCTTGGATGTAACATTCATTAGCAAGAAGGGCAGTTTATCAATCTGCCGCATAAAAAAAAACACAACTCAAATACTGTGCTATATATTTACTGCAGGCACACAAACACAAGAAAAAGATTTCGTGTCTCTACTAGAAGCAAAAATAAAAACGTATTTCTAATTTTCTGCATTTTACCGTGGTTGCCACTTGAAAGATCGATTTGTAGTACCAGGAGGTGCTAAGCGGTAGAGTAACCATGTACCCTCCCTCCCCCTTTGCCATCGTTTGGATCTCCCTTAGACCCACCAGCTGACAGAAATAACCCCGGGGGAGGCGAGGGTGGTTTTAAACCCCTGAAGATATACCAACCTTTCTCCACGGAACAAGGTGATCAAGATACTTCACTTATAGGACAAAAGCTTCAAGGGGAATACTTCTATAATCTATATCATCAATAACTACAGTCCAATATTCACGAGAAGGGGCTTTTAGAAAATTTAAAACAAATGTTCTGCGCCTGAAATTTGATAACATTCTACTATTTTATTAGTGTTATTTATCTTATGGGGAGATGCCGGTTTTAGGCTCCAAAATGGAGGGTTAAATGGGGGCTATATGTGGAAATGGTTTTATTTACTACCGTGCCTTACTACCTGTTAGGGTTCGGCCAGACTGACAAGCGTGCGAGCGAGCGAGCGCGTAAGCGACTAGGTGGCCACACTGGCGAGCGCGTGATTAGCTGATACCTCTCGTTATTTGTTGACGAGGAGGCTCCGAATTTTGGCTGAGTGAGTTGAGGGTGGTTTTAACAAGTGATTTATTGTTGTGGTTTTCTCCTCCTCTCTCCACGCTAATGGTGATTCTTATTTGTAAAGGCTTACTTTGATAATATTGAAGTATTTTAACATATCAGTTTTATATAAATATATACATGGTTTATGATCTTAGCAATTAAATTAGGCCGTTAATAGCAAGTGTGCTAATAATAAGAATTGAATAGTCAAACGGTGACCTGGTGGTCTAGGGGTAAGGTGTCTGACCTCTTTGCTGAGGGTTCGGGGCTAAATCCTCGGTCCCGGCACAGATTTATCTGATTGCCAAACCCTTCCTTCACCTCTGAAAAGACGTGTATTAATCACAACTTGTGAATGTGAGGAATGCCAGGCCTCCACCGAGGTTCGGATTCCACGTTAAACTGTAGGTCCTCCATTTCATCTCACAATCACCCTAACATTGCAAATTAGCGTAAGTACGTATAACCCGATCGGGTAGTAAGACGCGGTGCTAATAATAATAATAATAATAATAATAATAATAATAATAATAATAATAATAATAATAATAATAATAATAATAATAATAATAATAATAATAAATAGTCAAAGCTATTATTTATGCTTTTAGTGAGGATTACTCCATCTAGCTATCATATTCTGAAAATTGAAAATTGACACCTGGACACGGGAATCGAACCTGGGACCTTTGGCTTTGTACGCCAAGGCTCTAACCACTGGGCTATCCAGGTGTCATTTTTCACTTTTCAGAATATGATATCTAGATGGAGTAATCCTCACTAAAAGCATAAATAATAGCTTTGGCTATTTAATTCTTAGTATGAAATCCCGTACAATTATAATAATTGTATAAATGGCAGCAATAAGCCAACTACTGAGTCGAGGATGGCTGCGTTATCTGATAGATAGCTCGTGATATTAATATAATCACATACTTGTAGCTGACGATTTCCGCACTCCATCATAGGCTCTGCTTTAAAATATGAGTGAAAAATGACCCTGGGCACGGGACGAATCCTGGATAGCTCAGTATTTAGAGCATTGACGTACTAAGCCAAAGGTACCGGGTTTGATTCCCGTGTTCAGGTGTCATTTTTCAATTTCCAGAAAGTGTGCTAAACCTATCGATAGTAATAAAAAATTAATAAAAATGTCAAAATGAGAAGTTTTCCTAGCACTCAATGAACCAACATACAATAATATTGCCTAGCGCCTGTAAACTATACTGTACCGGGTCGAGCGCGCGCGCTCAGTCGCTCGCTCGCCCGGTCTGGCCACCCCCTTACCGTATACGCATATAAGATAATTACTCAAATGGGATAGGGATGAGGAAGGAAGCATCTTAAAGGTTATCTACCCGCATTTGCGTGGAAGGAAAGTGGGAAACCATTTAGGTAAAACCACCCCCTCATTAGACCCGACCGGGATTCAAACACCGATCTCCCCGTCTTCGTGTGGACTGTTAACTGAGTCAACCTGTCCTCGCTAACCTTTTCCGCAATGAATGTTCGTGTGTCCTGTATTATCCGACACAATACGATGTGTATTTTAGTTTTACGAGACAACTTTCGGGTTCTCCAGAAACGATGTCCGTTTTATGATATCAGAAAGTGAACTTGATACAATTGTTGTCATCCCCTCGGTGTTCCTCTTTTTATCTGTCCTCCATCACCTTACGTTCCTCGTGGCTTTTATTTGTATATGTTGCATTATGACTTTGAAGAACTGTATCACATACGAGTAACGAGTAGGGAAAATAAGTATACCTGGTTCAGCAGTAGCTAAGGCCTCTTTTTTTTTAATCACCTTCTTACTACCCGTCTGTGCTATATGTATAGTTACTAATCACGCTAATGTGTTAGGGATAATGAGGGTTGAATTTATAGGAAGTGTTCCTGCATTTGCGTGGAAGGAGGATAGAAAATCATACAGGAAAAACCACTCTCAGTACACCCGACTGGGATTTGAACCTCGATATCCCCGTAATCGGTATTGGAGTCCGTTGCAAGAGTGAATATTCGTTCCATTCTAAGATTTGCCCACCATATAAAAGTTAGTATTCTCCCTTAAAATCCACTCTCATCTTGTTTGTTTAAGTTAAATAATCTAACTTTTTCAAATTAAATCTTGTTGATATTATAATCCTGTATACAGGACCTTTGGCTTAGCATGTCAATAGTAGCTGCTCATTAGTATCTGCTCATAGTTTATGACTGAGTCTATGATGGACGTGAGTGAATTATGAAATAAAAGTAACTCTTAAAATGGGACGATTCTTTGATAGCTCATCGGAAGGTGCTCTGTCACACTAAGTCAAATGTCCTGAGGTACAGGTGTCATTTTTCTCCTCAATTTAATTTAGGAATTAAAAATAATTTCTCGAGTAAAAATAAATAAATCATATATTGAAATTACTTTATGTTTAATAAATCAAACATATATATTAAAAAATAACAATAAGAAAGGCAGCAAACTAATGTGTTTCCTCTATCAACTTTTTTACTGAAGATGGTGTTTTCGTCCTCAGATCGTCCGGCCAGTGAGCGAGTTCTTGGTGGTTGATGTACAGAACGACTTCATCTCGGGGACTCTCAACATCAGCCACTGCTCCGCCAGACAGAATGGACTGGAGGTACCAACCACAACAACCGTCACACAAAACAAACAATAATTCCAATCACTAAAGTAGAATTGTGGTGTAAAAGTAGGTTTATAAAATATATATCGTCCTGTCAACATTGAAAGAATGTAATTATATTATTATATGATCACTTTCTTACTATTTGCTTAGTGGGATAGCTGCAGAACACATTATTTGACTAAAGATAAATGAAAGTAGATCTAAAGACTTTTTCAGATATTATCCTTCCTGTGACAAACAAATTAGACTGATACACAGGACATACTTTAATAGGAGAGGGGTGTTTAGGATTTGGAACCCCCACCTCAATGCCTAGTTAAGTATATTATTGGATTCTATACGATTTTAAAGCGTTTTAAAACCCTCATTATTTTGGTTGTTTTTTTTAAAATCAAAATTACTTCAAGAAGGCTTCATTGTTAAAAAAAATTATTTTCATCTCTTGTTGGGGATACGAACGACCATAGGTACTCATAACCTTCTCTCTCACAAAGATTAATTTCTGAGTGTAGCATTGCTAATCGACGTTTATTCACCTGTACACTGCATCTCACTTATTTATTCTTAGACCGCGTATTACTACTCGTTCGGGTTATACGCCTAGTATGTGTTAATTACTCTATTAGGGGATGAGGAAGGCTGAATTTCAAATAAGTGTACCAACATTTGCATAAAGGCAGTGGAAAACCATTTTAGGGAAACCACCCAATCGGGATCAAACCCAGATCTCCCTCCATCGGCAGACTAGTCTATTACGAGATGTCTTAGATCATGCACCACCGAAGCAAGTCCCACTTATATTCTTCATACACCAGTCAGGTTTAAAACCAGGGTCTAGGTGAAATGCACCTGTTTTAAGTACTGAGGCAGTTAAGTAAGTGTGAGCTAATATAATAATACAATGAGATATTTTTGCAGGTGATTGAACCAATCAACAAGCTGCTGGAAACTGTGGAGTTTGACACGGTATTCTACTCCTTGGACTGGCACCCAAGTGACCACGTGTCCTTCATTGACAACCTACCACAGCGCAAAGTTGATTCCTCTAGCCCGGTTAGTCAATAACTTGCAGATCTCAGGGATTATTTTACAATGCTCCGCATCTAACTATATGTCCGGTCTCTGCATATTTATACAAATTCGATATAGAGAAGGATGGTAGGAGTTAAAGGATGTTTACTAAAATTTGTATGGATGAAGAATGGGATACTCTTTGGGAAAAAAAAAATACTTTGGTACACCTAGCAAGGATACGAGCCCTGAACTTCCTGTCACCAGAAAACCATACACGACAAGACGGTCACAGATCAGATATTTGTTAAAAGCCATAATTGCTCACATGATTTTGATGCTTGATTCTGACCAGCCAGGTAAATTTTGATCTTAACCAACTGTACTATGGTGGGTTTATTCACAGTTGACATTCTCTATCCTTTTTTTCTTTGTTTTTATATATCATCGATTTTCAGATTAGCCCAGAGGAGGCGAAAACCTATGACACAGTGATATTTGAGGGGCCACCTTTGATGAAGCAGAGGCTTTGGCCCAGACATTGTGTTCAAGATTCATGGGGGGCAGAACTACATAAAGACCTGAAGGTAATGTCAATCTCAAGTCAAAATTCTTCTTTATTTAAATAAGTGTAATTGCAATCAATTTACCTTATGGGACTTGGGCTTTTAAAGTTAAATCCAGCACATACATACACAAATATTCTATTTAAAAAAATATATTATTGATATCGCTGGACATATAAATATTTCATTTGTGTTAAACTAGTTGAAAAAGTACACCTGGGCACAGTTTTCAAACCTGGGACCTTTTGCTTAATGTGCCATGGTTGTTTTGTATTTAGTCATTCTTCACTTATAGTGTAATGCATTAGTTTTTGATGGATGTGTGGAATCAGCTGCTTGGAACTATCATTGAACCACAGCCACCGGCGACTCGAGATCAGCGTTTGTGCTACTTCTCGTACAATATTAAGTTGTACATGGTTGGCATGTATTAAGAGTTTGACACATATGTGGAAATTGATGTTGGTATGGGGATGTAGGCTATTCGTATGTGGGTGAACATAGATATTGTTGTAGATTCCTACTCAGGAGACCAGGGTGATTTCCATTCATTTTTTAGGTAGATGCAGGTGCAATTTATTAATTTAATTCTTCTCATTTCCCCTTAGGCTGGATACAAAGTCTCTGATGGGGGAGGGAGGGGCATAGGGGGGTCCTTAAATTATGTAAGGCTTTTTTTTCATGATTTTCAACCCTTCCCCCCTAAGTAAGGGATCGTAAGATTTTCCATCCCCCTTCTATCTTACGATTTGGTAAATTAGATTATTTTAATTGTTTATTTATTTTTATACACAAGGATTGGAAACAAAGCTAGTGATAAAAAAAACTTTATAATACTTTAATAATTGCTGTAAGTAAATGAAATATAAGTGAAATTTTATAATTATTATATTTATTTTATGACAAAAATTTTTTTCACCCACCATAAACCTTGATTGAAAAACCTTAAGTAAGATAGACTCTGACCCCTCACTCCCACCCCCAAAATACCCCCTCATAAGTAAAAGTAAGAAAATACTGAACTTCTCTCCCCTAAACTCTTTCGTAATTTAAGGACAGCCCCTAGCCAGTATTAGCGCTAGCGGGCTCTACACCTCTCTGCCACCCCAAACCAATAGGCAAATAAACTTATAAAATTAATTCTTACTCAACTGTTTCAAAAACTTATACCCAAATAACACTTCAGAACAAGAAACAAATAAAGTAATTAAAAATAACAAGTGCAGTAAACTCAATATAAATTCTATGAAAGTCCAAATCTAAACTTGGGTGATTTTCTTATTTCAAGGTCACAACGTTGTTGTCGAGATATATATGTACTATATGTTGACATGGAGTCAAATGAAAACTTAGAAAACTAGCAAATTCTTTATAATAAATTAAATTAAGAATTAAATACCTACGTCAAGCATGAAAAATACAAAGAAAAAACACTATTCCTCTAAGCACTTATTATCATCTCAGAAAATTAGCAAATTCTTCATAATAAATAAATAAATATTTTAAATACCTATTTCAAGTGTGAACAATACAAAGACATTACACTTTTCTTCCATGCACTTTTAATCATAATATCTAAAACAACTCCGGGCTTTTCCTATTTGATTATTTGCTTAAGAATTAACTTGGCAACATTTAGTTTTTGATATATTTAGGTATTTTTTAGTACTTTATTGTACTGTTATAGGTAACTATTTGGGAAGTTATGTGCTTATGTAAGACCATGATTTAAATTTATATATTAAATTTACAGAAAGGTGGATTAGAAATAAAAATATGTTCCAGATTGTGGATAATTCCATCAAAGTGTACAAGGGTACCAACCCAGAGGTGGATTCGTACTCCGTGTTCTGGGACAATAAGAAGTTAACAGAAACCACCTTGGTGTCCCAGCTTCAGCAAAGGAACGCTACGGACATCTACATATGTGGATTGGCCTATGACGTTTGTGTCGGTAAGATAGTCAGGAGCGTTGCATGAAATATATTTGGGGGGAGGTGGGGGTGAAACATTGTTCCTCCCAACTCTAAACATTTTGAAATTAGAAAAATTCCCATGTGGCAAAGGAGAGTACAAGGGCAATGTTGAGAACCGGGGGGTGGGTGGTATAGCAGCTGGAGGTTCAGAATTTTTTTTTAAATTTGGGGTGATAATCAAGCCTTGAACTGGGCTTTTAGGCAACTATATTTTTAAATTTATTTGTTGATACTGGAGTTTTAAAGCTACAAGGCTTTTAAATATCCAATTGAGCTAAAATATATTTATTTAGATTTAGTGTGTATTTCAGAAGTCAAACATTAACACTAACCTCAATGTCCTAATTTCATCAGTCAGAGCTTTCAATAAGAAAACAATCAAATGCTGAGTAACATTCACTGCATTTATGCCTTCAAAATTTAATAAAGCCCTAATTAAGGCATTGGCTGTACAACATACGATAATTTGCATCATAAAACTGTGACATTCTAGCAGCCACGAAAGTCACAACTAAAAATACTAAACCTTAAATAAAACATTGGCTGACAATTCTACCACTTCAAGCATTGCTGGCGGAGTGAAATTTTGCTAGTGGGCAGCTCATTTCCCTTACGATTCGTTTCCATACCGCATTCGGCATACACTCACCGGCCGTTGTCTCTGCCTACTGACAACGGCGCTACTAGACTACTTGATTAACTAAGCTTTCTACAATCTACTACAGAAGGAATCTCTCTTAAATGTTTGACGACACGATTTTTGAAGTTGGGATATTTGTAGAGTGGGGATCAACAGTTGGGAAATTTTAAATTTGTCTATACAAGTCTGTGGTTAAAGACTTTCATAATATAAAGTAATGGGGTATAGAATAAGCCTAGAATTTCCCAACTCCAGATCTCAAATCTCACAAAATTCCCAACTTTCAAGCTTTTAACCAACATTGGGGGGGGGGGGGGGGGGGGGTGGAGGTGACACCCCCAACCCCCCCAGGGCGATGCCCGTGAAGATAGTTTGTTGGTTCACCAATCAAACATGAGCTACAATGGTACCAGAACTATTGGGGTGAAGGCTACTGGGTCAAATTTGAATCAAAATTTGGGGCTGTAAAGCTAAAATTTAAAAGACAAGAAATTATAGATTAAAAAAAAAGTTAAATGGGGGAGATTACATTAGTAACTATGTTGGTTGCATTGTAACTATTTGAAATGTTTTATATAAAATTACTTACTACTATAGATTAATAAAAGTGTTTTTTTTTCCATCAAATAGCTTATGTTATAAGTATTTACACTGGAGCACAAATTATTATATAATTATTTTTTATTTGCAAATAACCATTAAAAAGGGCACACAAAATGACAAAAAATGAAAAATTATTAAAATTTATATTTTAAATGCTTGCTTCACTATCATAATTCAAGTCTTTATTACAAACTTTTTGGTTATTTTGTACTATATATATATATATCACCGGCAATGTGTGAAATACAGGAGTTCTATATAATGTCAGAGTGGTTTTGGCAAATTATGAAATAAACGAGTTTTGCTGTTGTATTTCATACTTATTTTCAAGTTCTTTGTCTTTTGAAGTCCTGGAACATATTATCAATTATTTTATACAGTTCTTTGCAAGTCTTGCGCCGTTTTCTTGCAGGTTCACCTAATTCCTAGGATGTAAGTTGGTCAGGTTAGGTTATTTTAGAATAGGTTGGTTAGGTTAGGTTAGGTTAGGTTAGGTTAGGTTAACTATTGTTCTCGGTAATATATAATGACTGGTTATTCTATAAATTTCCTACAAAAAGTATGAAATACAACAGCTAAACTAATTTATTTCATACTTTGCTAAAACCACTCTGGAATTATATAGAATGCCTGGTTTACACACATTGCCATTAACATATATAAGACTGTAATTTATTTTATTTGTTTGTTCCAAAGGCCACTCTCAACAAGAAATATATTTAATTAATATACTTATGGTTTAAGAACTTAACATATAAATTAAATTAAATATAATTATTAAAAGTTTTTTTTAATATATTAACCCTTTGAGTGCCAACGTCGCTCAGAGCGATGCACGAAATATCTGCTAAACTTGCCAGCGTCGCTCACAGCGATCCCATGTTTTCGAGCTCTTAGTTCAGTATTGAGTCAACAGATAGGGTAGATTTTATTTCCACTGCATTCTCATATGTTCAAGCTACTTTTATTTGTCTTTGCGATATATCGAACCTGAAAATTATTTTATAACTTTTTACTTTATGAGTTTTATCGTTGGCCTTGTTTGTAAACATGGCTACTAAGAGGAAAGCTGTGATTCAAGACACAGAAATATTTGCAATATTTATTGAGAGCTCAACCCAGAGTGATCAATTTGTTTGTGATTCTGAGAGCAGTGATTCTGAATTTGTAAATAATGAAACTGAACAGGAATTTTATTATAGTTAAAGTGAAAAATCGGAACAAGTAGGAGTGAGAGCTGTCATTGATAACACGAGTATGAATACTAGTTATTCCTAAAGGGATGAAATAAATCTTGAAGATCAGGATAATCCACCCCAACCTCTTCATATCTATGCAAAAGTACCAGGTTTGAAGTCCCCTCACAGTCCCCTTCTGATTCCAACCCAATTATTTATTTTAGACTATTTTACTATAACCCTGCTAAAGTTGATGGTCACTGAAACAGCTTCTATGCATAACTAAATTTTAGTGAAAAATCTAAAGTTAGTTTTTTTTGTAAATCTTGTCATTTACTCAGTTTTTTATGTTCTTTTCAGTGATGTATTCTATTTCAAGCTATTTAAATTTTCAATGCTTAAAAATTAATGTTAATTAAAACAATAAAAAATTATTTTTTTAATATCTTGGCTAGTGATTTTTTTATTATATTTAAAAATTAAAAAGGTATATGTATAATTATATCATCGCATTGGCAAGAATGTTAGCTAGTTTATGTAAAAATTTGAGTGCAATAAGTTAATAGACTAATGAGTTATTAAAATTTAGACAAACTCCTGCATTTTTCAGGAAAATAGCTTGGCACTTTTAGCACATTTTTTGGTCATTTCTCTTGGCACTCAAAGGGTTAATAAGTGATTCATTTAGGGTCATATCTATAGTTTAGTTTTAAGAGTCAACAAATATGCTAGTTAACAAAAAACAAGCAATTGAGGTTGAATGGGGGATTGGCTCACATCCGAATCTAAACTATAAATATGTCCTTTAGATATGTGTCTGGTTTTATTTTTATTCATAAGAGATCCAGTTTCTAAAATTAATAAAACACTAAAATATTTTCTGGCACCTTAGCTCAGTCACTAGGGTCCTAGGATCGATTCCTGGAAGGGACGAAAACTGTATCATTGTTGAAATGTGGGTTTCCCCCTTTAACAGTGATGAATTAACAGCCGAGGGCTGGATATTGTGTATATTCTAGATTTAAGCTATTTTATAAGTCGTCTGCTGATATAATTAGTCGGTTCAGATAGTGCACATTAAATACCCGAAATAAATATTTACTAACGTTAATATAAACTGTGATTTTTTTTAGGTGCCACAGCAGCTGATTCTCTTGCCAGTGGTTATCGTACTGTCCTCATAGACGACTGTAGTCGAGGGGTTGACTTAAAAGACATAGAGAAAACCAAGCATACTGTGACGAGCAACAATGGAGTCATTGTCGATTCTTCTCAGGTACACATTTTTGACATTTTTAATTTTTAAATTACAGTTTGTATTTATAAAATAAAGTGCATTAATAATGCTATTTTATGTTATTAAATAAATATGATAAAATTGTGGAAAATGAAGCACAAATAAAACTTAAAACACTAATAAATATTTACAAGCCCCATGGCATGTACTGTTGAAATATTGAAGTTTTAAATTTTATTTGTGCTTCATTTTCTACAATTATATAATATTTATTTAATAACAAAAAATACAGTTCCTTAATTAATTTAAATGGTGTGTTTCAATAAGTTTAGTGATTTTTGCCACTTTTACATTTAATAATTTTCCTACATAGCTCTTCATGATAGGAAAAGTAAACATATAAAGACAATGGAACCTTAAATAAAATACAAAATTGCCAAACGAATCATGGTTTTAGTTACTACTTTAAATAACACTCACAATTTATAATTTTTTCATATCTATATATAATGTATATTAATCAGCGAATCCAAGGACCCTACTAAGACAGTTTTTTCAATTAGGGATGTGTGAGAACCATTTTTTCAATTCGAGACGAGAATATAAAAAAATATAGAGAACGAGACGAGAAAACGTCCTTTGAAAGTAAAAAAAAATTAAATTATGTTTATTAAAGTAGATATATAGTTTATAAAGTTCCTTCTTAACATTTGAGCTGGCGATTGCTTTAGATTGTCTTATATATATATAAAAGATTGCTTTAGATTGTCATATATATATATATAAAAGATTGCTTTAGATTGTCATATATATATATATATATATATATAAAAGATTGCTTTAGATTGTCATATATATATATATATATATATATATATGCCAAATAGTGATGGCATCTGTTACCCTTTCTAAAAATATTGGTGGTATCTGGTTTGTAATCAAAATGAAATAAGTACTAAGCAAGAAAATATGTTTTAACTAGTATCATCAATAAGATTAAAGAAGATACAAAAACAAATTACTACAGTTTAATTTTAAGGAAAAAGCAGGAATTGAGTTATCCAAAAAAATGTGCTCTATCATATTATTTAAAAAATGTTATATTTTTCAAATAGATTCTTAAAATGTATTGTACTTGTCTGCCAAATATATTGCAAAATTGCTATCAAATTATTTTATAATCAAATTAAATTTGAAAACTAAAGTTGATAACGGTAAAATAAACATATTTCAAAGTATATTACTTAGTTTTAATAGTCTCTGATAGGTGTGTGCAGAGTCCATTTTTTGAATTGGAAGCAAATATATGAAATATTCTCAAAGCTGAATCGAAGTTTGAATATGTTTTGTTAGTTGTTTTATGATTGAAAAAATATTATATTATGATTATACATAACTTTATGCATTAAAATTACTTGAAATTGTTTTAATATAAAATTGTTTGTAATATTTCGTTTTAATATGATAAACTAAGCTATCATCATAGCTTACAAGTAGTTTATTTTAAGGTTTTTTTTTCCGTATGAATATTTATTTGTAATGCATACAACACCTTAGAATGGGATTAATTGACCATAAATTGAGTATTTTAGCTCTCAATATTTTTATTGATGAATCTTTGTAATTGTCGAAGTCAGAGCTGACATTTGTTTTGAAGCCTTGCACACCCCTGGTATCTAATATAGCTAGCGTGTTTGTCCACAGGTAAAAGCGATGGTGGAGGGCCGAGACCGACGTCCTGAGTTGGGCTACAAGCTCGCCATGGAGCTCAAGATGTTGGCAGCGTTAACATAGCTTTGCTTTCTCCAGTCTAGCCAACTTTCACATTCCACAGTATTGTTGTAGTGGTTCAACGCTGACTATGTCATATTAATTAATGTAGTTCCTGCACCTTTGATATATGGAAGTTTGTATTCATGTTTGAAATTACCCGGATAGGTGTCAAGTCATTATCAAACCACACAAATATGGGCTATTTTTTTATTTGACCAAATTTCCTTCTTTTGAAATCACTGCAACGTCTAACAAAGTTCTTAGGTAATCAACATAATGTATAATTATATGGAAGCTTACCTACTCAAAGCGTAGGTTACCCTAGTAAACTTAAGTTTAGAATACAATTATATTTAAAACAATTTCATACCTGCGTCAGTGAGCACACTAAGGCGTCGGTATAATTTGATATGATGGAGACAAGATGAGGGTTTGAATCCTTGTTGAGTGGTATGTGTTTTTTATCTGATGGTTTCCCACTCCCCATAAATGCGAGTATATTTCTTCCAAATCCTGCCTTTCTCATTCCTTCCCCAATAGTGTAATTATGAGGATATTCCATATGAGTAGTAAAATGTGATGGCACATAATATTTCTTCATATGGGTGTAGTGGGGTATTTAACAGACACATTATAAACTCGCATATTAATACAAAATTTTTAAGAATGAGTTTACTCAAAACATCTTTTCAAATATACTGGTCAGTTACCTTATTTCCTCCTCTCCAAGTGCAAGTGCATGTATTTCAGAATATTATACAATTATTGTTGGTTATACAATGCATCAGGTTTGTAAGGGGGTGGGGGATTGGGCACAAAAGGTTGTTTGTTCTATAATATTTAGTCTGAATAAAATAAATTGTAATTTCAGTAGCAGTAGCTCTTTCAAAGTATTCCAGTACAGTAAAAGCCCCAATATAATGCGGTTGTCGGGGGACATACTTCACTTTCGTGTTATAGCTTAGCCGTGGTATATCGGAAGGTGAGCTGTAGAGTGACAAATGACGTGGTGGGAGTTAATCACGCGCAGAATACGCTTTCCTTTTCTGCGACATCCCGACACATGCACCGACCATAAGACTCGACATTATGCAATGTATGATACAAGAATTTATACCTGTGGACAAAAGGTTGAGGGAGGAGCAAGTAGTAGCTGATTGGCTGCTGGACTTAAGGACAGCAATGCTTGGGTTATTGTTTCCTGGTGGTTAGAGATGCGAGTTTTGTGATAAATGTAATGTAGAATTGCTCTATTTATTGAATCTTTACAAGTAAGAATTTCACCACCACAGTAATTATGATTTTTCGAGAGACATACTCTTCACCGCATTATATTCGAATCCGCAGTATATTAAACCGTGTTATATCGGGTTTCTATTGTAGTTATTATATTATTATTATTATATTATATTAGCCGCATCTTACTACCCGATCGGGTTATAGGCACTTACGATAATGTGCAATGGTAGGGTGATTGTAAGATGAAATGGAGGACCTACAGTTTAACGTGGGATCCGAACCAGGTGGAGGCCTGGCATTCCACACATTCACAAGTTGTGATTAATACACGTCTTCAGAGGTGAAGGAAGGGTTTGTCAATCAGATAAATCTGTGCCAGGACCGAGGATTGAACCCCGGACCCTTAGCACAGAAGTAAGACACCTTACCCCTAGACCACCAGGTCACCCCTTCTATTGTAGTTATAATTTTATATTCACAGTAGAATCTCATTAATCCAAACTAATTGATACTGAAGCTTGTTCGGATTAAGTAGGAAGATATGGAAGGGTGTGCATGTTACTGCATGTCTGTTCACTGATATTCATCGTAGATTCATTTAACTGATGTATAGCAGTCTAGAGATGGGTCGAATCCACTATTTTACGAATCCAAAACTCCAATTTACCTTCAAATCTCAAATCCTAATTTGAATTTTGGAAAAATTATGAGCATAAAAGGAAATATAAATATAATAAAATAATAGAAAATACAAATAGTAATTAAATGTTAAATTCTTTCTTATAATCCTTGCATTATAACATTTATACATTCAGTAAAAAGTTAAATTACTAGTCTGGGAACTTGATGTTAAGTTCATCGAATAATTATAAATGGTTTTGAACCATCAATAAGCAGTATTAGTGTTCTAAAACAGATTTCACTTTAAAAATTAAAAAAAAAATCTTTTTTAAGTATTTGAGTTTTGAATCTGAAATTTTCTTGAATCCTTGAATACTCAATATCTTTAAAGGATTCAAAGAATTCAAGGACCTATCCCTATTTGGCACATAAATAATATATTCTATAGTTTTACATTTAGTATTACTTTTTACAATAGTATGGTAATAGTTCGTTCATTTTATAATATGTTTCTATCCACCTTTCCTATATCTTCTTCCAAATATAATCATAGAAAAACACATTTTGTTAAATACAACTTGTGATTATATTAATATTTATTGTATTGACACTATTTCTCACAATTCACTTCTAACTTTATGTTTGTAAAATTTATTTCATTTGACTTGGATCTTTTTTTCTTTTTTTTTTTTAATTTTACGAGAAATTATGTTTGGATTATCCAAAATTTCAGCCTAACAAAGCTATACTGTATATAATTTAACTTAAGCAGTTGACAACAAAAATTATTACAATGCAAATCACTACTATGAATAAATTGTATTATATTTGGAAGAAGGTATAGGAAGGTGGATAGAAACATATAAAAGGGATGAACACAATTTGGTTTTTACAATGAAAAGAAGAACACAGTTCACACTTTACATTTACATTTTTTACAATTGTAACCTTGTAAGTGTAGCTTTCCTATGCCTTCTTCCAAATATAATAAAATTACCTCATAAAGCGAAAAGAGGTTTTCTTAATAGATATATACTATGAATAAATGTAATTATATACTTTTTTATTAATAAGTTTAACACCATGGTTAGTGGTAATGGTTAATTTAAGGGGTACTGGTGAGGAAAAAGCATTTTTCTTAGTGGTGGTAGGGAATTGGAAAAAAAGTGATGTCACTAGGGAATTGGAAAAAAGTGATGTCACTTACCTAAAACAACCCTCATTTCACCCCACTGAGATTTTAAACTTGGCCTTCTCTTTACCGGCAATAAAACGAAGCTGACACCTTAGACTGTGTGACCATAAATGCGGGTGAGTTTGATTTAGATCTGCTATTTTTGCCATTATCAATTAAAAGGTCAAACTTGATAGCCAACTATATATTCTAAAAAAGACATACATGGACAAATCCAGGGTTGCAATAAAAGTTCATCCATGACTTGTGATAACAAAGTTTGCACATGTATTGTCATGTATTGATCAAAGATAGTGATCATAAAGTATTTTAGTTAAAGTTAAATATAACATATTAAAGAGTGAACATAATAAATACTTAAACTAAATAAACACACTCTTCTTTTTATATAGTACCTTTTCTAAGTTAATCAAATTATAATAAACTTTTGTTTACTTTTATTTTTTATGAGTTATAGATACTTATAGTAAGGGCCATATTTAGGGTATGTTACGCCCATGTGCAGTAATTTTTTTTATACCCTATCATCCGCCCCAATCTTTTCCCCCTCAAACACTATCACTTTTCACCTACTCACAGCATTCTATATCACAGCAGTTCTCAAACTTTTTTTTTAGATTGTACCCCTTGACCATGACTAAAAGTTTAATGTACCCCCAAGATAAAAAAAATTCCAAATGACAGGTTTAAAATTGTTTTGGTCAGTTAAAAAAACCAAATTTTATTGTTAAAATTCTGTAGAAAAGTTTCATACATTTTCTTCACAAATTCATTCAAAAATAAAGGACAAAAGTAAACCCAAACACAACATTTTCAAATAATTTTATATATTATAATTCTGGAGCTGATATATTGGGAATCCCAAAGTTTTTCAGGGAGAGGGATGTGACTGCATGACTTGGCACAATTTTTTGATGTCTGGTTGTTCAGTTGAAACTTTCAAGCGGAGGTCCAACTCTAAATTTAGCCTATTGCGGAACTTATTTTTAGGTACACCATGGATGAAAAACCACTCTCACAGAGATATGTTGTTAAGAAAGGTATCATAAACTGCAAATGTAGAAGGTGTCAAGTAGAGGGTTAAAAATTATCAGAAATTGATCTCCAGCCAAGCAAATAGGGGAAAAATAGGGGTGTAAATAACCAGATAATGGTAACTGCCAACAATTATGGTTTTCCATAAGTCCCTTGTTATTTTACCAATATTCCCTTGAATGCTGCTTGCTTACCCCCTTAAAGGGGCCCGCGCATCCCAGTTTGAGCACCGCTGCACTAGCAGATATATAGTATTAGTCTGGGAGTTTTTTGTATAAATTTTACTCTCCCTTTGTCTTTTTTCTTCAGACTTCTTACGATATGCAGCACCACTTAACCTCGATTGTAGATCCATTTAAATTATTACGTAAACTATTATTGGCTTACATTTATTTGTTTTAATAGAAAACATAAGAGCGCTGAGGAACTGTTTAAGACATTGTCACTGTGAACAAGTAAACAAAGCACGCCACAGAGCAATACAACATAATTCATGAAAGAGGTGGAAGTATGAGAAGTCGAGAACTAAACATATGCAGCGCTTGAGTCGATTTACAGGTGCTGTGATCTCTCGTAAACGCAAAAGAATAGTTATAAATTCTATTCTAACGAATGAAGAAAGATGGCTAACAGTTAACTCTTTTATATATATATTATATATATAAAAGAGTTAACTCTTTTATATATATATATATATAAAAGAGTTAACTGTTATATATATATATACATATACACACACACACACACACACACACACACATATTAAGCTAAATGCTACAAATTTGTTTTGTAGTTACATTCAAGTTTGCTATAGATTTCTCTCAATTCAATATTATTTTGCCCCCTGCCCCCCTACCCCAAACTTTGCCGCCATGTGCAGCTGCACATGTTGAACTTACCTAAAATACGGCCCTGCTTATAGTAGGTATTATTATGCTTTTACTTAACAATCTTACATTTTAAGTTTTGATAATATCAATAGATTGTTTATTTTGTTTTAAAAGTAGAGCTCGCACAAAAACAGCAAAAAATATATTTAATCCCTTTAATGTATATTCATATATTTTTAATATATACTCACTAATCCACCATAAATTGTCATGGCAATGCACAAAAAACATCAAATGACAATAGATTTTATGCAAAGCTAAAAATTAGAAATACATCATTTATTTAACAAAGCCTACTATAAAGTATTATATATCACACTAATAAATATTTATCTTTCACTTATACTGGAGGTGCTGTGGTACTTGGAGGTTACTTAAAACATTCATACTGCAAACATTGAATGTTACATAAATATTTTACAATTTCACATTATTAATATTATTTCCATCTTTACGATCATATTAGTATTGACTTAATACAAGTAAATTTCTTATTAATTTTTTGAATATTTATATTATTGGAGTAGGTTCATACACCAAACAATTATTGTTAGCTTTAATTACTTACAAGATATTTTTACTATTAATTATTTTTTGTAGGGTCTCAGACAAATTACTATAAATGTTTAACACATTTAAATGCTGTGGCTTTATTTTCTGAGGGGGAAAAAGCAGTCCAAAATTATTATAATTGAATTTGGCAGCTAATTAAAAATTGTTAAATGTATTTAATTGGTGATACAAATTATCTATAAGTAATATATTTGTCATGTACTTAATTATGTTTTAGTTTGTGGAATATATTTTCCACAAGTGTAAAAAAATTATTAGCACTTCATGCAACATTTTTATTTTTCAAAAGCCTGTAATTAACTTGAATGATGATTAAAAACTATTTCAATATATATAGAATTCAAAACCTGCTTTAAAATGCACAAAAAACTATACTGTGTGTAGGTATTTAAAAAAAAGTTTAGGCTGTGTTACTAAATTTTATAATTTATGGTTATCTTAATTTTTTTCTAGTTATTAGTTTACAATTTACATATTAAAAAATATTATTTGTGAAATGTGTACTATTGTAATATTTTAATTTCCTAATAAAAGCATTTAAAATTGAAAATATTGATTACTCTCTCACTAAAACTTTAAGTCTTAACATTAGAAAGTGATATTCCTTTGAATTCTCAAATTCTTAAGGAGATAATAAATCATGCCAACATGGCAAAGTCAACCTTTTATGTAGAGTTGGGTCGAATTCCACTATTTTATGAATCTGAACCTTCATCTTACTTTTGAATCTCCTATTTGAATCTGAATCTTGGAAAAAAATTATTAACTTCAGAGGAAATGAAAATTATAACATTCATATATTCAGTTAAAAGGATATCATCCAAAGGCTCAATGGCAGTTATGAAGTTGCGCAGGTTTACTTTTATCCAGAATTGGGACGTACTCATAGTCAGCAGAAGTTTCGACTCCATGTTAAATGTTAATATTATTTATTTGAGGTATTTAACGTGCACTTTCTGACCCGAGTGATTATATCAGCACACAAGAATTTCTATGAGCGAGAGCGAAAGGGCTACTAATTTTTCCGGGAAAGGTATTTTCACATAACCTCCAGGTTTTTTTTTTACATGCCTCAATAATCAAGGAAGTGGTTCTACGAGGTTTTATCGATCAAGACAAGTCCGTTGACCCCGGCTGGGTTTGAACCCATAAACATGGGTCTGATACAACATCTTTTGTTTCCGAGGATCACTTTCTGGAAGATAATACAGTTCAAACACTTATCTCAAACGACACAGCAGTAACTTTTAGTATCTATAATCGAGATTTTGTTTGTACTAATAAGCGATTTGAGACAAAGGCGCTTTCCATTTCTTACTTAAATTATTAAATAAATGGATCATAAGTATAGTTTGCGGCCCGGCCTGCAAAGATCCACGGCCCGGCGGTGGGAAACGCTGCTTTAAACACACGCACTGGTGGTCATAAAATTTAATGCTTCTGGCTCTCAAGAAACTGTAGTGATTTTAGGAAGAGGTAAAGATACGAATACTAACTAGAGGCACAACATCTAAATTGTCCCTGTTGTTTATCCATGCTCACTCCATGCTGATGCAGGTGCACATTTGCTAAACTACCTTCTTACTTTATTGCATTTAAATCACCTCTTAATAAATATGGTAGCTAAGTAATTAAAAAAATGCATCTTGTGTAGCACACGTTTAGGTGTTTATATCTAAAGGACACTAGTTTGATTCTGAGGGTGCTAGAAAATAAAATTTCTATTTGTAGATGGATACGTCCTTCTATCTGAATAGTGAATATCTAGGCTATATTTCTGAATGTGAAGTACAGATCACATTTTTACCTAAGTTAGGTTGTGTGTTTAAAAAGTGTACATTAAATACATGAATATAAATAGGCCTGTGTCATTTTTGACCAATTTACTGTTGCTATATAAACTAAAAAAAATAGTCCTCCAGAATCAGCAATGCATAGTTTCTTCCCCTTATTCCAATTTCTTTTCTTGCGATGGGCTGTGAGGTATAATCTTCTTCTTTTTTCCCCTCTTCTATGGTCCGCAGTTATTTTTTCTCTTTCATACTGATGCTAACTTTTTTTTAGCTTGCACTTACTAAAATGTGGTCAAAATGTATTTTTCAATAAAAAGAACCATGACCTGCAAGCTTCTACCGAAGGTGATGAACTGAGCGGAAGTACAAATAGCAAGAGAAAACGAGAAAAGGATTAACCTGCTCATCTGCCATTCTTTCACTTCTCCTACCCTCTCCTACGTTCAGAGCAAAGTTTGACTGGTCCTTTGCCGAGTGATGGTGTTAGTGTACAGGGAAAATGTTACCAGTTGCTACCTCTCAGGTTAATAATAATGCCAATAAATTTTGTGTTGTTACACCCAAATAAACTATATAATTCGATTCACAAATCTCCATTCTATGTTCCTATACCATTGCCCTTTCATTCCCCTCGGATATAGGTCTTTAATGATCAACTCAAATATCTCTTATTTTGACTTTTATAAGGGCAAAATTTCATATTTTAAACCATGTTTACAGATCTCTCTTATGTATAGAAACATAGAATAGAGTTTTGTATTCATTCCAGTGAAGACCAAACTTCAATACTACTAATAGTTTTATCAAAATTGTTATAGAGCTTAGCACTTGAGTGACACTATTTTGGCTCCCTTATGCAGGCCTCTTTAAGTGTTAAATAGGGATGGGACCCACAGATCCTTGAATCCTTAAGAATATTCAAGATTTGAGACTCAAATCCTTAAAATATATTTATTTTTCAAGTGATATTTGTTTTAGAGCTCTGATACTGCTTATGGTTCAGAACCAATTATAGTTATATTAACTTGACAATCAAGCCCCAGACCAGTAATTTAACACTTACTGAATGTTATAATGAATGTATCTTAAGAAAGAATGCTAACATTTAGTTATTTTTTATTAAATTTATATTTCCTCTTATTTTGATGATTTTTTCCCCGATTCGAATTCAAATTCGTAAAATAGTATATTCAACCCAACTCTAGTGTTGAATTAGAGGTGTGGGGTCTGGTTGGTTAAATTTGTCTTTTATAAAGCAGTATTAAAGCTCTAAAATGAATTTTTGTTTGAAAAATTTAAAATATGTAATTATATATATATTTATTTTTTGGGGATTTGTGTCTTGAAACCTAGAATCTTCTTAAAGATTTAAAGGTATCATTTCTACTTTTATATCTATCTAATTGTTATGGAAGTTTGCCTATTCATTGGGGATGGGAGGGCACACGTGATTGATAAACACAAGAGCTATACTATTCCATAACTGACTAATTTAATGAGAAGGGATTGTTTATATAATTAATTATAAAAAACTATCAAATGGATATCTATAAACATCACTATGGGTAAATGACCATTAATACTCAATTTCCCTAAGGCATGTAAAGGTACTATTTTAATAGAGATGGGACAATACCAGTTTTTCAATGCCAATTCCGATTCTTGAAATTTTTACCTCGATTCTTACTGGAATAGGCCTACAATATAAAATTAAAAACTTTTAATTGATTAGATTTTTGAAACTTTTTGTCTTTACAAATTACAGTGATAATTTTAATTTTGGCTTTAAAACTTTAAACTTCACCTATCCCTATATTATTATTTGCGTTGTGACAGTACATTTGCAAAGCAATCGTAATATGTTTCTTAACACAGGCTTGGTATCTGTTAACATGGAGGTTTGTGTTTCTGGAATGCATTGGGAAACATATTTACAGCTTGAAGCAAAACATTAATTTTTAGATTTTCGAATTTGATTAATACTTTTATAAGTTTTATTATAATAATATATTGAGTAAATAACTAGAAAATGTTTTAAAAACATCCTGTAACAACTGATATTCATTAATCTATTATTAAAGCATTCACGATCATTCGTACGCATCTTTTATGAATCGAGGCCTTAAGAATCAAGATATCTTCTCGATTCTCTCGATAACCCCAAGAATCGAAGAATCGAATTTCCCATCTCTAATTTTTAACTACACCCTCTGATGATGTACCGGACACAACTCAACTGATATTCAGTAAGTTTGTCCCCGGATTAACTCCAGGTCACGAACTGGTCATTCATTCCTATCTGTAATGTCCATGTTCACGGTACAGAAATCATTGTTTCAAGAATAGGAATTTCATGGCTAGTTAAGACATTCGTCTTATGGCTTTCAATAATTTATAGTTACAACTATGGGTTTCACCGGGATTTGAACTCCGATCTCCCCGTATTCAGCAGGCAAGTCCAACAGGAGAGTGACGCCTTAGGCCAATCGGTCACTGAAGCGGGTGAAAGTAAAATTAATATTGAGATTAGAGAAAATGTAGTCTTGACCTATCAATAGTTAATACCATCTAAAACAACTGAGAGAACATGCCAATATACAATAATAAACTGTCTTTACCCAATGACAATGTAACTTTACAAACAAACAGTATTGAAAATGATAGCTGTATTTTTTTGAACCCATTCATTCATTCTCTTTCTAAACACAATATTGCTGCCACCTGCTTGACTCAACTATGGCTGATTTTATCCAGTATCCTATTCCAAATTACCTATTTCTAATAAAGCACAACTCAGGTAAGCATGCTGATTTTTCTACTTAATTTATAGGAGTGTATTTTTGTATAAGAAGTGTTATGTGAACAAACTGATCAAATTGGTGCAGGATAAAAGCTCCAAAGAGTATTTAAATAAAGTAAACAAACAAATGAAGTGTTTTTTTTAATTTCACAAGAGGTTGAGAAAAAGCTTCTCTATAATACAACAAATAAAATACACAAAATATTTTCAATTCTTTTTATTTAGTTACTCATTAAGTGATGGATGTCAAATTAAAATTGTATATTTACTTAGAAAACCTTAAATAATTGTTATAAATGCAGCTCTTTGTCGACAAATAATTATTTAAGTTTCTCATCCTTGATAGTCTCTTTAATATTGATGTGTGATGTGAGATGCCATAGGTAAAATCTCCTTCCTTTTAACTCAACACTCACACTAACCTTTGCAGCTTTAAAACATTTTGAAGTAAAAATTAAACTTTGATATAGATCGAGTAGAATCCAGGTGGTTGAAATGAAATTCCTAGGAAGTATTTCAAGAGAGATAAAAATAGATAGGAAATGTGTTGCTGGAGACGATGTGAGAAGATCAGGTGGACAGACATGCTAACAAACGAAGAAGCCCTAAGAAGGGTGGGTGAGAAGAGAACTATTTTAGGTGCATTTCTTCAGTACAAATAAAACTGGATCAGGCACACCCTTATGAGGAACTGTCTTCTGCGCGACATCAGAGAATACAAGATTAAGGGGAAAAGGAGCTTGGGAAGGAAGAGGATTCACATATTGGATGACTTGAACAAAAGAAGAAAATTTTGGTAGCTGAAGGAGGTAGAGAACATGATGCATTGGTGGTCTAAATTCACTGACAAAAGTCGTAAGACAGAACAAATAATAATAATAATAATGTGACAACAAAAACTCTCTCTTCGAGTTTACTTTGCATGTTTCAAGCTTTGCTAGTATGAAACCTACCATACAATTTTACATTGCATTTATGTATTGGTACATAGATTTCAGAATATTGTGATTATCTTTGTATTGTCCTTTCACATAAGAGTTATAAATGAGGTTTGTATAGTTATTTTATTAATATTACAACATATTTATCTACTCTAGCTTATAAAAAACACTGACAATACAAACAATTATTTAATTTGATTATTAAAACGATACTAAAATAATATCAAAAATATATTAGGAACTTTTAAAAAGATATATAACATACATTAAAAGAAGGTATAAGTATATAAAATAAGTACAATACATGACATCCCATTTGTTTAAAAATATATACATAAAAACACATTAAATGTCTCAACAAATATTGCACTTTACACATTTCAAAATATTACTTAAACTATGAATTATATGAGTATTATGTTAATTTTAGACACTCCAAACCTTATTCTACGAGCATAATAATTTTAAACTTTACACACTATTTTAAAATTAAAATCTTTATTGTGATGAAATACTATGCAATACATTTATATTAGAAATTAAAATGTATAATACAGCAACATTTTATTCATTTATAGTGTCTATCAGTTGCATCTAAAGCTAAAATATGTATCTTTAGAAGTTATGGATGTAATTAGCTCTTCATTATTGGGGGTTAGAACTAACCCATTTTCCCTTTAAATTAGAAAATAAAAATGATTTCATACCAAATTAATAACACAAATAATATTATAGCAGAATTAACTCTATAGGGCCAGTTTCATAGTCAGACTTAGTACACCTCAAGTGTGATGCTATATTAAATACAGGTCGACACCTACTTAAAGCATAATGTAATGGGTCAGTTTCATTTGCAAAACTAGTCCATTCCATTCAAGTAAAAGGAGAAAATCACATAAAGGGCATGTTCCTATCTAAGTGTCTTTTCATTCTTAATCAATTTCCTAAATGAGAAAACCAAAAAACACAAAAGGTAGAAAGAGGAGGTTAGTTAAGAATGATAGGACACAAAGAGAGGAACATGTAAAAGGAACAAATAACATAAAGGACATTAAAAAGGAATACATAATATAAAGAAAAATTTCCTATCTAAGTGTCCTATCATTCTTTACCGATTTCCTTTTCCTCCCTTTTGTGTTTTTTGGTTCCCTTTTTTAGGAAGTTGCATTGTGCTTTTCACACTCCCTCCTGATGAGTTCTGATATAATGAAACCTATGTCAGGGTAATGAGCAGTAACAATCAATTCCCTTAAGGAGGCAGCCATTATTTCTTTGTCCAGTGGCATCAATTTAAAGTGTGAACCGTGTTATTCTTTTCATTGCAAAATCCATATTGTATTTGTTCCTTTTATATGTTTTCTATCCACTTTTCCTGTACCTTCTTCCAAATACGTATAGCAAAATATCTCAAAAAGTGAAAAGGGGTTTTCCTTCATTGTGGCAGCATGGGGAAATAGAAGTATGGCTGGTAATAAATATGTTTTTCTATGAGAATAGTGAAGAAATACTTTACATTGAAATTTCTTAGTAACAAACACCTTTCGGGATCAAAAATATGTATGTCATTAAGTGTCCATTATTTGGAAAATCTATATATTTTAAAAATTATAGTCCTTGAACACAGTATAATCTATATGAACCTAGATATTGTAGATATTAACTACAACAAACTGCATTGTGGATTATTGTATACAGGATATTAGGGCAAGTGAATAAATATTGTTTGTAGCTTACTGTACATATTGCATTACACACAAGACAATACACAAATAAAATTAAATGTTAACAGTAGGCCTGCTGTACTGTAGGTCTATATGTGTGCATGAGCACAGACCAAACTGCTGGAACTGGCTCAAATGATGGCTCATAAGGGGAGGGAGGTATGACCTTGAAGTACCTACTTAGTTAATAGTACGCAGGCTATTTTAGAAACTTTATCTAGAGGGGAAGGCAGGACTTCTCACACTTGACGCGAGACAGTGTCGTTCATGACATTTATATAGTAAAATATTGTATACGAACTGGTATTTTAAATTTGTGTCTGGTGTTTAGAGATTTTTATGCATAGATATGCGTCTCTATCAGCGTCCACGTCCATTATTGAAAAAGTTGTTTCGCCATTAGAGCCTATGTTATTTTGCCAGGGAATCTGATATAAAGAAGAATCTGTTATTCAGAAGTGTCTGTTTAGGGAGATTTCACTGAATTACTTTATGTGCTCTACCATCACTACAATACAACTTTCCCTTACCTGGTTCTCTGACCTCACAGAAGAATTTTGTGTTTAACCTCACCAACAGTGTGGTTCTAGTTTCAACATAACGTGGATATTTAAATGCACTTTTATGACTTTTGTGTTTCCCCAAATTGAGCTAATTGTCCATACAAACCTAACTATGCGCTATCGTAACTAACTAATGAAATAAATAAAGCATATAGCCCAAATGAGTAAAAAGACACGATGTTTAAAACAAAAAATGAAATAAATACTTGTTTACAAAAGCTTAAAGCCAGTAAGCGTACTGTCTGATTTTCATAGGAAGACTCATTTGAAAATTGGAAACTCATATTACCAAAATAGTGGGAAACAAATATTACAAATTATATTTATGTTCTTAGATTGTTTAATTAATAGTGTAAAAATAAATTATTAAGTAATTCATAAGAAAGTATTATTAGAAGCTTTTGATAACTTTATATACTAACTTTATCAAATACTAATATATCAAATAAAATATACTTCTAGAATTCCAAATTTTAGTGACTTTCAATCTATAATGGTGGCCAAAAGTGGGCTTCCTATAAAAATCGGGGCTTACTAAGAGTGATGCTTATAATACAAATACAATACCAACACAATCTGGAATCTGTGTGTAGAAATTATAATTGATTATAAATCAGCCAAAGTTTTTAATTCACATGTTTCAAGTAAATATAAATAAAGCAATATTTCATCACGATAAAAATTGTCACTGGAATGTTGTTATGTGTTTATTCTTGATAGCCTAATATAACTCTTAGGATAGAAATTAAAAAACCGGTCTCAAACAAATTAAAATAACGATATGAAAAAGATTACTATGCTTTGAGATCAAAAAAGTAATAATTGATGCACCAAATCAGTAGCCAACACTAGAATTATTAATGATATACTACCCATTAGAAAATAAAATACAAAAGCTTATATGAATTATATAAACACAATAGTTCATGTAATACAAAAGTTACCTATAAATTAAATTAAATATTTTTACATTGAGCAAATTTATGGAGCTATAACAGTGTTTTCAACCAGTATGCTGCAAAGGGTCAGCAGGTTTGTTGCGAGAGTTTGGAGAAAGATTAAAAAAATGTAAGGAAAAAATAAATCTTTTAAAATCCATGATCAACTTTTTTTAAATAACAAATTTTAACCATTTAGCTTTTAAAAACAATTTTAATAGTCATTTTTTAATAATAAAATTTCTACTTAATAAAACTAATGGTGTGCCTTGACAATTTTAGCACCTTGTTCGGTGCGCCATAAGTTGAAAAGAGTTGAAAAACACCGAGCTAGACTATGAATAACATATTCTTGCTTCTTTTAATAATCCAGTATAGGTAAACTGCTTTACCAACTTGCAAAAAATGTATGTAAATATTTTAACAAACCTTGTACTCATGAAGTGTAAGGAAGTGTTATACAAGGCATACTTTGTACTCACTGTCATATATGCAGCAGAAACATGGACATTGAATGTAAGAGAGACTAGGAATGGGAATGAAGTTATCCATGAAATGGTGGGGGATACAGGGTGTACATGAAATAGTAGAGGAAGCAAGACTGAGATGGTATGGCCATGTAATGAGGATGGAAAAATGAGGATGCTAAAGAAAATGTTGTAAATGAACTAAGTAGGAAAAAGACTGCCAGGGAGGCCAAGATAAAGATGGGAGGAGCAGATAACATAAAATGTGCAAGTGAGAGGAGAAGAATGGAAAAATTTAAAGTAAGAAAAATGGTGGAAGGATAGAGGAAGATGGAGGCATTTGACAAAACTAACCCGGCCACATGCTGGAAATAAATGATGATGATGATTATTATGATGTTTGTGGCCTTGTAGTAGTACATGTAGTTTATACATTTGTTGTTAGAAAACAAAAGTTGGCCAAAATTTGAGCAATTGTCAATATAACTTGGAACACTTGTAAATACTAAAGCTAAAAATATAAACCATTTGAATTTTATGTTAAGAAACAGCTGTTTAATTTTATTTTTTTAAATCAAAATGTTCTTGTTTAAAAATAATTTTAATTTGTTTTAAAAAACTAAATGATGAATTAATAATTTTATAATATTAAGCTCTACTGTACATTATATTTTTACAGGCAGTCTACTTTTTCTCTTGTTAATACTGGCAAGTGTGATTTTGTTAAGTTTTGTTTATTTAATAACTCAGTCATTGACAATTGATGTTGACGTTAGAGCTAACTAATCTTAAGGTATTCAAAACATGTTGCTTTTTTACCGTAGTCTTCTTTCGAATAAATGTGGCTGGGTTGATTGACTTGCTGTTTTTGTTTCTGATAGTGCCAATAAGTTTGTATTGAAAATAGTATTAATACCTCAGGGTGAAAACATTTTTTGTTGACCTAAATTAAGTTGAGATTTAAGAGTGTGCCATCCATAGTCAGTTAAGCATTAGATGAACAATGTGAGATTTGGTAGTTAAGTTTGAAAGAATAATGTTGGGATAAGCTACTAATAATTAGCATAATTACCCTGAAATACAGTTTTAAACAATAGAATCTTAAATCTAAAAATGTTTGCTGTCCTTGAGATTTGAGGGAATTGAATATTTGAAAGACCCATCTCTGAATCTTGTCTGATGTTAGACACACTAGTAACCCAACCGAAGAAAATGTTTTGAGATTATCACACTTTGTCCCTAACATGAGTTTGCGCATGTCTCTTAAGTTTGGAGCACTCATAGAAGGACTTACTGCACCAGTTGCAAACATAGGGCCGCTCCCCTGTATGAGTTCGCTGATGGATAACGAGGTGCTGCCGCTCATAGTATGATTTGTTACAGCGGTCACAGGAAAATCTCTTGTTACCCAGGTGAAATAACTTGTGCCTGTGGATAAAGGTAGGAGGTTTACAAGCAGCAAATATCTGTCATGAAATATGTTATATTTTTTTTAATGCTAAGGCTCTTTTAAGAGTAACGCTGGTTCAAGAACTATAAAATGCCTAAAACCGGTTTTGGGCTTTGATAGTCCATGAGAAAACCATTACTTAATATTATAGTATGATAATCACTAATATTCCAAGAAATACTCTTTGTGCACGTCATCACCAGACAATTTAAGTATAAGCAACCAGGGAACTAACATTTGATTGCAAAACTGAGAACTAAGCCAAGGCCTTCTCAGATGGCAAGGTCCTTGGTACAAGGGTAAAACTGGCCTGGCCTCTTTGGTACATTAACAAAACTTTTTCCTATGTCAATGAAGACACAATCTAAGGCGTCAGGCTCGCAATAGACTGGATTTGCTATCACGAGCAAGAATAAAGTTTAAATCTCAGTAAGATGCACTCGGGTAATTTTCTGCCTTTGTTATATCCCTATGATTTTTTTTTCATTCTCTCTCCACATGAATGTGGGTGCGCTTTCTGAAAAAAAAACTTTCTAATCCTGACACCTTGAATTAAGCTACTAATAATCATGGTATTAAACATTATAATTTAAAAGGATTTTTTTTTAATATAATTATCTTTTCCTTATCAAATAAATTAATGATATACAATTTGTAACAACATTGATAACATAAAATAACAAACAAGCTTCCATAAGTTTGTTGTTGGACATATAATTGTTTAATTGGTTCTTACCTAATGAGCTCTCGTTTGGTATAGAAGCAAACAAGCAGATATCACAAGCGAATGGTTTGACACCCGAGTGTAAGCGCTCATGCCTCTCCAGCCCAGATTTGGTGAAGAACGCCGTGGGACAGTGAGTGCATGGAAAGCGCTTCCCCTCCGTATGATGCCGCATGTGTGTGCGATAGTTAGATGATGTTGCAAATGTACGAGGACATAGGTTACAAGAATAAGGTTTTTCTCCTGTGTGTGTACGCTCATGTGCAAACAGACCTTCCCTGGCCGCAAACGCCTTTCCACAGATTTACAGAGGTAAGGTTTGACACCGGCATGCACCTTCAGGTGATCACGCAACCTCCCGATAAATGCAAACGCTTTCCCGCAGTCACTACAGACGTGAGATTTGACAGTGGAGTGGGTCGCCTTGTGCTGTGTGAGTGCCCCCGCTGCTTGAATGCTTTGCCGCATTCATCACACAAGTATGTGGTGGGCTCTTTCTCTATATGTACCACAGTGTGCTGCTTCAGGTAGAACTCTTTACTGAACGAGCGTGAACAGAGTTTGCATACAAATTCTCCCGAATACTCGTGAATGGCTGTGTCCTCTTTCTCCAACATGGTCAACTCTCGAGTGTGGATTCGCATGTGTTTACTAAGGTCGCCACTTCGAGTGAATGTGTTTTTACAAACCTTGCACTCATAAGGACGTCTATCGCTATGGATTATAACGTGTCGTCTAAGGTATACAAGCTTGGTAAAAGTCTTTGAGCACACTTTACAGCTGAATAAAGTTTCTTTGATCGGGAACAATTTTTTTGAATATGTTCGCAGGTTGTTTATCTCTGATCGTTTTGCCTCTGTCATGTATTTTTATGTGCTGGTGAGATCCCCAGGACGAATAAATTTACTGTTACACTCCAAGCAAATATGTGGCCTTGTACCGTTGTGGGCGATTTTATGTTGCCTAAGGTAGGTGCGCTTCGAAAATGTTTTCAAACAAACTTCACATGAGAATTTTGGGTTGTCGTCATCATTTTTACTTTCATTTGTCACTGGTTGGTTTAAGCCCTTTTCTTTGCTAACCTTGTTGATTTTTTCAGGTGTATTTTTAATTTCTTCTTTGCACTTTGATTCATCAGAGTCACTCCCTCCCGGCAACGCCTCCTCTTCTGCTGAGTCCATGTTGCCATTCTCGATGATGTTCACGTCACAAAACAGATGTGCATTGTCATCTTCCACTTCATTATGACTGTCCACTTCAGAGCTGTTTCTCTGTGAAATGTTTTCTGGTAAAATTTCTGGTCTAACTGGACATACACTATTTTCTTCCTTGACATCTTGAATCTGTATACAAAAATAAGAATATTTAAAAATAAACAGACTAAGCAATTGTTAGAAACAAAAGTATTTATATCACTCAAGCATAAAACAAATATTCAGAAAAGCTTCATGATACTTTATTAGGGCATACAGAATTCAAACAAAGGCATCTTATCTAGAGTCCTTGTGTGACTACTTTGTAATAAAAAGCAAGTAAGTGGATAAAATACACTAGAAATTCGTTCATCCGAATTTCAACTATCCAAAATTCTGGTTTATCTGTAACAGCTTTTCCCAAAAACTTTGAACAGCACACTTCCCAGGTGCAAATGCAAGTGATCATCAAATCTCAAACAATTATTTTTTCAAACAAGTTATTTGTAGGCCTTATTCTGTCTTTGATTTAGCAAAAAAATCACATTTTAGTACCCATACTGTTAATAAATGTGCTATTTTCACAAACATATTGTGTGTGTCTAATTTTGATATCAGTACAATGAAAAAAAAATCCCACAATTATAGATTATACAAAATTTTGATCTGGGGTTGGACCAAGTCCCATTAAATTTGTAATGGACGAGCTTATAGGCAGTGTTTTTTAATTGGTGTGTTGCAAATGGTCAGCAGGCTTGGGGGGCAATATGAGTTTAGGGAAGATTAAAAAGAAGTTAGAAAAGAATTGAGGAATAAAACTAAGTCTTGTGAAATCCATAACCAACATTATTTAAAAAATAACACAGTGATTAAAATTTTAGCTACTGAGCTTTTAAATACAATCTTGATGATGAAATGAAAATAATGAATAAAACCTCTTCTTAAAAAAAAATGATGATGTCCCTTGACAATTTAGCACCGTGTTCAGTGTGAGTGAAATGAAAAAGGTTGAAAATTGCTGTTTTTTAGTTAATTAGTGTTTAACTAACAAGACAAACCTGAAAGTTTGTCACTAAATAAAATCCAAATTGTTGCAGTTTTTAAAAGAAAACCTTGTCTTTATACACAAATATAAAAATATATAGGGCCTATTGTATTAGGTATGTTTTGTGATCAATGGTTATTGCTGTATAGGTGCATAAAATTACCCGGCTTAATATTGTGAGAATTAGAAAAATATATATTTACAGAAGTGGCCGAGCAGTCTAAGTGGTTAGACTCTTTGTAGTTTTTATCCAATATTGGATCCATACTCATCTAAATAAAGAAAAGACAAGGTAGGAAGGTCATTAAGGTCATTTCCCCTTGTCATTTAAGAGGGTTTGGGGTGCTTATGAATTATAATTGAGGTGAAGACTTTGGTTTGAAAATTTATGAGGCACAAAAGTTGGTATGCTATGAGGAATTTAGGTGTGACCAAAGTGTGATGCCCGGTACTTCCTCTGCCAAAAAAGTGTTTGATAAAATAATAGTTAAAAAAAAAGGAATAAAAATTGTCGAAATTCATTTAAAATATTTGGGGGACTGAACAAATTTAATTTATTGATTTTTTTTTAATTGGAGCTAGATCTATATAATTATTTAAAAATTCAAAAATGTATGTCACCATGTAATATAGAGCCTATAGATATAATTAGTCAACATAGGTCTATAATGATTGTTTTGGTATGTTCAACAAAGGATTAGTAGCAACTTGATTTAGGGAGCTGGGATGAGGAAGGTAATTAAGAGAAAATGCCAGCATTCATTTGACAAAAGATGAAAGAATCAATATGAAAATCAAGATGTCACCAAAGTACACTCTGACAAGGTTTGGAAATAAATTTAATCCTGACCTCTTTGGCTGGTTGACATGATCTGTCAATTAAAAAAACTACATTAACTTATGGCAATTTGAGATTGCCTTAAACATATATACAGTGAAATCTCCCTTGACGAACACCTCTGAATAACGGATTCTTCTTTAAAACGGACAGTTTAAGTTTCCTCAGCAAAACAACATGGGCTCTTGTGGCGAAACACCCCCACAATAATTAATGGATTTTAATAACGAAAAGAGACACATCTAAAGGCGCCTATGTATGTGTGCAGTCTCTAAACAGCGGACAAAAATTGAAAAAAAAGGTCCATTTTGACTGTATGAATGTCAAGAATGCCACTGTCTCATGCGAAGTGTGAACATTCCTTTCTCTCCCTTCTAGGGAAAATTCCTAAAATAGCCTACGTACTAACGACTACAGTACTTCAAGGTCTTACCGTCCACCCCTTCTGAGCTATCAGCATGGGATGTTTCATCAGTTGGCAGTGCTCATGTCTTCTGCCTACGGTTTACATTTAATTTTATTTGCCTAGTGTTATGTGTATCATGCAATCTGTACAGTAAGCTATGCACAATATTTATTCATTAGTCATAAATCCTGCATACATTATTGTATAATGCAATAATTAGATTGTGCTGTATTAGTTTATATTAAAAGTATATTGGTTAATAAAGATTTAACTATGTTCAAGAAGTATGAGTTAAAAAAATATATTTTTCAAATAATGGACACCTGTTAATGACGGACATTCTTTTGATCACCGAAGGTGTCCTCTACTAAGAGATTTCACTGTATTTGGTTAACTAGGTAGGTAGGTAGGTACTTTACCTGTAAGTTAGATGTTTCTGATAAGCATTTGGTTAAATATCCCCGAAGTGTTAGATCATTATTTCACACAGGCCTTTGAACTCATAAAACTTGTCAATTAAGCATGAACACTTAAAACAAATTCGTGATGGAAGTTCATCTCCTTCCAAAATCTGAAAATTACACAAACATTTACTGTACAATATCCAGTCCTATAATTAATTCTGAAACAGACAAAAACTACTAGTAAATTTGTTATTTCCACATTGTGGTTTACTATGGTTATGGTAGTTAGGTGAATACATGTCTAGTTTAGTGTAGCCTCCTTGTTCATTAGCCTTAGATTAATTTATTTCATAATTTAATAAATAGACATTAAAATGTACGAATGCATCAAGTGCAATTATTTTGGTTTCTTTTAAACTGTACAGGAAATACATATTTCTAAAGTACAATCGGCCCATTTTTAAAAATAGTTTACAAAATAATAATATTATAGGCTACATATGAAATGGCCAATTTTTTGAATGTCAATCTTTGCTCATGTGTACTTTGAAAATAAAATAAAAAGACTCCCCAAAGCGATAAAACACTTCAGGTAGGTGATAAAATTATATATTCTTTGTTATTATTTTTATTCCCTTCTCCTTATTTTATATTAGCCTTCTATTACGACATGTTTCGGTGTTATAGATAGATGCTACACCATCTTTCAGGCCTGAGTAAAACCAATGTTATTGTAAAATATTGTAAGTTAATGAGCTAAGTACCGACAATACATACAATTTTTAAAAAATAATTATTTATACTAAAATTAGTTTTTTAAACTAAAAATACTATACTTAGTAAAATAGAAATGTATCTAGCCTGCAAAGCAGCGGCCTTTAAATGAATTAATAAAATTAAAACAATCATCTTTTAGGTTGTAAGCAAATGCTGGATGGGAAAATCAAACTTAAAAAGATCATTAAGAATTAGATCTCTCAACTCCATGTCAACAGTGATCAAATGCAATACAAATCTAATGCTTTAGACTAGAGGTGTACCGATTCAGTAAAACCGTTTACTGATACCGATTACCGATTGTTTAAAATAATTGTTTATAACATGATTATTTACACCGATTAGTCCCGATTATCGATTATTTATGAATAACTAACTATTGGGAAATATTCTTAAGAAAATGATAACAGTTAATGTAACTAATACAAAAAGATTGTATTCAAAAATCAACAGAACTTTAACTTTAAAGTCTTGATAATCCTAATTTTTTATTAATAATTATAAATGATAATAGACAAGTTTTTGTTCAGGAAAACTAGTTAATTTATTTTATGTGGTTTAAGACTTGATCTCTTCTCTGGGGAAACAAGTTCAGAAGAGGAAAACAGTCTTTCTGAGGCCACTGATCCACCAAACACATTCAGAAACCGTTTTTAAAACTAGTTCCTTCAGGGGAGGGAATCTTGTTTCTTCTTTGCATAGCCGGCAAAAGTTGGACCTAGAATGTTGGTTTTATCAATGGTATGAACTTATATTTCTTTATCTGGTTATGTAATGTTTGTATAGCCCGCAGCACAGCTGCATTGTGTATATAAGTTGTTTTTTTATCACTAAATCTCCACCTAGAAAATTTTGCTTTAAATTTAACTTAAAAAATAGATTAATTGGTATAATAATTGTTGATTACAATTAGTTGCCGATGCACTAATACTCACCAAATAAGGACTCATCGGTAGCTGCATTGGTACACCCCTACTTTAGACTGCTCTATCAATTCTACGATTGACAGGTTAATGTAAAATTAACATAAGACACACATATGTTAGCCCAAAATTAACATAAATAAAAATCTACAGTGGGCTAAAAGAATAATTTATTCAAGATAGTGGCTCAAAATTAGAGTCAATGACATTAACTACACTCACAATTTGTTATCAAACACAATTTAAGTAGGCTCTATTTAAGTGGTGAAGAATAATTTTAGCATGCTTACAAAAGCTGTAGAATCTCTGTACCTATTTTAGAATGGTTATGAAAGACTGTAGGGACGATATACATTTTGTATGACAATGTCTTACTACCCATCCGGACTACCCAAATATTTACACTAAGTTAATGTGGTAAGGATCAGTAGCATGCCCACAGGGGGCTTGAGGGGGCTCAAGCTCCCCCTACCGTGGTTTGGGGATGCTCCGAGATCCAAGCAGATTCTAAGAGAAAATAAAATTGGGGTGGGGTGGGGTGGGGGGGAAGAGATTATGACCAGTTAAACATTGTGAGCAAAGAAAGTATCAGGTGATCAGAAATAGTTTCTTATATCAATCACCAAATGTATTTATTTCATAGGAGTGGACTATCTTTCATGGAATGGAAGTGGGATATCTTCACACTTTGAAAATATAATTCTTTGGTCAGTAGGAATAACCCCTTACTTCTTTTTCAGTGCCAGCGTTTCTTCGTAAGATTATTATTTACAACACTCAACCATTTTTCTCTTTTATATGCTCAATGTTCAGTATGTAGAGAAAGATTGCAGTGAATTAATTTTTAGCTTATTTTAATACAGCGTTGAGTTTTGCATTAGTGTTTTTCTGATGTTTCACAATGACTTCAATAAATAAATTGTGTAAGTGTGCTCAGTTCAAGGAATTTTATCCATCTGATACAGTACCTGCTGCATATGTGACGGTTAAGCCCACTTTAATTAAGGCCTATTTATTTATTATCTTGTTAGAGTATCACATTTATAATAGTAAAAATATAGATCAAGTTAACAAATACTAATAAAAAACCTTCCAAAAAAGCTTCTAGGTGTATATAATGGTATGAAAAAATTTGCCTCTGGTGGTTGGGGGCCCCCTCCCCCCCACTTCACAATCCCACAATCCTGCATACACTACTGGTAAGGATGAGAACGGTAGAATTTTAGGAAATGTTCCTAAATTTGTGTGGAGGTAGGAAATCATATAGCTAACACACCCTCAGTAGATTCAACCAGGAACTAAACCCTGATTTCTGCATCATTGGCAAGACAGACAAGATTAGACTAGTGCCTTTCTTTGTGTGTTATGGGTTATGTTTACTTAAAGTGAAGGTAGAAAGAGACTTGTATTTCAGAGACCTTATGAATAAATATCGTAATTTTTATTATTTTTGTTATTATTTTAGCAGCTTGTTCCAAAGTCGTTGAGACCTGTAATGGTAGTAAATTAAATAAAAGAACCTTTACAATTTATATAAGGAAATTTTGTTTAGTTATTACAAATAACCCACTTTGGTGGCTGCGTGGTCTAACGCGGAACTCTCGCACTACACTAGAATGCTGATGACGGGGAGATTGAGGTTTGAATCTCGGTCGCGGGTACTGAGAGCGGTTTTTCCAACATGGTTTTCCACTCTCTCCTCATGCAATTGCTGTTACACTTCCTCTAAATATAACATTACTAATCCCTAAAACCATTATCGTAATTAGTACATTAGAAAAACCTAATGGGGTAGTAAGAAGCGGTGCTAAAAATATATATATTACAAATAAGTGATCTTGTAATGATAATGATCTTCAGAGTATTTATATGTACATTTTCATTGCAGATTTATAGGATCAAATTCTATTTTTACTGAAAATACTAGCTCTTTATTATTAGTATTATTATTAATAATTTAATGACCATACTAACCTCAATTGACACGCAATACAGTATTTTATGTTGCAGTGTAACAGTTTCGCTAACATCTTTTTCATCTCTATTGAATATATGCATTTCTCCTTCCTGTAATAAACAAAGACGACAACTTTCCGAAAAGTCTCTGATCGTTTTACTCATTTTGACTTAATATAAAAAGACTCTACCGTCTGACATTAACTAGTGCCTTTGATAATAAACATAATTATGTAAATATAAACAATACATTATTCAGTCTGTTTTCAGGTGAGTGTACTGTGTAGAAAATATCCCTTGTTCTAAGATGATAAATAATACAAGTAAACATCCATAAAACAAATTGTTGTGATTTTAATTTCAGTGAATGTTTAAACACGGTAAAAATAAAATGTTATACAAAGTGAAATTACCCATTTTAAAACACCCTAAAAATATTTATTTCCAAAATTATAACAATTTTATCTTGCAGTGTTGCCAGCACAGTCAAAACATGTATTGACAGTTGGCATGTCTTGTAAGGTGGTAAACTTAAAACGCTTAAAATAATGGGATTTGATTTTAAACTCAAATGTCGTTTTTGTTTGTCAAGAATATCTCATTACAACCGCATTTACCTTGCTCTTGTGTTTATCCTGACAAGCCCACACTACACATCCATGAAGAAGCTATAAGTAAGTGCCCTTTAAGTATAAGGATCTGTTAAATAGGGCCTACTTTGTAGCGTAATCACAAATGCAGTAGCTATAAATATGGAGTTAGAGTGTAAGGAAAGTGGAGGCCAAGAGAATGAAGTTTGTAAGCTGTCACAAGGAGAAATAAGATTAGGAATGAAATTATTCGGGAAAGCGTAAGGGTACAGGGAGTACATGAGATACTCGAGGATGCAAGCTTGAGATGGTATGGGCATGTAATGAGGATGGGAAAAGAGAGAATATCAAAGAGAATTATGAAGATGAATTATGTAAAAATAAGACCACAAGGGAGGTTAAGAAAGAGATGGGAGGAGCAGATAATAAAAAGTGTGAAAGTGAGAGGAGAAGAATAGTGGAAGCATAGAGGAAGTTAGAGGCATTTTACTGAACTGACCCGGCCACAGTCTGGAAACAGTTGTTGATTATTATGATCCTATACTCAAAGAGGCAAGTCAAGCATAATTTTGTCCCGGCTGATATTAAATTTTAATCCCCCCTCTTATATTACATAATTTTGGGTCCAAACATTGTATTTTTACCTTGAGAAAAAAAAAATTAAAAGACAAAACAATGCATGGATGTCTGTATCCCTCATCTAGTTCATTTCTGTTAACTCTTTCACTAACTCACTAAATATTTCCAGTTTGACTTCTGTGGTAACAGTTTGCTCGAACTTCCGCCATGCATAGGCTACATAATAAGGAAATGTTACGAGAACTAAATAAATAATAATAATAATTGTATAAACAAAAGTTTGGGGCCCCAAGAGAGTGAATCACCCTTTATTATGGGCCTTACTGGCAAACTTTGACTAGGCCTAAAGTGTATCCTAATGCAGTGCATTTGGCTGAGGTTTTAAGTTGTTTTGTTTTATTCAATTTTTTTTTTTTCAAAACTTCTGTATAAATGCCAGTCAAGTGAATTCCTGCTTCTGGTGTTAAACTTTGATCTTTTAGGGTTGTGTAGTGATAAAGCAGCATATGCACCTCGATTAACAAATTGTAGTAAAGTAATAGTTACCAGCTTCAGTGACTAAAATTATCTTAAGGCGTCACTTTAGTGTTAGACTGTCCTGCTAATAATGGTGAGATCGGAGTTTGAATCCCGGTCGGCTCTACTGAGGATGGATTTTCTAAATGGTTTCCCATTCTTCTTCCTCCCAAATTTGGGCAGACTAACTCCCTCTAAAATGCCTCCTTCCTCATCCCAACCCCTCTAGAGTAATTATAATATGTGTATATAGCCTTAACAGGAAGTAAGGAGCATTAGATTTAAAAAAAAAAGTACGGTAATAATAGTTATGTTATAATAGTTAATAATGTTAGGGAGTCACAACCTAAGCTGTAATTTCTATTGTATGCACAATTTTAGCACCGTGTCTTACCACCCGTTTGGATTATATGCATATATACTAATCACATTAATGTGTTAGGGGTTAGGAAGGTTGCATTTTAGAGGAAGTGCACTTGCATTTGCGTGGAGGCCGAGTGGTAAACCATTTAGGAAAAAAAACTTCAATACACCCAACTGGAATTTAAACCCTGATCTCTTCATCTTCGGCAGTATAGTCTATTGCGAGAGTAGCGCCTTAGAACTCTTCTTTTAGCTTCAACACAATAACTCCACCTTGTCTTCCTCCGCTGTTGAGTGAATAGTGATAATAACCCTGACACAGAGAGGTGTGTGTTTGAATCTTATCCATAAGGCTTGAGGTTCAATCCCCAGCGAGATGTAATTGATGAGTTATCCTCTCTCATCCTGTTATACCAGATTTATAGGCCTACAGAAGTTTAGGTCAGTAATAGTTAACACAATGGCATGAGCACATTAATAAAATAAATTAATAGGTTATAGCTCATTATATTTAGTTCACTAATCCTCGATAGCTTGAGCCCGCGGGTATGTATGTACGTACCGAGCGGTGGCCGCTGTTAGCGATGATAGTGCTAACATTTGCAGATATAGGGTGTCATGTGGTCAGCACAAATAACCCTCTGGCCGTTAATCTCAGTTTTCTAGACCGGATCTGCTACCTATTTATTCAAGTAACTCCTCATTTGTCCTCACAAGGCTGAGTTTGACCCATTGCTTCACAGGAAAATTCTGGAAGCGCCAGGGATCGAACCCGGGACCTATAACCAAAAACTTTTACCACTGGACCACATAGCAGGTCCTTAGTTCACTAAGTTGTTTAATGACGGGCAAATCACTCTACCTAAGGTAAATTGTACTTAAAGCTTGTTGATTATGGGGACTCATTTCTCTTTCAATCCAAATTAACGCTGTATATGTTCAGGTGCAGGAAACCAACATGCCCGTATCTAATAACGTCCAACAAACATTGAATATCAAATCATCCTTATCTCATAAATCATACCAGGGCGCTTCTAGCACTACAAACATGAAACGGTAGAAAAAATTATTTGAAAATCACCCTGTCAAAACAGAACTTGTAAGTGTAGGTCTACGTAAATATATTGTTTACTCTAATTATGAACCTGATAGTGGTGAAAAAAATAAAAACTTTGAGCAGGTACTTGAGAGATCAAACCATGTTGATACTGATTATGTGGCAAAAGTGATCTTTTGAATAACTTAACAAGCTAAAATGTGAAGTGAATAAAAATCACGAAGAAAGAAGGTGTAAAAATTCTGTTGATCTGAAATATCTTGTGCCATCGGTAGATCCAGCTCGTCATGCCAACATTTAAACTATTAATTCTGAGAGAGAGAGAGTTTCTCTACATCTGTCAGAAATGCAAGAAAACATAATTTCTACCTGAGGAAGGGTATCATTACTTTAACTATACAATAATTGATTATAACTATTTTGGTTAAGAGTACAGGTTTATTTCGTCCATAAAAGCCCAACTTTGGACTCATCAGCGTAAGTACACTTGTTTAAGTATTTATTTCTTTATATTTTATTATTTTAATATAAATCTCATTATTTTTACTTAATTAAATATTTTTATATTAATTCATTATTATTTTATATAATTATCACATTTTTCTGTCTACCGCCCTTTTTTCATTAATTAATTTTTATAAGGGTGGTATATTTTGCTCTCTTGTGTTTTTGCACGCGTTTTCTCTTTAGTTCGTAAAGTGTTTTCTCAAAGGTGGATGTGTGTCACCACCGCGGCTCAACTTCTAAATCTCTTTTCGTGTTTTGCACGCTCTCTCGTTAAATCCGCTAATTTAGTATTGAGCTAGACTGCCGAGGACGGGGAGATCGAAGTTCGAATATCACTCGGGTGAACTGGGGGTGGTTTTTCTTAAATGATTTTCTACTCTTCTTCCGCACACATTCAGGTTCATTTCTCTATATTCAACCTACCCCATTCCTAATCCATTAGCGTAATTAGTACTTAAGAGTAACTTATAGCCCAAACAGGTGGTAAGATGTGGTGCTAAGTATATTATTATTATTATTGTTGTTGTTGTTGTTGTGTAAAATCAAGGTTGATACATTATTGATAAAAAAGATGTAAAAAAATAACTGACCAAAATAATTTCATGTTTTTTTAAAAGTAGCGCATGGGATTAATTAGGCCTTTAAATATTTCAGAAATACATCCAACCAGTAGGCACTATTGAATGGGTATTTTTAAGAAATATGTGTAATTAACCATATCTATAAACATGCAATTCAAATTTTTGTTTGCTTTCGAATGGAAATATCTAGTATCCAATACATAGACCAGTATTAAGTAATTTGTTGAAAAGTGCTCAAGTATTATATATATAAAACCACCCTCAGTACACCTGACTGGGGTTTGAACCCTGATCTCCCTCTCATCAACAGTCTAGTCTATTGCAATAGTGACACCTTAGACCATTAGGCCACCGAAGCGGGTAAAAAAACTTGTTAATGTTACATATTAAAACTTGTATGAAGTCTTATTGTTGTCAATGTAACAATACTTTGCCAGAAGACAACAGGGACCTGATCATATTATTGTGTTTGTTGTTTAGAAAACATACCTGATAGCGAAAGTAAAATTGGATCACAATATCTTGTGGGAAAAAAAAAAACAAATTATTTATAGCTTTTATTTAGTAAATTAGCTTGATTTGTAGTCAGTGTTTCATCTATATCAAACTTTTTAAATATATTTTTAATATATCTCTTTGTGTTTATAACACACATCAGGCTAAAAATGTACTAGATATGACTGTTGGGATGAATAGATCTCTGCAGCTAACTGACCAAGAATAAACTCTTTAGCACTACTTGATGTTTGGCGAACAAATTCACTTTTTTCATGCATACCTTTTACCATTATTATTTATACTTTCAATATCAACAGATTTAATTAATTTGATATAGTCTTCTGTGTAAAATATGTAGAGTATTTAAATTTCAGGGTTGAAAACATTTGGCCTTTTGTAATACAAGTCAAATTAAAAATGGAAGTGATTAGCCTGCAAAAACGCACCATCATTTACAGCTGAAACCAATAGCGCTCGTACTTTTCACTAGGGAGTGTTTGCAACGAAGGTATTGTGTTTTTTTTTAAACTGTCAAAAGTGTTCCTGTAACATGGAGGTGAACTTGTGGAGCAGCAAAATTGGAATGATTGTGGCTCTCGCTGCGGTTGGGTTTACAGGGGGTGCTTGGATCTTAAAGTACACAAGAGAGGCCCGAGGGGACAACACTCCACCAGCGTTGCCATATCTTGACCAATCAGGCAAAGGAGATGGACCCCACCAACATCAAGTCAATCTCTCGAGGACCCTTGGTCCGTTATCTCACGAGATTTGGGAGCAGGTGACTTTTCCAGCTCAATCATTGTTTAAGCGGCTAGCAGTCAGCCAAGCCCAAGAAAAATATTTAAAATTCTAACACATTAAATTATGGTAACACTACCAAAATTATTAACTTTCCGAAGAAGAAAACACGAACCACAAAATTATGAAGATCCCAAATCAAATGCGTAGACCCTTGCTTGCTCAAGAGTTTTCTTTGTTTCACCTTTAGTCTTGTGAGCATACCGAACAAGACCATCCGTCCCTTAAAAAATCATCCCCGATATTTATTGCCGCCACAACACAGTTCCGACACCTCCTCATATGCTAAACCAACAAACTAAAGCTATTCCTCATTGCTTCCGATTTCTCAGTGATGGGACAAGCAGACCCTGAACCCTTTACGATCTCTTGCGAAATCCTTATCAAGCTCATCTCTTAAAACTCAGCCGGACTCATTTGATCGGACAAAAACTTCATGGAGAATAAGCCTGCCGATGGTCCATGTATATAACACTCGCTATCACCTGACAGGAACTGTAAAATTTGAATGCTTGTTAGGCTTGAAATCAATGCCATTCTAGCAAGCATGCTTTTTGACCAAATACTAAACTGGTCATGTAGAAAATCATATTGCATCAACTCCTCCACCGAGGATCCCACATCCGGGAAATGGTTTACTTGCTCATTGAACCCGTCTGACTTGCCACATTCTTTTTATTGACGCCTTGAAGCCATTAGACGTTGCCTAGCTCGTCCGCCCTGCTGCAGATGGTGTATCCAAGTACATCTCTTACAGCAACTACCAGTCCTACGATAATTCCTCTTAACCATTTTTCTATCTCAGTGACACTAATTCCTCAACTAACATTATCATCAGAGCTGCTGGATGATATAAAGCCAGATGATGGTGAACTTAATTTGGCTCCCCCAAACATAAGTGTAGAAGCGCAAGGATGCACACAGTCTCTAGATGCAATGTACTAACCCAAAGAAATTGACTGCTCTTCCAGAAACGGTTGTCATTGCAAGTTTAATTCACTTTAAATATTCTGTTCATGCCACTGTCATCCATTTAAAGGAAGAGGTGGTTGTTCAGCATACCTTTGCCAAAATCGGAAGCACCCTTCCCATAGTCGGGTAACTAGACTCATTTTCACAATGGGGCTCATACAAAGGTAAATTGCCAAGTCGCACAGGACTTTTATGGACCAATCCTCATGACTTATGCAGCAAAAGGCACTACGTGATTATGAATGAGGAAAAACTCTCTTAGAAACTTAGCAATGAAACTATCAGATGGCTTCACCCGCAAAATATTCGATTACACTTCACTTCACCTGACCAAGGGAGTTTCCTATGCTCCACTGAGGATATCAAGATAATTTTGCCAGATCTCTATTGCACCCAGGTATCAGACTCTATGAATCTTCTAACCATAGATGGTCCATACATCATCAGGCCATCAAGGCAGAATACAAGGTGACCTCAAGATATCCATCCACAAGGTACAGCACCATGTTGTATCCCACGTGGTTCGTAGTAGTACAAAACCAGTTGGACCTGGAACCTCCAACTAGTATTATAAAAACATATATCAACGAGTGGAGACGATGGTCTCCGAACAAACTTCCTTAGACTACTTGATGTCCTCATCCAAAAATGACACACCTAGGGTCAACCAAACCAGCCCTAATGGAAATTCTCATAAAGTTTCCGGCGTCGACCTGACTTCCAGAGCCTCACCAGATCTAATTGCTTTCACGCATTGTTCAGGGACCTTCGCATATACAAAGACATGTGAAGGACAATACAATGTGTGTGTGACAATGTGTATTTCCAAACAAAAGGTAATATTTGTAATTGTTTTGGGAATCAAAGACTCAGCCTTCTCAAAGTAAAATTATAGTTCCTAACCTGTGCTATCCCCGGATATACGTGAAAATAATTTAGTATTTATGGACCCTCACCTTCTCGCCCCTTTTTCATTTTGCTTCAAGTTAACCAAATTGAAACCTAATACTAAAAGAGTGGTTTTTTTTTTCTAAACAAGCCCATAATTCTCATCTGTAATATGTTTGATGTAGTATTTTCATTTTTAATATGAATTTTGTGCCCTCGTTTATGAGTTGTCCTCCATATGTATAGGTTTTCAAATAAATTTAACCTCGGTGACACGTAAAAGCTGTAAAACCTTTTACTGAGCTAAAATAGGTCTTTTGATTTTTGTAGCCTGGCATGTAAAATATATCTAACTAAAAAAAAAGTTTTAATTGTTAGAAAAAATATTCTTGGGGAAGTCATATGGGGTAATTGTGAGACAAAAGTTAAACTTTTTTGACTGTAGGTCCTAATTTGTATGAAAAATTTAATGTGATGCTTATTATTAATGTAATTTAAAGACTAGAATTTAATTTCAGAAGAAAAATGTGTTTAAATTTAGTACTTTTTAATAATTAAAAAACTGAGCCCCACGTTTACCTTAGATTGGGGTAATAGAGAGAGGGAAACTGTTATGACCTATTAATCAATTGAGTTGCTACGCGCATAAACGGACCTCAGCTAACCCACTCGCTTTCGTGGCCCGCCTGTAGATGACCGTAATGGCCTCTCAAATTAAATGAGATTGACACATAATAAATGTTTATTTGTCCAATCTATAGTTTTGTAGTGATCGTATAGTGGCTGCGTTGTTGGTTAAAATAATAAAACTTCATTATTTAAAATCTTATTTATTATCCAGTTGCACCCATTCTTTATCTAGTGTGTTAATTTAAGTAACAAAATAATATATTTAAATTACTATTTATTATATTGGTTGGCTTCTAATATTTCACTCAATACACGTCACGCGTCTTGGTTAGTGTGAGAGTGGCCGTCGACAGATTTAAGATCAATTCAAAATATTAATGGTTTGAATGAATTTTGTGCAAATTTTTTATTGGTTGCAATTTTTTACATTCGAAAAAGCAACTTTTTGACCATAAAAATAGCACATTATTTTGTGATAGAAAAGTTAAATTTAGCTCATAGAAAAAAAAAGCTTTTCATTACGGAAAAAAATCCTTTTATTTGGAGGAAAATATTAGTATAAAACAGTTCCCGAAAATAAACTTATTACTTTTTAACAAAATTATCTAGATAAAAAAAATCTTATTAAATCCAAGCAAAACTGCCTATTTTTTTATAATTGTGATTACTGACAAAGTGATGGTAATTAATTCTCCTCTATTTTATTTCATTTCAGTAAATTATTGATTTAATAATGGAACATAATTTTGAGAGTAGTGCAAGTTAAAAAAAAAATGTGACCATACAATCATTAATAAATTTTCTCATAATAATCTATTATATTTCAAATATTCTAAAATTGGCTGTCAGTACTACCCGAAAAAAAATTTTGCTCGTACGGTAAAAAAAAAAAACTTTTTAAATCGTTAAATATATGAAAAAATCTATAAATATAAATTTTAAGCAGCTTTGAGCTATTCATAAAAAAACTACTCATTTACTTAAAATTAGATACCATTAATTTTAGAGATAGAGTCAGAATCATTATTTAGCCTCTAGGTATAACCATATAACATCTAAATATATCAAACTTGAATAAAATCCATCAAACCATTTGACTTTAGCACCAGATACAGAGAGAATGAAAGCGCCAAACTTTTTAGTTCGAGAGCAGATAAAAAAAAAGGTCACGATCCATTATAATCTTGAGGTATTAAGTTTTAACGATTACAATACTACAAAAAAAAAAACTTTATAAACAAGGATTTGAATCTGAAACAATTAAATTTAATATTCCTTTGAATTCTTCACTTTACTCCAGAAATTCAATTTTCGCAGGAAAAAGAGAAAGTTGAAACATCAGTTTCCAAGGAATCAATTGATCACTGAACCAGTTTAATGGGAACTATAAATGCTGTCTCGAGAACACTAAGTGATTTAAGGTATATTAAACCTGTAAAATCAAAGATTCAAACTTCATGTGTTCACATGAAAAAGTAAAAAAATATTTTTTTTTTTTTTTACTTTTGTAATAATTGTTACACTTCTTGTTTTGACTTCTTAGCAAAGTATGTCCGTAGCAGATTTCACTGAATTGCGTCCATTATTTTGAAAGCTATAAGGGAAACTCAGGGGCCGAGAGCAAGGTAAACATCCTGTATATAAAATTACCTTAATCATGCATTAATTAAAACGTGTCTTATTTTTTCATTTGTCTTAATAAAACACCTCATTGTTTCTTACAAGCCGCGTACGGACAGTGCGAGGCAACGCGCTTCGCAAGGCTCGCAACGCACGCCTTGCTCTGTCCAAACCTGATATGCTCGCCCTGAGGCATGCGCAGCGCACATGTGTGGCTGTGGGTAAACCGGTCTTGCTCAGAGGAACCTCACTGCGAGCGGAACGTTTCGTGTAGACGAGTGTGCTGTTGCCTCGCGCCTCACTTCGCACGCATCATGGACAACGAAGTTCTACGTCAAGTAATTCAACTTTATGAGGGTAATCGATTATTATTATGGGATGCAAAGAGTTCGGAATATTGTAATAAAAATAAAAGATGCGTAGCGTGATAATTCCGTCAAAGAACTGAAAGAAAGGTCAGATCGCTCTTATAGACGAGAGATATTATGTCATCTACTGACGTGCGTTGTGCGCGATGGTTTTATTGCTCGCCAGGGGTGCAATTTCCCCCTCTGAGTTTCTGAGGTTATGTAAATATTAGAAGAAGTTTGAAACATTTCTCTTATGTTTTATCTTATTTTCAGAAGATAAAGATTCCCTTAAAAAAAGCATCTTTTGAAGATTCAATTTAATAGATTTCTCCCCCGCCGTACTAGCGGATATTCCAGACCCTTGGTTTGCCCCCCCCCCCCCCCATGCCCCCTGCGGGCTTGTTGCTCGCATTGAGCATGCGACTATCAAAACTATTTTGCGACGCGCATGCCTAAAGCCGTTCGAAACGCTCTCTGTCCGTACGCGGGTTTGTATTGATGCTATCCAACACGTCTTTGTGCACATGACAAATTGCAACGTGATTTAGTCGTTTTTGTGTCATACTTGATCTTAAGTAAATTTTTAGTCTACGCAATGAACTAAAACTTATTTCTGCCTCACAAGATGAACTTGGCAACACGAGTAGTAGACGAATTAACGTTTCAACATTTTGAAAACAGATTATGTTTACTAAGGTGTGTGTAGTAGCACTCGAAGTTGGTAGTTGAAAACAGCAGGGGGCGAGGTTTTGAAATATGGAATTGGTTAAATAAAACTATTTTGTGACAGTTCTTAAAATCAACAAATATGAGGAGAAACCCGTTGAGTTAATTCCTTAGAGGAAAACGGAGGGCTTAGGAAAAAAAGGGAACTATTTCCAAGACAAATATAAATTACAGGTGGTCTTGTCTAATTATTGTTGGAACTTAGAAAGTAAAGTCAATCATTGTTAACTAAGATGTCAAGCTGAAAATATATATGCTATATTATTAACAAAAATATGTTTTACTATTAGCATTTTTATTATTGAAATTGTCTAGTTTACATCCCCACTGTGAGAACAAGTTTTGCCCAAATTCAGTTTTTTTATTAAAATTTCCTATCTGATTAGATTATTGGGGGGGTTACCCCCCCACTAACGATGCCCCGTGTATCGTGTACTAGATAAGAAAAAGTAAAAAACAAACATTGAAAAAAAAATTGTAATAATTATTGTCCCACTTCTATAGATTCGTGAGTGAATGAATATTTTTTTATTTTGGTTTTAAATTTTTTTCAGTAGGTTTAATGCCTTTAAATACATACCCAAGAAATAATTAATTTAACCAATTAAAAATATTACAATATATGTAAAAAAAAAAGTGAAGGGTGGTTTCAAAAATAAAGTGAGGGCCTGGGGCTTCTAAATTCCTTAAGACGGCCCTGGTTTCACAAAAGCTTTGCCAATAATATAGATAAAGCCAAAGTATGGTCTGTTAAAGGTAGTACTATTACCTTTTAGGATAAGCGGAGTGTACTTTGTAAAAATACACCTATAAGCTTCCTTATATTATTGAGCTTTGTTATCCTTAAAATTCTCACTGCCTTTAAAAGAACCAGTGGGGTAGTCAAAACAGTGAAAAACAAAATTGCCTTCTAGGCACGTGTTTTGAAAATTATTGTGGCAAGACTTTCTGCTGAAAAATATATTTTATGGGGGTAAGGGGGGGGGGGGTTGAGCTGAGGTAAATTTCCCCCTTCTTAGTAGCCCTGAATCCACCACTGTTTTTTTACATAGAAGCTTGTCTTAAAATAAATATTTAAAAATGGTACAGACTACAGATGAACCCTTTACTTCTAATGAACTTTTTTTATTGTTTTGTTTTTGTTATCGCTTGGACAGTGTTGTTTTTCTGGCCGAGAAGGGTTACGTAACTTGTGTCTGCTACCAGCGTCAGATCAATAATAAACAGGTTGTTGTAAAGAAATGAGTGTGTGAACCAGTATACTCTTTTCTTGGAGATTGTCTTGCTGAGCTTACAAAAACATGGATAAAGATGTGAGTCCAAACGTTTTTCTCGACATTAAACAACTAAGTTTAATCCTAGAATACTGTCGTCATTGTATAGTGCTGTATTGCTATCGATACGTAAATCTGACGTAATAATAGATAAAAACCTTTCATAAGCTTCTTGTGTTCTGAGTTTGGTTTTTTTTAAATTACATCAAATCAACATACATCAAACTACAAAACAAAAAATAATTAAGGTCTTAGAAAACCTGTGTAAATACAATTAAACGTTGGTATATTTAAATATTTTTGTAATGGTTGAACTTTTCTAGTTATTAGTAAAAATGAAAGAAATTTAATATTTGTATTCAACCAATTTTTAACAGTCTGGGGACAGCTACAGTAGCCCCATGGCTTCTTTGGTGCTGACTGACAGATCACAGCTGACTTCTGACAGTCAACATTTAGGTATATACCTAAATTTTGACTGTCAGAAGTTAGAGCTGCTAAACACAGGTTTTTTTTTGCAGATCATATGGTTCGGCGTAGTGATACATAGCTCCCCGTAGATTTATTAATACTATTGGTAAGTAAATCTGGCTCCTACTTCCAAATAACGTAACGTAAAGTAACTTCCAAAATGCAACCACCCGTACGACAACTAATTGTTGACTGAACGTTGGAGGCATTGTTCGAAAAGGGGGGTATCGTTTGTCCGGAGGGGAGTGATGGGGGGGGGGGTGAATGTTGTTCAAGCATTACACGTGCATTTTTACGTATGATAGCATTCTAGTGTTAATGTGCAGTTTTTAAATACAAGACTATATCAAAACAATCTACAGTACTATTTATGTAGGAAGGAACTTTTTTTGACAGCTTTAAAAGCAACTAAAATAATGTTAGTATACATCAAGTGATCTGCTACATATGAAATAATACTAACAATAAAGTAACAATGTTGACTGCAAACAAAATAAGTTTTCCTTAAAAGAATTAACATACTTGTACAACTCTTAGCGACAAGAATATATAATTCTAGTTATTTAATATAACAAATAATATACTATCACCATATGGAAACAAACCCGGTATCTCTAGGTCCGAATTCGACCTCCCTAATAAATATTTGTGTCGAGCACACACTCTTCTTCGCAACGGTGCCATGTGTATAAGTTCGAATGTGTATAACAATTATACAAATTCGAATTTATGTCTCTTGAAGGTCCCACAGCGCATACTCATATATTTGTATTGTATATATTTAGGATTACTTTGTTAAATAATTAATATCTTATTAATAAAGAAGTTAAATTAAGATTAATATAACAGAGGAAGACGTTTCTTGGTATTTGTTGGCTTAAAGGCTAAAGATTTGTAAGTTAACTTTATTGTTTCAAAACAAGCGTTCACACAGTCCGATCGCGATATAAAGAGCCTGTAAAATGAATACCAAATGCAGAGAAGCCAACATTGGAAAAAAAATCATTATATATAAATATATACCTTGATTTTCTTACAAATGGACATTGGAACACCTGAACATCGATAATATTTTACTATAGGCCTATTTATTGTTATTTTTAGGTATATATTATATATACATCAAAGTGACAGCTTACTTGAGGAAAAAGGGGAGGGGGGAGTATAAAATCAAAGCCGTAGCCAGAACTAAATTTTGTTAAACAAAGAGGAGGGGGGTCGGTTTGAGAGGCAAGTACAACAATCGGTAGCCTCATATTCTCCATTAACGCGGTGTTTTACAAAAAATGTATCCCCTGCTGTTGGCGATACCACGGTTAAGCCGCAAAGCGTATAGTCCACCCGCGGATAATCGGGAGTCTAGTGTACTTAGGTACCTTTGCCCAGGGGATACCCAAACATACTAATCGTGCATCCTTTCTGTGGAAGCTCTTTCCATGTCTCGAAAAGAGGAGGTGATGTTAATAGTGAGTATGAGGGTGTGGAACCAGTAGAAACTCTTAATCCTAACCTAAGCCTAACTAGCCAAACTCTGGTGACCATTGAGGTGACTACCCCTTTCTGGAAAATACCCAAGGTATAATGCATTCATGACCTCAGTTTACTTGGATGACAGCTCATAAATTTACCATAAATAGTCCATAATGTATCCCTACACTAACAGCTGACATCTGTCACTTTGGATAACTGTAATGAAAACATATGGCAATTTATGAATGTGATAGTTAACCACAGTAATTTAGGCCAGTACTATATATATGTGTGTGTGTGGGGGGGGGGGGGTCCGGCACAAACCTTATTTATCGTTTTATCCCACTTAAAAAAAATTATTATTCACAGGACCTTCACAAAAGGTCTAACGAACATAGTTTTAAAATGGCGACCAACAAATATAAACCATGTGATTGAACGTGACGGAAACAAGTTATTTACAATGATGCACCCACGCAGTCGATAAAAATATTGTATTCAGTTAAATATTTTTTAAATACGATAAAAAAATCCTAAAATAATTTATTATATATTAAAAAAATTGACAGGTATTTACTCCTTTCCAAGTAAATACGATGCCTGTATTGAAAGGTATTAATGTATGCACTATATTACACATAAGAGATAACATTCCAAAATGAAGAATAAGTACTTTCAATTATGTTTAAAATATTGTTTCGGATTGGGCTAGAAGAAATTATCGAAAGTAATGAAATAGTGTGAGAAAACTTAAGTTTACGTTATTTTAAATGTAAAATATGACATGTATTTTAAACCTTAACATTTATAACAAAACAGCAATCTTTTACAAGTGTTGGCAACCCAAAACCTAAACATATGATTTTTTAACTGTCATCCAGGTAAAAACCTATCGTGAACAGACTCTACCAGCTGGAAATCGAACCCAATACCTTTAGGCTTGTAGCCACGGATCCGGTACTCTTGGTTTATAAAGCTACGTAATACAGAGTGGAGAGGGGAGCGATCATGCTAAATGTCTACTTAGTGTTACATCGGGGAAGGGAGGGTCATGAAAATATAACAAATAAGCGTTATTATTAGTTCACAATTATTGACTATCATTAGTTCATTGTTAATGGAATTCATTTATGAACAAAATGGGAATACGTACGAGAGTACGTACTTAGTATTTGGTAATTATCTGTAATAGTAATTAATGTGCGTTAATAACGCCTATTAATGTGCTTACTTTTGACCCTTTTAGTGCTTATTTGCGTGTCATTTTTTGAATTTTTAGTGCCCCCTCATATCAAAAGTGGCAGCTGCAGATCATATGACTTGTCGTATGAATACGTGAACGTAGATCTAGTAACTTGTATAGCTGTATTCATATGAAAATTGGACTGTAGCTGGAGTAAATAGTTAATATTCTTTAAAAAAAGTGCAATTTTTTTAAAATTCAGTTAATTCTTCTGTAGTCTGATTTTAGTAAAAATAGTTTGTGAAGTACCGATTGAGCACAAAAAGTTACCTCGTGGACTGGAGATACCCCCAACAACTAATAGGGTCAAAGACAGTACGCTAGGGGACGGCAGGCAACCTTTTTCAGGGCCCCGATCGACTTTAACATTTATCAAATGTCCCACGATCACCCTTCGTTTTTTCATTCTACTTTTTTTTTCTGTGCATCTTGTATTTATTCCTTAAATTCTATATTTCCTCCAATACTTATGTCCCAGCCTTAATATAAAATACATAAAAATTAAAATAAATAAAATGTACACCCCGTTCACCATGAAAGGTTTTACCTTGACTTATTACACTATGGCCCTATATTATAAGCTGCACCATAGGGGAATAATGCAAGGTAAGCTTGCCTTTTCATGACAATGTAAATATCATACGCGATAGACTGAAAATGGCTGCGAGATCGACCTTTTGCTGACCCCTGCTATCTGTAATGTATAATATATTATTAGATAGAGTCTTATTTTGGTAGATAAATTAAACTAAGGTGTTTTCTTTTTGCGTCGTTTAGGAGTTGGAACTTCAGTACTCTCCCAGCCGCTGGTCCAATCGTTTCTCTGACCCTTCTGAAGTAATTAACCACCACTGTCAAGTTGTTACGGCAGGTTAGTTGAGATACTTCGAGTTTGCTTTATTTGAAAGATATCTCACAGACGAGCAAGAGCCACAAGAGCCGATATCTTGTACCTAGTACTATAATTAATTAATTAATTTTAGCACCACGTCTTACTACCCGCTCGGGTTAGACGCTTAAGTACTAATTACACTAATGGATTAGGAATTGGGAAGGTTGAATTTAGAGGAAGTGAACCCGCATTTGCGTGAAAGGAGAGAGGAAAACCATTTAGGAAAAACCACCCCAGTTCACTCGACCGAGATTCGAACCTCGATCTCCCCGTCCTCGGTGGTCTGGCTCAACACGACTAGCGCGTTAGCCAACTACGCCATCGAGGCGGGTCCTAGTACTGTAAGTTACACACGAGCAAAAATTGCTTTATTTACGACTGAAGCCCGCCCCTAAGGCACCAGTCCATACTCACATCTGAGGAGATTGTGTTTGAATTCTACTGGGTGACATTTTAAGCTTATTTTTATGAATATTGAAATTATGATGAGATATAATCATATCGAATGAAAAGAGAAATCTAATTTTTTTTCAAACTGAGTTTACAAATATTAAAAAAAAAAAGCATTGTGATATTAGAACCACTGGTATTGTAATAAGTTTAAATGATTGCGTAATCTATAAGAAATTAGTACCAATGTAAAGAGAATAGAAAGATAGCTCCACTTGGAGGAATTTGATTATGTAATTGCTTACGTCACTCAATACACAACATTTACCTATATTTAAAATACGAGGACAGCCTAACATACATATTTTCTTAAATAAGTAGAGTAGTGACGTTTGTTGGAAATTGGTGTGTATTTTAAAGGTGTACTTATTATTTAAAATTCCAAAAGGTAACCTGATTTTTAACAGCCTAGTTTGTCTTCTAAATAGCTTCGTGTATGTATCCCGCTGACTTGTGTACTGAGTGACGTCACAAGCCACTTTAAATGTCTTTCTTCATCTAGTGCTCCCTTCTATTCTCTTTACATTGTTTAATAGGGCCTACAGGCTACAACTTAAGAAGAAAAAGAGCGCTCAATTAATGCACAATCTTTTAATTTCACACTTCATTTTATTAATTTATTTCAATGATTCATTACAAATGTAACAAGAAAAATGAAAATTATAATTTTTATTTTCCAAGTTACGCTAAATATTTCTAATAGTGTTTATAAAAAAAATCACGTCATATTATATCCATAACAACGATATACAGCAATCACAGCGCTGGCTTATATTGCTGCAAATTATGTAAATAAAAGCATCAAAGTCAAGTCAACCTTTACATGCTGTGCAATGAGGGGTATTATTGGGGTGCAAAGCCATTTGTCATTGTTAGTACTCAATGTTTTTATCAGAAGAGGTTAACTTTCTAACCAATATATTCCTTATTTACCGATGACAAGTCATCAAACGCAGAAAAATGGTTGCGTAAAATTTCCAACCAGACCTCAACTGTATTTTGTTCGATATTAAGTGTTACAGATCAATATTGTTAGTAGTTACGCTCCTTTATTCTAACTCATACATCAATTAGTCTCTAAACAGGATGGATAACAACTTTTGTAGAAGAACCCTTAGCCCTTTCCTAAGCGCCTTTGTCTGGGATTCAAATTCGAGTCTTGATCTTCGGATCAAAATTATGTATGCTGGTCGAACATGTTGACATTTTTTTATATAACTCTTCCACTGCCATATTTTATAAAACAGATGTAATAATATTTTTTAAACATTGAAAAAAAAATAAAGATTTCATTTTTCAAATTTAGAAACTACGATTGTGTTTTAGGAGCTAGGAGTAAAGTTTTACTCCTCTAAAAATATTCACAATTAATCTAAAATATATGCATAGTTAAGCCTAGATAAGTCCAAATTTAGATAGGCCAACTTAATTTTTGTTATCAGCTAGCGAACGTGTCAAGTCGAAAGTGCCTTACGAAGCTAAGATATCCTATGGGCAGCGCCAAGGACAGAAATTGGATATCTTTGGTGGAACACGTCTTCCTAACTGTGAGTAATTTTATAGCTTTTTGACATGGAATACTTCTTATCGATTGTGATTTACTTTAGTATTACTTGGCCAGAAGACATGTGTAACATACACGATCCTTATCCTAAAGGACATCTTTTGATTCTTGAGAAGTTGAAATGTTGCCAAGATGAGTTTCGATTTTACTAAGTGCTCATAATAATATTCTGCAGAAATTTAAGGGTTTGGGGTAGTAATATACAATGCCACAAAATAGTAGCTCGGGGATATTAATATTAAAAGCTTTAGAAAATTATTCAAAGCCTAAATAAGAATTATTCTCTTGCCCCAATTTGGAATAAACTTTGAACTCTTAGAAATCAACACAAATGCATTTGTATCTCTGTGCAAAGAAGTAAAGAACCAATTATTAATTTCGAACTTTAACTACTGTTCTCACTGGTGTGGAACAGCACGTTACTACCCCCAATGAATCCATTATGGTTTTCCAGTCGACTAAAGTGCTACAATATACTTTTAAGCGCATTAAACCAATAAACATTTAAAAAAATAATTCTGTAAATACTTAATTTAAAATTAGTCCCGTGGGGCCTTACATATCGTGTTACTTTAACGTATCAAAATTATTTAGGCCCACTCTTTTTTTTTTTAGTTTTTTATATAGAACAATAATATTGTTCTATTTTTACTTAAACTGACAACATCAAAACTTTATGAGCAAAGTTCATTTTATTTTAAATCAGTTAGAAATATGAATCACCGCGTTAAACTTTAGGGGGAATCACCAAAACTCTGCGTCCTGTTCTCCCCACATCGTGCATTGTTAGTTGCCGCTCAGGGGACAGATGAAAAAATATATACTTTTGGTATATAGAGTCTCTTACAATTATTTTAATGGAAATATTTAGTTTCCAACAATTTGATAATTTCCAATTTCATCGTTGCTTTAAGGGGGCCGCCTCGGTACGTGAGAAAGTATCATTCGTGTTAGACCTCATGTCTTAAAATGAAAATGCTCTGTGCTGTTATCTTGAACTACAGCGTCTGTCTCTCTCTAATCTTATCCTCTTCACACTTACCCTGCCACCCCATGTCAGAAGAAGAGAAGCAAAGAAATGGAAAACTATTTCAAGGTCAAGAGGAATAATGCGCGTGGCTGATCGCCTCCCCACTCACTACACAGTCCAGCTGTCCGCCTGTGTTTATCTTGTGATATTTTGCTAACTTGAGATTCTCGTGAAGGGTTCACAAACAAGCACAATCCTCTATTGATGGTTTAACTTGTCTTGAAACCTTATAATACGAACGGGTAGTAGGACGCGATGCTAAAAAAAAAATTGTCTTGAAGAACACACACTTTTATACATGTCACTTTTTTTTTAGGAAAATGTGAATATTAACTATACAATAATTAATCACGTGTAGACTAAATTTCTATCTTACCCTTACTTAGTTGATAGCAGGGCGTCGGAACCGAGGAGTATAAGGAGCTCTAAAAAAAAATCTTCCATATTTATAAGTATTTACACAGGTAGAATAAATCTAAGACGGGTTGGGGGCATAGGGCCGTGTAAAAAAACCTTCAACTAGCTTCTAAAAGCATTCACTTTTTTTTTTGTGCTAAAAATCGGGAATAATCCTCCCCCCTTCCGACCTCATCGTTGTTAATCAAACCAAAGAGGTTTTTCCTTTTAGAACTGCGTCTTACAACCCGTTCGGATTACACGCTTATGTAATAATTACTCTAATGGGTGACCATGCGGCCACCGAAGCGGGTCAAATTAGTTAACTTTTACTCTCTACTAAAATGAGATAGACTACACATTGTTATATCACCTACACTGTTTACGCCTACACAAAGCTAGAGTTTACATAAATAATAGGTTAAATGGTCATGTGTAACCTATTTTCAACAATTAATTCATTTTAATTTCAGGTGCCTATTCAGGCTATCAGTAATTTCCACTGATTATTCTAGCTGATAGGGGAAGAGGAAGGAAAGTTTTGATGAAATGTACCCGTATTTGCTTAGAGAGAGGGCTACGGATAAACTACCCTTAGTAAACCTGGCCGAGAATCAAACCCCGACCTCCTTGTCACTGGCAATCTTGTTTAGCTTGATCCTTACGTTTTAAATAATTAAATCAAGTAAGAACTTATTAAAAACAATAAGAAATAAACAATATTATTAATGTTGAAACACATTGACTGTTTCATATAACACACACACACACACACACAGAGTGGCGGATCCAGAAAAAAATGACAGGGGGGCACCATGATAATTTATTAATTATTTATTATTATTATTATATTATTATTATTATTATTATTATTATTATATTGCTACCTTACATCCTTTTAAAAATCTCGTATCTGTATGTGAAAATTAATATTTAAACAAGATTTACAAAGCTATGTTGGATAAAAGCCTTTTGAGTCCAATGATAAATGCTGATAAATAATTATTTATCTTTAAGAGTTTGATTTAAGTTTTCTAGTGTGTTTTCTATCAACCATGTTTAGAACCTCTTCAGGATATATTTCAATACTTTTATTTAGACTAGGCAATGAGCCTGGCCAAATTATAGAGTCTTCCCTGACCTATTGTTCTCTAGATTTATTTCCTCAAATTGCATATTACGAAGTGACGTAAATGTTTTTGGAGATCTCCTAGAAAATAATTGTTCAACGTCAATCCAAAATTTTATAGATAGTTTACATCCTTGAAAAAAAGAACGAGTTTAAAGTGGGATAGAGATTATTGTTAACTATACGTTGTGTGAAGTAGTACATTGTGCCCCCAAAGGCTTAGTTGTGCAAAAAAGATAATTTTAAGGGCAGATAGTGACAAAACAGTAACCGTAATGAGATTACAAAAAGAGGAGTTAGGGCAGTGATTCCTAACCAGGGTTCCGCGAGAATCTCCAACCTTTGTTTTTATTAATCTGACAATATTTTTTTGGACAGTGTGGAGATATATAAATATAGCTCATGTACCCGAGGAAGATGAAGAGAATAGTGCCGATAGTAATATTAAAAGTGAGGTTGGTAAGAATAGTGATAACCCAAGTTCAAGTACCGGAGGACAGTAATTAGTAATAGTAAATAGAAATAGGCAATAAATAATCCTGAAATATTTTATTCAAAAGTATAAATTTATTATTATTATTATTATTATTATATTATTACTCGTATTTAACAACCCTAATGATCTATATGTCTATTTTATAATTTACCCTTGTCGTACCTAATGTGTGATAAGATTTTATGAAATATTTTAAGAGTTCTTCTAAAGAAAAAAGGTTGGGAATCACTGGGTTAGGTTCGCTTTCCCACGCAGGAGGCCAAAATATTATTAATATTGGATGCCTTAGCAAGCTATTTAGCGTTCAACTTGGTTTATTTTAGGGGAGACTTCAATTCAATCTATAATATATACGGATAATATAGATATATCGAGGTGAGTGCTCATAGAAATAAGAATATATAATAAGAGGGCAGGGAGAGGTGTTGGGTGAGGGGGGTATTGTGTTTTTTTAGAGAACAAAAACAATTATAATGTATTACTTCATCAACAAAGTGGGGGTAGTTAGAGATCTTTACTTTAGTTTACTATTGGTTAGAGAGTAAACAAGACAGTGTTAAATTATTTTCCAAATTAAAACAAAATCGTAGTGAAAGATAACTCCAAATAGTTTCTGAAAGCATCCAATTTCCAAAAGTATGTTGGTGGAAGCACACTTCAAATATATTCTAGAGCAGGGGAGCACACATAAATTATTCCAAAGGAGGATCCAAAGTATAGAAGTTACAAGTCAATAATCAATTAAATCCATTATTACTAAACAAAATACTTAACGCTATACAGACTAGACAGCGTTAAATCCAGTTGGGCATGTTCCACACTCAGGCATGGATTCAAGGGGGTGGGACTAAGGAGCTATAATCCCCCCTTTTTGAGATATTTTTCAAAAATTAAATTGACGGATTGAAGGGTGCTGTGCTTCTCTGCAGACATACGTCCAATGTGTTCGAACAACACATGTTTCACCGCGTTTACTCCGAACCCTGGCTTTCCCGCACACTACCCTCCTATCTCACCACTCCTTTGTGTAGTAAAGAGCGTGTTATTTACTATTGACTTATTTTCATATTTTAACTAAAATACAGTCACTTGAGTTAGGCATCTTTATTTTTAACAGTTCATTTTTATATTAATTTAAAAATTATACTCACAAACTAAATGTAAATTCTACAGTGAATGTACCTAGAAATTAAAGCTGGCAATCAAATCGAAGGTAACATATATTTATAACCCATATAAGTTTAATCAGAAACAATTAGGTACAAAATATAATTAAAGGGCACCATTTTGAACCTTAGAATTACAAATTTTTCTCCAGGGGTGAAAAGCCCCAAGGGCACGGACCACCATTTTATTGGTTCCTAAAGGTGACCTGGTGGTCTAGGGGTAAGGTGTCAGACTTCTGTGCTGAGGGTCCGGGGTTCAATCCTTGGACCCGGCACAGATTTATCTGATTGCCAAACCCTTCCTTCACCTCTGACAAGACGTGTATTATTCACAACTTGTGAATGTGAGGAATGCCAGGCCTCCACCGTGGTTCGGATCCCACGTTAAACTGTAGGTCCTCCATTTCATCTCACAATCACCCTACCATTACACATTAGCTAAGTGCGTATAACCCTAACGGGTAGTAAGACGCGGTGTTTATGATCTATTGGTTCCTAAAGGTATTTCTTTTGTGGTGTAGGCACGCCCCACCTCCCCCCTCATGACATAATCATGGATGCACCCCTGCTCACACTGTATCAAGACATTGGGTTATTTTCAACCACTGCTTTAAGGTGATTTAACATTGCTAAATCGTCCCTTTGTATTTAATATTTTATTTATCCTTCATGTTCTCCATGGGGGGCTGGGACCCACTGGACCCCCTTTGTGTGTACGCCCCTGTTCTAGAGGAATATTATTTTTAAAATTTTCTGGGAAAGGGTCACTCCAAATATATTCCAGATACAAATCATTTTAAAAAATCCATCTGACAACTCCAAATTTATTCTAAAAGCATCCTATTTTCAAAAATGTCCAGGTGAGGATCATTTCAAATAGCATTTAAAGATTTACATTTTTTTTTTAAATTAGAGAAGACCACTTTAAATAGTTTCTAGAGACATCTATTTTTATTTTTCAATTAAAGGCGAGGACCACTCCAGATGGCTTCTAGAAGCATTTAAGTTAAAAAAAAAAATTGTAGAAGACTTCTCCAAATAGCATTAAAATAATCTGATTTTCTATATTTGGGGAGGAGGACATCTCCAAATAACTTTTAGGGACATCCAAGTTTCCAACATTTATTGCGAAAAGGGGCAGAGTAAGGGAGAGGTGAAGGGGGGAAGGCAACTTCTCAAAAAACTTATTTTTCGTTTGCCACCGCCGCCTCCCCCTTCCACCCTTCTACACAAATAACGTTCCGCCACCAGTGGTAGCAACCAATCCGTGCAACTGGTACAAAATTATGGTGCACCCCTGAACATTTTTTTAAAATTTACCTACTACTGTCAACAGGAGAATTTACGGCCAAGAGGTTTACAAGGGCGAAAGTTGAGAAATAGAATTTTATAGCTAAATTTTCATAAATAAGTCCTAGACTTTAATTTTTTTTAATACAGTAGTGATGAATTTTTATTTAACTAGATATATATTTGCTATTCATAAAAATAAAGCCTAAAAAGACTTTTCTAAAATCTTACTGTGGACAGGGGTGGACTAAGGTGCAAAAGAAACAAGCGGACACTTTGGGCACCAGTGGCTGCCATGGGTGGAATTTCGTAGCTTGCAATAACTATAGCAAATACTATTTTGATTATAGTACTTATATTTATATAAAATATATTATGTGACTGTATATACAAATACATCATTGGATGCAATTCTTGTATTGTAAATTCTACGTAACCCTTTAGGGTGAAGGTTATCTAATGTACCTAATACTATTTCTTTGTTATGGTACGCAATTAATTATAACTAATGTCAAAACTTTATAGTTCGTTTCATAACTATTCATATAGCCATTTTTCAATGTAATGGATGGTATGGTATTGTTTACAACTTGATTAAATTATTGCAGACTTCAACAAAGACCCCAGGATTGATTTCATCATCGCCACGATGCTTGAAGGGTGGGGCGGGATGAGGGGTGGCAGAATTATTCTCCGCTTGTGACAATACATTTAGTCTGCCCCTGGCTATAGATATTTCCTTCACCATAATCACCATGGTTTATGATAGTAGGCTGATAGTATTGATATAAGAAACCCATTATTAGAAATATATTAGGCCTAACAATTAGCACAGAAAAGTCAACAACCCTAAGAACTCCTCCCCCCCCCCCCCCCCCACACACACACACTAAGACCACACAAACATAGATATTCTATATTAGTGGTTCCCATCCTTTTCCAGTTCACAGACCCCCTCAAGCCAATGATAATTCATCGCGGCCCTCTAACCTCCCCAGCCATACATGGTGAGATAAAAACACTTACACATTTATGGTACTCTACGTAACCAATTATATATATAAATATTGTCGAACAGGAAAAAAGAGATTTTTGAGAAAATTGTGAATACCATATATTTTTATATGATGTGAAAATTCAAATAAAAGAAAATTTAAAAAAACTAAGGCTTATATTTGTTTCGCGGGCCCCCACAGGTGCCTTCGCAGATCCCTAGGGACCTGCGAACCCAGGTTGGGAACTTCTATCACATTCAATCTCCGAGTGTGGTACATTTAGTAGACTTATGTCAAATATAACGTGTGGAGATTATTACTAAATTGGACAAGCGGCCAGGATATTATGGATCATGAAAATGAAATAAATACCGTATGTATGCTAGTAGCTATGTAGCTATGTTCACACAAAACTATTTGCTCCCGAAAATGTATAATGGATAACCTATTAATTTAGTTTTCCTACCCCAGACAAAGCTGACTAATCTCCAAATTTATTGGTTCCATAGCTTTGTCTTAAAGTTGGGTTGAATCCAACGTTGTGGACATTTCAATGGGAGTGGACTGAGAAAGGTTTACTCTGTCCCGACAATCAGCTTTGTCCTCTCTGCCTGAAGAGAGAAAAACACCTTGTCTGAAAAAAAAAATTATTTAATTTATTGTTATCGATTATTAGTTTTTTTATGGCCTACTGTAGGTATATCATGACAAAACACGTTCTAATTTGAGTTAACCGTTTCTTATAGAACATTTGTGTTCACTATTATTATTATTATTATTATTATTATTAAAATAAATTTTATATATATATATATATATACTTTGTTCTATCAAATAAATGTTTCCACGGCTTTCTTTCTGTTTTTTTGCGGCGAGCACAAATTCGTAATTTTGTTTTTTCCCCTCTACGTTTGTCTTCTTTACGTGTCACGTAATCCATTTAAAAAATAAACAAGAATATGTATCACAAGCAACTAAATAAAAAATATATAATTGAAAGTATTTCAAACTTAATAGAAAACTAATTTATTACTGTGCCAAACATTGTTTGGGTCTTAATTATATTAAATGAGCAGACTATATTTTTTAACTCATCACTGATTAAATATGACGGGATTTCTGGAAGTCTGCACGGAAACTTCTCGCCTACCGAGGCGGCCCCCTTAATATTGAAAAAGCAAATTCACACTTACTCATAAATTAAATATATTGCTCAAGTTTTTTATATTGTAGAGCTGATTTTGGAACTTTTTCAGTTGAGACAACCAATCAGGCACTAAACATTGTAATAATTGCTTTAGAGTTAACCTTCACGTATCAGAACTGAATTAATATTTATTAAAATTAAATGTTATCTTGGGTGTAATAAAAATTTTGTTTTAATATATAGTTATACATATTTTAAGAAATTAAATTGTCCATTATCACTTTGTTAGTAATTAGTATACGTCCAGTAAATATATACTTTTCCCTCTTATTTATCTTTATGTAATGTTTTTTTTACAGTACAAGGAATGACCAAATAAATAAATAAATGTTTTATCCAAGCAACAGAATTCAAATTATGGTTCTTTACTTCACAGGACTAGCTTTATGAAACTTCCGGACGGGATTTTAACCCCGTCCTCCTGAATATAGGAGCAACACGGTAAAATGAAACTAACACGCAACCGTTGAACAGTGAACTAGATCCTGTTTTTATACTAATCAATCAGTATGTACTTACTTTGATCCATTAATAAAACGCTTCTTCCCCTTTTTCCATCCTAATTTTTTGCGGCGGGCAGATAGTCGAAGTCTAGTTTTTTCCCCTTTACGGTAGTCCCTTTTGCTTGTGTTATTGTTCATAGTAGTTTTAATTTATCGAAAATAACAATATTATTCTATTTTATTTATATATAATTATAATGGCTATCATAAGAAGGCAAAGCATACACAACTGTTCGGAAACACTTGTGTTATTGTTCATAGTAGTTTTAATTTATCGAAAATAACAATATTATTCTACTTTATTTATATATAATTATAATGGCTATCATAAGAAGGCAAAGCATACACAACTGTTCGGAAACACAGGACCAGTTTGTAAACACATTTCCAGTAAAAGCTACAATAAATATTATTTTTAATATTTTCTAATGAACACCTAAAACTTAAAAATGTGCCGGCTCACTGTGCGTTGTCTCAACTCTCAACAAGGGGAAGGCAGACATCCAACTAAAAGAGCGCATGCGCAAGGAGTCAACTGCCTTTCCTTCTTTCTCCGGCTATTCTTTACTTCCAAAGCGTAGATGGAGGATATGGCTGCGCCACTTGATGGCTGAAAAGCATTAGCTTTGACGCATAAAAACAGCAAAAGGAATTAGCAATTATCTTCACATTTTCTGTTGTGACCCTATCAAAAAATGACTTTATTTGTTTTTGAAAGGTTGTGTCTAGGATTATTTATAAGTTACCCTCGTCTCAGAACTGTGACAATATACTTAAGGCCATTTAAAGGTCATTGAAAATGAGCAAGTTTCGAGTTTTCATTAATTTTTTATATACATAGATTATCAAAATGTAAGGTTGATAATAATAAATAAGCATGTTCCCCACCTTTATCTTCCTTTTGGCTTAAGTCAAGTTTGTAAAAAATTAAACACTACCTAACCATCGCGTATTTCCTGAACGTCTGCAACGCATTCCAACTCTCTGGTAGGCGGCCCCCTTAAGTCTGAAATAAATCAAAATATTGGTTTGATTGTTGAAGGTTGCCAACATCATTGTTCTCTATATTAACACATCTAATATTGATGCTTATTTAATTTATGTAATATTTCATTAAAGTTGCCAATATAAAAATTCCTATGTTAATTTACTTTATTCTTCTTCTTCTTCTTATTATTATTATTATTACTATTGATAATGTATATGATTTTCACTCACATTATTAAAAATGTGTTGAAAAAAAACGTATATACATTTTCCCAATTGGGCTTTTTAGAATATACAGGATTAAGGGCTTGATAAACGGGTACTAAATGCATTATGGGGCCGTAGGGGAAGCGGTGTTAATCTATTCACCCCAATTATCACAACTTTTTATTTGGTTAAATTTTTCATTCAAAATGTTCCAGCTTCACCGATATTTGTGTTTATCCATGGCGGATATTGGCAAGAGCTCAGTAAAAATATCTCTAGCTACTGTGTCGCACCTTTATTCGATGCTGGGATACGTGTGGTCATTGTTGGCTATGACTTAGCACCAAAAGGTTAATAAAATTTTAATATATTGTTCATTTAATCTTGACTAAATAAAACTATAAATGTATGTTTTTGAATGGAATGGGCCATGACGTATCGGTATCTTAATTGACAATTTACATAAATGGCCATAGTCATTTATTTTTGAGTAAAACTTTATTGTAAATATTTTTTTGGCGGTTATTTCAAAACCTTGATTTTCACTTTTAATTAGAGAGAAAAGGGTTCAGTTACACATATGTTTGAGAAGAATATAATTTTAATATATAGGTAGTGTTAAACATTCAGAAATAGTATTTCCTTATAGTAGTTTTATAATATGTTTGATAAATAAATTTAGTCAATATAACATATTTCCATATTAACATAAATAATTACCATTAAAAATTGATTACACTATTAAAATATTGATATTAATTATATGTACTGTACAGTGAAACTGGAGACTATTGTTGAAGAAATCGAGGAAGCTGCAGTTTATATTATGAACTATGCCATCAAACTTGGATCCAGGTATAATATAGTTTATAAAATAAATAATAAATTGTCATGCCTTGATATGGGGAATGTTGCCACATAAATCTATCATTAGTCTTAAGTAAATTGGAACAGTATCACGATGGCGCGTATAAACACTAAGAATCGCTCATATTGTTTGACATGAGTTAATAGGTACTCAATTGGCAGGCAAAGATATATTATTATTTAGTTGTCATTTATCAAGAAATGTAAATTATTAATCTATTTTCTAGATGGGTTTAGTGTGTGTAGAAAAATTAGAGACTATAGGCATTATGCTCCGCATGATTTGTAGCTAGTCAATTAAGTTCAAGAAATGAAATCTGATTCATATTAGTGATCCAGCGCTAGCTGTACATTCCATATTCAACACAAAATTACAATCGGGGTACGATATTTTATGCTTTATATAGGTCTGGTAAAGAAGTAGTTTAAAATGTAAGTAAAGGAGTACTCAAAGTATCTAAATCGTTAACATTGTATTTATTCATTATCATATTTAAGTAACTTATACAAAAGCTGAAAACATATTGTCTCATCGTCTAATTGCAGAAGAGTGTTTTTGGAGGCCATTCAGCTGGGGCTCACCTGTTAGCAATGCTGCTATCTAGTGTCTGGTACAGCAAACTGCACGACGATCAGCGGAAGTTAATCAACGGGTTTATTCTTTTCAGCGGAGTGTTTGACTTAAAGCCAATAGTTAACACATACATCAACGATGCACTAAGTTTATCACAGTAAGTTTAGGTTTCATTTCTAAGGTATTTGATACAGAAAAGAATTAATTCTTGAATACATCTATTGTTTAAACAAAGCTATGAACTAATCCATCCTAAAATACAATAGTTTTTCAAGTTATTCGTAAATTAATAATGACAAATTTTAATGCAGTATATCTTTATCGAATAATAAATATGCCATGGCTATTAGTGCTTAATAACATTAGATTATAATAGAGATTGAATACCTAGTAATTTATTGATAAACTCCCTCTTATGAGTATCCGACAGAACCTAAACGTAAACCCTCAGCCGTCATTTCAGAGAATGTTTTAGTCCAGCGCGTTAGATTGTTGCGTTAGTAGGCCTACACTCGACCACGGTATTAATCTCCATGTTATGGAAACATTTGTGTTTCACAATCATTATTATGAGGAAACCGTTCATTTTTAAATTTTTCAGAATTATTATTTCCCATTAAACATAGTTTTGAAAACGCGTGCTTTTACAGTGCAATACTGTCATGATATACTAAAAAGGCTATAATCATCTATTAATTAATATTATACTTTACTATAAAATAATTTACGTTTTACGATTACATTAAATGGGAACATTGCCCTTAAATCATTTGAAATATTACCATTTATATTGAGTAATATGGACCAATTCAAAATGGGTGCCTGCTACTTGTAAATATAATATAATTTTACTAACCCTTCAGACACCATTTTATCATTGCCTCCCATGGCTAACGTAATATAAAGATGTCCACCCAGAACCAGTGGAAGCATCAGAACATGTATACGGACTATTAATAATACAAAACTTCAGAAAACGCAATGAATTTCTTGACAAGTATTTATATAATTGCTTTTTTTCTACAGGAGTGATGCGAGATTGCTTAGTCCGATGTTTCTTGATGTAAAGCAGTCCGGTTGTGAGAAACTTCCCAAGATACTTGTGGTGGTAGGTCAGTACGACTCTCCTGCGTTTCAAGAACAATCCAAGCAGTATGCACAGGTATGTACGATAAAGACACACAGCTAAGAGGAACATCGAGTTTGCAGTGAAGTATTGTTGCCATATATTTCTAAAGTAGGTGTCGTTAACGTATTGGTGTCCTTAGAATATTAAAAACGCGTGTTACGGAATAGAATATTAAAGTTAGTATCTTTAGTGATATACCACGTTAACAACACCACCCTCGACAATGTTTCCTTGCAACATAGGCAGCCTACTCATTATATCGTACTTTGGTAGAGTTTCTTACAAATGTGTTGTTATAAGTTATACAAATAAACTGTATTTTAAAGTACAAATAATGAATCATTGGTTTCAATTCCTAAGTCTAACACGCCTTTGTTTTTCAGAAGTTACAGCATGAGAACTATGAAGTCAGCCTCCTCACAATACCAGACGTGGACCATTTCGATATCGTAGCTAATTTGGATAGTGATGAATATATCTTAGTTAAAACTATGATTGAGTTCATTAAGTCATAGAATTAGTATGGTTTTTTATACTTTGTATTTTATAAATAAAAGGATAATTACAAGATGGATTTCTCTATAGCTTATGCAGAACAAAACTAATCATAGGCCTACAGCCAATAATGTAGTAATGTAGTAATAACACTAAATAATGTGTTCAAGAGTATGCTACAAGCTGATGTACAAGAAACATGTGTATGTAAAAAGCCACAAGACATATGAGATAGCAGTTGGGGTGAGATCCATGAAATATATAAGGAATGGGAGAGTTTATTGTGAAATACAATCAAGAAGAGGATGTATAGACTTTAGAAAAATCAGAAGTGGACAAAATAGGTATTAGGTTAAGGTGACTATTATGTTCAGGTTCCATCCCTTCATAACGCAAAAATAAAAATTGTTGATATAAATCAACAATTAAATTATGAACAACTTTGTGCAAACATAATTGCTCAGAATTGTTTAGTAGCGTAAAGTTAAGCTAAACACAGGGGTGTAACAAAATAAAAGTATAAAGATTGGTCTGCATCTACAATGGAAGTAGATTAAAATATATTCCTATAGGCTATAAAGACTGGAAAACTGAACAGCATCAAAAACCGTTCTTACTCCACATCTTAATCGTGATGAGAATCAAATAACAAGTGATGTGAAATGTCCAGTGATGAAAAAGTAAAATCTGTGTTTAAAGAAGTAGATTAAAGTATTCACAATAATAATAATAAAGGTATAAAATTATGACATAAAACTCTATTGTGTATCTTAAGTGCCAGGTTTTACTCCCAATACTAGCTAATAATATATGTAATCAAACATGGTTTCTTAATGGCGTTTCTATCTTAAATCTGAGAGAATTAAGACAATCATACTATACAGCAATGTAATGAGAATATAAGGTAGCACCAGATGGAGATAGACACGGTGACTTCATTAATTCAATAATACATTTAAAAAATCCATTTGTTTTATTTAAGCTGTCGGGTAGGACGATATAATAATTAACGTGTGTGTTAAAACGAATACATCCAAATATAACCACGGCTCTCCAATATTTAGGTTCATAGTTGAGTAGAATGCGGTGGAGTCGTTACATATAATTCCACTTTCAGCTATGACAATATTTTATAATCATAAAATACCATTCAGGTCCATATTCATATATTTGAACGGTGTATATTTAGAAAAGGTATTTACAAGCCCCAATACCTTTAATAATAGGGTTAACAGAACAGTTGAGACACTCCGTCAACCTATGACTTTTCCGCAGACGCCCTCTCACCATTGATCTCTATAATATAACTGGATGGACATACACATACACATTGCCAAGGACAAAAGCGTGACGCTCAAGTTTATCGTCTGCTACACTAATGGGGGGAAAAATTTAACGGTTTCTTTCTATGTCCTTATGCGAAAACATGTCCCTGATGAATAAAAGTGTTATTGTTTGAAAATATGGAGGATTATACCACACTTTCCTGAAGAAACATTTTCATTCAAGGATACACAATTTAGTTTTACAGGTAATAATGTACAAATACGAATCAAAACATTAACATATTTAAATATGTATTTATTATCAATGTTATTTACAGTCTTCCACGACTACACTTACATTTAAAGTTAGTTATTAGCTTATATATTGGTTTCAGAAACATATTATATTGAAAGTTCGATAAATATAATGAATAAAGTATCTTAAAACTTTATTAAATTTGTATGAATGACTAACTTTGTATAGTTGCCATACATTCAAACTATCACTTAGGTTATAGGCTTGTGGAAAGTATTATTATAATTTTTTTTAAAGTTGGCTCATATCTTTCATAAACCATATTATGTTGAAAGTTCGATAACTATAATGAAACAAGTTAGCTAAAAACTGTATTACATTTGTTTGAATGACATACTTTGTGTAGAAGTCTTACGTTCAAATGATAATTTAGATTATAGGCTTGTAGGAAGTACAGTATCTATTAAACCCTGATTTCAGTAATAATCCCAATCTGTAAGGCTTTATTTCGTACCAGAATACTATCATATATATATATATATGATAGTATTCTGGTTAATTATATATATATATAATTTTATTTATATTAATATATATATATATATATATATTTTGTATATAAATATTTTGGTAGATAAACACCCTTTAGAACGGAAGTAGAAATTTCCTTCTGGAAGGTCTTTTATCCTAACTAAACACAACCATAGGGTAGGATTTTGGTACGAGATAAAGCCTTACTAGCGAGCTTCCTTCAAAAATCATCGTGTATATTAGGCTATATCAACTTATTTAAAGAAAAAACTAACCAGTTTCGAACTTTGATATGCTCTTCAAAGCTTTTACTAACATATTTATTTAATTTAACTACTCACACATTAATTTATCTCATATATTCAATCAAATTAATAAACGGTGTCAAAATGCCACATTCTCTTGTATGGGTGTAAGAGAGAAAGAAATACCCGAAAGTTTCTTTCTCTCTTACACAATGGTATGCAGATGACAGCTCGAAAATTTCAGCAACAGATGTCCATTCAGTTATCTCATAGAGATCAATGCCCCTCACTGATCAAGAAGAACCACACCCTTAATCCGAGCTACACTTTAATGTGTACGAAAACATGAGCACAAATTTAAAATCACTTTGATTCACCCAATAACATTAACCGGAAATTAAAATATAGAACGTTGAATTTCACGAAGAACACCCGAAAATAGCCATGGTCGGCACCCACACTCGGTATCCTCAAAAATAACATTTGGTTAAGCCAAAGATAAATAAATTGGGTTAGGCAGTAGCATATTTGCACCACATCAAACTACAGCTTCAAAAAGCTATACAATAAATGTTAAAAAATATACAGACTTTATAAAAGCATTTGGCATGGTGACAGTCCTTCTGACGACAGCTGTAAAACTGAAATAACATGAATTCGAAATAAATTTATTTATAGAGGAGAATTGGAAGGATATATTACCATACAATAGATTCAAATATTTAATGGAAGTTTGTAAGGGGCATAAATTAAATAATTTTATATTGATGCATGTGATTGTTGGATTTTAAGGATACAAATATTATGTAATTCACATGTGCTCATAATACATTAGATATAAAGATTTTTTAGTTTTAAATTAATTTCATACAGTTTTAGTGATTTTAGAATTAGAAATTTTTTTTACACAGTTAATAAAAAAAGAAAATCGATGTTTTATTCATTCCATATTAAATTTTTTATTTGATGTGAAAATTAAGTGATGGTAGAGAAATTTAAACTAAAATGTGTAACGTTGGCCATTGTTGTTTGTTTTTCTGTTGAGGTTATGTTAATACTTCTAATTAACCAAAAATGGTAAGAAAATTAAAATATCATGAGCAAAAACTCTTAAAAAAAGTCGACTTCATATCCTGGAAAGTTGACAATAACCTCCACGAGGTTAAAGTGTTAAGAAGATTCGGTATTCAAAAGAGAGAAGACTATACAAAGTAAGTACGCCGGAAGGTCATCAGTACAGCCATGAGCCATGTGGTTTGAGTTTAGATGTAGTTTGCGTTTGAATAGAATTATTGAATGTACTAGAAATAGTTAACCGGTGACCTGAAACAGTTTAAAATCATTGTTGATTAACTTTATTGATATTCAGTTATATTTGTTCGCTAATTAAGAGAAACAGTTTTGGCGTTCTGTGTTATCCAAGACCTATTTTGAATATACTTTATTTGGAAAAATTATAAATAATGTTTGATCAAGATATTCTCAATACCTCAAAACTCTTGGAAACATCATGTACTATCAGTGTTTTGACCAGACGAGTTGTAGAATGCATAGGTCCAGCGTTTCTTAGTTTTTGGCAAAGTCAGCCTGGTGTCACAACTGATGTTTTAACTCTTCAAGAAGACGACGTCTTAGAAGATGAAAAAAGCTCAATATTTGACGAAGATAATGTTAGCTTTCTTAGAAGCCTTGATCCTAAAGAATGGAAGGATCAAGATCATTATGCAGTTCTTGGACTCTCCAAACTACGCCACAAAGCCACAGATGATGACATAAAGAGAGCCTATCGTATTAAGGTGCTGCATCATCACCCTGATAAACGCAAAGGTAAAGGGGAAGAAATTCGCCCGGATGACGACTATTTTACTTGCATTACAAAAGCTTGGGAGGTGTTGGGAAATCCTCGAAACCGTCGCTCATATGATTCTATTGATCCGCTCTTTGATGATTCAATACCAACGGCCAGTAAAAAGTCAACTTTTTTTGAAACTTTTGGTAAAACATTTGAAGAAAACGCTCGTTGGTCAGAACGACAGCCTGTCCCTAAGCTCGGAGGAGCACTGTCACCTCGTGAACAAGTTGATAGGTTTTATTCCTTCTGGTACAACTTTGAGTCGTGGAGGGAATACTCATATTTAGATGAAGAAGAAACAGAGAAGGGTCAATCTCGTGAAGAAAGAAGATGGATTGAAAAACAGAACAAGGTAACACGAGCGAGGAGGAAGAAGGAAGAAATGGCGAGGATTCGAACTTTAGTAGACACTGCATATGAGCTAGATCCTAGAGTTCTAAAGTTCAAACAAGATGAAAAGGATCGGAAGTTGGCTATGAAGCAGGCCAAGAAAGACGCTATACGTGCTCGTTTTGAAGAAGAGGAGCGAAAAGTCCAAGAGGCCGAAGAGGCAGCACGCAAACTCAAAGAGCAGGCAGATGCCGAAGAGAAAGCCAAGCAAGATGCTTTAAGAGCAGAAAGGGAGGCTCAGAAAAAAGCTCTGAAGAAAGAAAAAACCAACTTGCGCAAGCTAGTGAAAGCCAATAGTTACTATGTAACCAACGATTCAGAAATGATCAAACATATGGAAAGTTTAGAAAAAATTTGTGAGAGTATGGACATTGACGGCATCATCAAACTTGTTAGTGATTTGTCTCTAAATGGTCGTGAAGACTATATCAAGGCAATAACAGAAGCAGAACAACGAATTGAGCAAGAACGTCAGGAGCTTATGGAAGTGGCCAAGCGCAGTAGTTCAAATCAAGGCCAAGGTAAAGGGAATTTAGCACCGTGGTCATCTGAACAACTTCAACTGCTCATCAAAGCAGTTAACATCTATCCAGCCGGAACCAGCCAAAGATGGGATGTGGTAGCAAATTTTATAAACCAACATAATGCTTCAGGAAATGTGATAAGGTCTGCAAAAGAAGTACTAGCTAAAGCTAAAAATCTTAAGAGCTCAGACTATTCGAAGAATGTTTTGAAAGTAGCTGCTAATGAAAAAGCTTATGATAATTTTGAAAAAGAACACAAAAGTAATGTTGACATTGATGCGACCACCTCACAGAGGTTTGATAACCCAGCAGAACAACAAGGTTACTCGACAACACCATGGACTGCGAAGGAACAACAGCTTTTGGAGCAAGCACTCAAGACGTATCCCGCCTCAACAGCGGAACGTTGGGATAAGATAGCCGAGTGTGTACCATCACGCTCCAAGAAAGACTGCATCAAACGTTACAAAGAGTTGGTGGAATTAGTGAAGGCAAAGAAGGCTGCCCAGGCTGCAACAACAGCTGCAAACAAGACTAAATAATAAACACAAATGTAAAGTTCTCTTTGATGTGTTGGTTTGATTTATTTTCTATGTGTTTTATTTAAAAAATATAGGCTAATTGTGAATTAAGTTTTGATGTGTTGATTTGATTTTTTTTTTCTACGTGTTTTATTTAAAAAATATAATTGTGAATTAAGTTAATTAGCCTACATTAAATTCATTTAGACTTGTAACTTATTTATTTTCAGTGTAACTTATTACACTAAACTATATCTTAGTAAAACAAACTGCACCTTAAGGCAAACCAATTAAAAAATTAATCAGGACACATTTAAATTACATATTTTGAAAAGTGTAAGTTATTATAATTACCACAAGCTATCATGGTCTTTAACAATAAATTTTTTTATTCTTGTACCTTAGACAAAGCACAATAAAATGAAAGATAAAAAAAAAGCCATCTTATATTTATTTAAGATTGATTCTGATGTTTATGTAACATGGATATTTTTTTTTCAGTGTGTGAGTTAATTTGTATAATCATTAGTAAACCTACTAATCTCCTACAACACCATTTTATATCATAAAATAAAATTACTAATTTTTTCAAACAGTGTTGATCTATGCTAATATGTTTTTAAAATTATAAGACCAATAAACTATAAAAAGGTTTATTTTAAAGCTACCCCAATTATTAAGTTTCTATGGGAAACTGACATTATTTTGCTAACTATATAAATCACTTTTCCTATATAACTTTTGAAAAAACTGTTAAGAGCTATTTTAAAATAGATTTTCAATGCTTAAAAAATCAGCCATCAATAAACTATATTTAGTTATAGAATTAAAATTAAAATCTCCTTTTGCCTAGAGGTATGACTACATAATATGTAAATATGAGGTTTGAACAAAATCTCAAACTGTTGCGGCTCTAAGCTTTCCCCAAATATGATCAAACAGAACTGTAAACTTGTTTGAGTTCAGGGGTACCTAAAACATCAATATGTCAATCTCCATGTTGAGCATTTTTACAATTGCAATATTTTGTTTTCATGAGAAAGAAAATGCCTTAACATTTGTAATCACAGAAGTTAAGTTTGGTGTTAAATAATAAAAAGACTTAACCTCTCCCCCCCCCCCTCCACACAAGGGGTTTCTGGCTATGGTACTGCTCAGTACACCTGGAGAGTATTCACATTCCCAACTAATTTGTCACAGGCAAACCAGACCCGACCATACAAGCTTGATTACAGTCTTGTGTGCACACCGATGCAGATATTAAAGTTGTTTATATTTAATTTATGATTTAAAAGCAATCTTTAATGAAATGTTGTAACTTTTGAGTTAGGGGGCGGCCAGACTGAGCGAGCGACTAAAATATAAAATAGAACACATTGGTTGTAATGAGAGGTGGCCAGACTGGAGTGCACGAGCGAGTGAGCAACTGAGCATGCACGCTTGAAAGATAGAATTGGTTCTATTTTTCAAGCGCGCGCGCTCCACCCGGTACAGTCTAGTTTACAGGTGCTAGGCATTATTATTGTATGTTGGTTCATTGAGTGCTAGGAAAACTTCTCATTTTGACATTTTTATTAATATCGATAGGTTTAGCACACTTGCTTGCTACTAACGGCCTAATTTAATTAAGATCATAAACCATACTTATATATATATATATATATATATATATATATAAAAGTAAAATTGATATGTTAAAATACTTCAATATTATCAAAGTAGGCCTTTACAAATAAGAATCACCATTAGCGTGGGGAGAGGATGAGAAAACCACAACAATAAATCACTTGTTAAAACCCCCCTCAGTTCACTCAGCCAAGGTTCGGAGCCTCCTCGTCAACAAATAACGAGAGGTATCAGCTAATCACTCGCACGCTTGTCAGTCTGGCCGAACCCTTATTCAAAATTTCTTGTAGCATAAACAAAGTTCACTGCTAAAAGATGTTTTTCAATTTACCTACCATTCATGTTCACTAATTAGCCCATCTAGCTAGAATAACTCGCAAGACAATCTAGTCAACATAATTCGCAAGACCACTTAGTTTAGTAACTTTCTTTCAAAGGTGTGAATTGTCATATTAAAACACTCTTATCCCAAATCAGTTTGTCTGATCTTCGTTCAAGAACTATATTATCTGGGTACATAATTCCAGGATCACATTCAACTTATGTTGTCCATGTAATGTAAAGAAACATGGTGTGTAATCAGTAGTCGCATAACTTAACAAATCTAGCAAAACACTCAATTAATTTGGAATGTTTGGAAGGGAAAAAACTTCTCCAAAATAGAACTTGAACAGTTAAGGGTGATTTCAAGTACTTGCAGTAAAATCTTACTGGAGCTACAAAAGAGAGGTTTGAGAAGAGGCCACAACGTTTTGGCGTTCACAAGGGGCAGATAAATTAAGACCAGAGAAGACATCTGCACAACATTAACAAACACATAAAGTATTTATGTTACTCGCAATATGATTGGCTGACAGAAACACATGGTACATTTAACATAATCTGTTGAAGTTCTGCTCTGGACAACATTTACATTAAGTGAACATCACATCATCTTAATTTAAGTGTATAATGATGGCATCCATTTTAAAACATGACATCCATCAAGTTGATCATTATCTCAACATAACCGAAAAGATATGAACTCAATAGTAGCCTACATTCTTATTAGGAATGAATCGGTTCAGTTTTTTATATCTAAATATATATATATACCAGCAAGTTGAATTTGGAACTGAGGAAGAAACTGTTGAAATTCTGCATTTGGAGCATCGCACTGTATGGAGCAGAAACTTGGGACTCGTTTGAGAAGATGGAAAAGAAATACTTGACTAGCATTAAAATGTGGTGCTGAAGAAGACTTGAGAAAATCAGGTGGACAGACAGGGTGACAAATAAAGTCCTAAAAAGAGTAGGCAAGACGAGAACCATTTCGGATTTGATTCTTCGGCGCAAAGCAAACTGGATAGGACACATCCTTAGGAAGAACTGTATTCTGCATGACATCATAGAAGGAAAGGTTGAGGGAAAGAGGATCATAGAAGGAAAGGTTGAGGGAAAGAGGAGCTTAGGAAGGAGGAAGATTAAAATATTAGATGACTTGAAAGAAAGAAGAAAATTCTGGGAGCTGAAGGAGGCAGAGGATAGGGCACATTGGTGGTTTAAGTTCACTGACACTGTTGTGAGACAGAAAACATAATAATAATCATAATACATTCTTAGTTACCATATTTAGCCTAATAGTTCATGACTACTATTAACAACTTTACTTTTTACCCCAGCTACAATTAGAGTCCTCGGCACTTATTAGGTTAAATACTGTTGACCCCATATAACTTTAAACAAATCTTAATAAAGGCATGGGCCTGCATACAATTAGATTAATCTATTCTTTAAATTGAAAAATAGCGCTTGGATACAGAAATCAAACCCGGGACATTTGGCTTGGTACACCAATGCTCTTACCACTGAGCTATCCAGAATTCGTCCCGTGCCCAGGGTTATTCTTCACTCATATTTTAAGGCAGAGTCTGTGATTGACTTGAGGAGTTGACAGTTTCTAATTTTCAATATAACATTTGGTTGCACCTTTTGCATCCAATGACAGAACACATTCCAACTTACCATATTAATGAAAGAAGCAAACAATATATATTATAAGGCTTTAGGTTTATGTGGTATTTGGAAACAAAATAATAGAATTGTACTTTAAGTGATAACATTTGGGAACCAATTCTGATATAGGCACAGGCCTACATAATCTTCACATGGATTGTTTTCTTCTTACACCTCAGTGCCGCAAACACTTTAATCATGAAACCATAAGAATGCATGATACTAAAAAGCACACTAATGTTGAATTTCTGGCAAAAATATTTTAATTAAATTATGTTTTTTTCCCCGTATAATTGTTTTGGTTGATAATGTTTGTTTAAGGTACAATAAACTTTCTCGTCAAGTTCGAGAGTTGGCCAGGAAGGTAAAGGATCTGGATCCAAAAGACCCTTTCCGTGTGGATTGTAGCGCACAACTTCTCGAAAAATTGTATGTTATCACTTGAAAGCTTAACATTAACCGGCTTTTAAAATTAACTTTCTTTTGAAATAAATAATGTTTTATTACTTGGTACTTTTTAGTTGATTACTTAGATCTCACCCATCTCGGTGGCGTAGTTAGCAAACGCGCTAGTCGAGTTGAGCTAGACTGCCGAGGTCGGGGAGATTGAGGTTCGAATCTTGGTTGGGTGAACTGGGGTTTTTTCCTAAATGATTTTCCACTCTCCCTCCATGCAAATACAGGTTCACTTCCTCTAAATTCAACCTTCCTAATTCATAATCCATTAGTGTAATTAGTACTCAAGCGTTTAACCCGAATGTGTAGTAAGACGCGGTGCTAAATTAATAAAAATAATACTTAGACCTCACAAACATTTTAGATTGTCAATTAAATATTTGAATCAAACACTCGTTGATGATTGGCCATGCTGGTATAAACAAACAATAAACCAACTTTTATTACATTTAATACCTTGGTTATTATAATTTTGAATTAAGTAGGTTGAAGAAGGTAGTTTAGAAGGAGGCCAATCACATTTATGAGGTAGGATACGTGAAAATCACAAAAATAAATATGGAAAACCACTTCAAGAGCTATGTCCTCCAAAGTTAAAACAACATACCAAAAATAAAATAAACTTATTTGGATAGTTTTATTGATGGTGTTAATTGAAATTAAAAATACAGGCAGCACAATTGGGCTAGTTCCCACATACTGATGCACATATTATAATGGGGTACACTTGCATGTCCATATTATATTAAATAATGAAGTCTGAAGTTGTAAAGATGTCGCTACTATGTTGTAGGTTCATAATGGGTCTAATCCCCACAAAATGGGACTTATCGCTCTGCGACAACATCACTGCCTCAAGCTTCTGTCAACGACGACTCCCGGTCATCATGGTGAAGAACAAGATGTCTGAACGTATCAGTATGGCCACCAAGTTCATAGAGCAAGGTCATGTTAGGGTGGGGGCAGAAGTTGTGAAGGATCCCGCGTTTTTAGTCTCGAGGTAAAAATAAAATTTCCATTTCAAAGAATAAAATTTAAATTTGGAATAAATCTTGTTATTTATATTAATATAACCAACACTTGTACTTTAATAATATATAATTTTTTTAAGTCGTTAGATGTAACAAATATAAATAAATTTAAAATAAAATTATGTGTTTAATCAATTTTATAGTAAAACTTTGAAAAAATTTAACATAAATTTTTCACAAATTAATTGTTTTTTCCCTCCTTTAGAAACATGGAAGATTTTGTCACATGGGTGAATAGCTCAGCAATTCGAAAACATGTTATGGAATACAATGAAATGGTAAATTTATTATATCACTATTCATTAATAAGTAATACAAATATAAGTTTTTCAGTTAAATGGTTGCTTTATTAGTTCATAGGTCTACTAAATATAAAATACATTTTAGGCTATGGCCAGACTGTGCGACTATAGCCCAGTGACAGCATCTTGGTCGCAAATGTAACCGACATTGGGTCTCCCATATAAATAGCATTGCTTGACTCTTTGGTCGTGGCGTTTTTGTCACGATGACCAGGTCGCAAGTATGGCCATTCTCTTAATTTAAACAAAATTATATTATATTTAAAATACTTTTCTTTATGATTATTCTTTTGTTGCAGCGTGATGACTTTGATATGCTCTAAACAAGTTCCATTTCATACCAGCACAACAAAACTGGTATTAGCTTTATATATATTTGTGTGTGTTGTACGATTGAGTCTTGATAGTTCAAATATAAATATTTAAGTACATAGTATAACAATAATTTCATAAATATACACAATCTTAAGTATGACTATAGATATTATTATTCAAAAACTATAAAACTATCAAGTGTTTTTTGCCTGATTTGCATGATTCATCATGCTTAATCTATTCTTAAATTTCCTTTTCATTGGAGTATTTCCATCCATGAAGTTGTTTTAATACCAGGCTGGCTACAAAACTTCTTTTATAGAATTTCCTGACTTTTCCAAGACTTCTAGTAAATATTTTCAATTTTCCTCACAGAATGACAATTTTTGCATCTATTACATGTGTCACATATTTATAAAAAGTGCTAGCAGCTACTAAACGTTAACATTTTTAAAGTACTTAATGTTTTGGATATTATGTGTGGCACTGTGTGAATATGGCATAAGAGACAAACGCTTTACAACAATCCCATGTTAGCAGAATGTGATTTCCAAGAAATCCATTTTGTTAACATGCAAGAAACTAAACTGCTTACTTGTGTTTAGTTGTGAAATTAATAGTTTATGTAAACAAGCATTTAAATTATCTGATTTTTCCATATTTTTAATTCAATGCCCTGACATTACCCCAATTTTCTTAAATAAAAAAATCCCTGACTTTTCCAGGTTTTCCCTTGTTGCTTACAAGCATTGTCGAGTTCTCCACATAATATCTTTCAAAGTCATGATTATTTCTCATATTGTTGCCAATTAAAAGGAATGTGCACCGGCCACATCCCTACCTCGACCAATACAGAACTTCAAACTATCGAGACTATTCTGTACTTGATATACAGTATCATACAAACATCGTAAACAATAAAATATGTAACTATATTTTCCAAAACGAGTGCATTTACATGAGATTCATATTTAAAAATATTATTGTAATAATAATCTGTTGATAATACTTTTGTATTTTCACTATTCATTCAGGTGTTTAGTTATGGATGAGGTGGGAAAAAACTCTCATTTCATCATAGTTAAATAATCATTTAGTTGAATAAACCTATACATTGTTTTGGGGACAGGACTTGGATGTGGAAAAATGATTTGCTGGTCCCACCCTTCCCCACTTAGGATATATAAATTACATTCTAATAGTTATATATGGGGCTATGGAGTTTTAAGTGGCTCAAGCCCAAGGAAAATCTTTATTTTATTTTATATCTTGACCTATTAAGTTTATATTTGTGGATTTGTGTGACCTAATTTTTTTTATACCACATTTTAATACCTGTTCAGGTTAGACACATGTGTGACCTTGTTAATAATTTAGTTTATTAAATAATGATTTTCACTCTTTTAAGTTATAACATTATCTAATATATAATTCACTTTAAAGGTCAAATCTTAAAAGCTTAAAATGTAATGTCAGCTCTCAGTTATAAAACGAAAACACACAAAAAAAAAAATTCTACAGTTTAATATATATTCTACATCGCTGTGTATGCACTGTTTCAAAGTATTATTTAGTAAAATATATTTTAACAAATCAATTTCAATTCCACTTAATCAAAGCTGATAACCTCAAATGAACTTAAACAGTTTATTGGTATGAGAAGCTTTTCAAATAATTTTCCCCTCCTTCCATCAGAAAACTTATTCGGCCACCCATATTGGCCAACTTCCGAGAGACTTTGTCAAACCCTGGTTGGGTTGGAACAATACATAACATTCAATTTTATTTCATCTTGTGTGTTAAAGCTGCTTTGGGTAATCTTTATCTTTGAAGCAAACCTAATTTTTTTTATATTGTTGCATAAATAAGTTTTTCTTTGTATAATAAATTATGACATTAAAACTTGCATATATTTTGCAATAATGTACTGTGCATGAGCATTGTAAATAAAAGTTAGTTTTTTAATAAAGCTAAAAATACATCTTAATGTGAGCAGTCCTTTTTTCACACAGGCATAAATAATACAATCTGATGTTCATAGGAAACCTGTTATTTGAACTGGAAAATCATTTTGCCACAATGGGAAAGGGAGGGGGTATACATGCATCATTTTACCAGTATAATTAATCATGAAGAATAGATAGTAATCCTAGAAAGTATTTGATGATTGAAAGCTTGATGAATTATTAATTATTATCAAATAGACATTCAATCATGTGTGTTGAAATCATGTTTTCTAGGACACACAAAGCACTATTAATGATTATGAATATTATTATATTATCAGAGCCATTTGTTTTGTACTCTGGAAACTGGTATTAACATAGCTTATTCTAACAATCATACATTTTTCTTTGAAAACTATTTCATCATTGCAAGTGTATGCATTGTATGCCTGAAATAAATTACACTAAGCAAAAATAATACGTAATTAAATAAATATGTAGAAGTGTAGAGAAATAAAGCACAGATAAAAGTAAAACAACCAACACACATTTACACACACTGTTCTATTTTGATGCTTTCATTTCATCTTTCCTCAGGAAATATTAGTAGAAACTGTCTAGAGTGTATTGTAATTAATTAATGCACTCTAAGGTCGGTAAAATGTATTTTAATTCTCATCACAAGTTATTCGTTTATGGCCTAGGTTCGGGTCTTGTGTCCAAACCATTCTTCGTGCTCGTGTTAGCAATGCACTGAAAACAATAAAACAACCATGCACTGCCATTAAGGGATTGAATGTAATTAATATATAATAAAAACCCCGGTAGTCCAAAGTTCCGGATAATCCAAACACAATTTTCGAAAAATATGGGTAAACATACAAAGTCCAATGAATTAGAGTTTATTGATAACAAACTCAAATTTAAAGAAGAATAATTCTAACAAACTGGTTATAATAAATGCAAACTATTTACATGTTGTAGTCAACACAATGTGTTTTTCTGTAAATGAATGTAAATTTTATATAACTCATTCAACTGTAATTTAATATTTGAAGGGAACAGGAGAAAAACAATGAATGTCAAAAAAATGAAAATATGAGATAGTGGTGCCATCTCTTAAGAATGATTGAAACAATTGCTTTATATGTCAAATAGAGTAAAAACAATGATTGTTTACCCAGAAAATTGTTGTTAAGAAACAGTGTACAGGGGAAAAACAATGAATGTCGACGTGAGTGTATGGGAAGTCAATGAATGTCAATGTGGTTTGATCTAATACAAGTTAATATTGATGGTATTACAAATTAGATAAAAAAAATAAGTATTTATTTGAAAAAGTTATTCTTTGCTGTAAGAGTGGTTAACAAAGCTTAAAGTTACTGATTTTGTTTTATTTGTGTTTTCACTAGTCTTTGCCTCATTCCTTAGTTTTTAACTCGGGTTGTTTTATTTAATATAGTAATGTAGGCACTGTAAATCTTGTGTTTGTGACTGTTTGTACAATAATGTGATTGTGAGCTCAATAATCAATTATGAGTGAACTGGACAACAATGGGAAATTTTCTAACAGAACCTCAAAAAAAGAGATCAAGTTTCACGTTGATAAAGTACCAAACTTAACTTTTTTTCCCACATTATTTAGATAAAATTAATAATATGTGTGTAAACAAAAAGCTTAAACATATACCTAAAAAATAATAGCCTAGGCCTAGTAAAAAATTCATTAAATATATAGGTAACTTAATAATAAAAAAATGTGTTCTGTTGTATTATCATCAGCTTAATATTTATTATTTTATTATGAACCAGCTGGACATTAATTGTTTATAACCTTGCTTTGAAATTTTAAAAAAGGAAAGATAACAATTTTAGTTACGATAACCTTATTGTTGCTATTATTTAGTAATTATTGTACTTTAAGTTGCCGTAGAAATAATATTGTATGATTTAAATACATGTTCTAGTGGTGTTATAAACTTTTAAATCGCATTTACTCGAAATCATAAAAAATGACATTCATTGTTTTTCCCCTGTCTCCCCACCGAGCATTACATTTTCTCCCACTTAATCCGAACAAGCTTTGGTTCTAATTAGTTCGAATTAACGAGGTTCTACTGTATATTATAAATCATAATTAAATTTATTCCAATGACTGGCTGCACTGAGGGTGGGTTTTCCACAGTAGTTTTTTTCTATCTTCCATCCATTCAACCTTATGTCTAAATGTGTGACTAAAAAAATAGCGAGATTATACTAACTTTAGCTTAGAGATGTCTTGTATTATGGTCTGTAGTCGCTGTCTGTTTTGTTGCACTTTCCTTACCCAATCAATGGACGGCGGTTGAACTGAAGCGGGCAAGACAAAGCTTGGGGTTTGCCTCTCTTTAGTAGTCATGGTGTCCCCTGGATTAGACTTTGCTAAGTTAGCTTTCTGAAACTCACTCTCCAGCAATAGCAATTGGGAGCTACTGAACTCGAGATCATCATCCATGTTGGGCAACCTTGTCGCGATTGGAGTAATTTGCTCTACCGATGTAAAAGAGTTGTCAACATCAGATGAAGAATACATTTTCTTGTTGTCTTTGCTAGTGGGATCAGATTTTAAATTTGGGTTGTCCACTTTGTATTCCTTATTAGAATGTATTGTTTCAACTTTAGTATTACAGTCTTGAATGGAAGAGTTTTGTATGATTGGCAACTCATTTTCTAACTCTATTATGAGATCTTCCATTGAATCCAGTTTAGATGAGCATATATTTTTATCAGAAATGTTTAAATCTTTATAGTTATTTTTGTCAGAATAGTTTGAAATAACTTTTGATTCATTAATGTGATCTTCTATTATTTTGATTGGAGAAACACTCACTAGTCCACACAAGTTGTTTTTTTCCGTACAACTTTGTTTGCCTGAGAAAATTTCTTCTTCTTTATTCAAGATTTGAACTGTTTTGTCAGTTTCTGTCATGGTTGGTTCTAATTGAGAATCACTTTTCACAGAGAAATTTGTATTTGAAGGTTGAATGTAGTCTTTGTCTAGTGAAGGTTCCATAATCAAAGCTGCAGTTGGTTCTGTAATCTCTCCTTCAACTCTAACAGTAGATAAATCAGAGTTTTCTTTAGTCTGAGTGAATTTTTTCATGAATAATGACAAAACTGGATTATCATCATTTTGAGAATTTTCTACAATGTCAAAATTTTCTCCCTCAGAATGAGATTCTTTCATTAAGCCTTTGGCACCTACACCTTCATTTTGTTTTACATCCTTTCTATTTGGTTTATTTATATCATCTTGTGATAGAGATTTGTTTAGCTTTTCAACCAAATCTGAATTTTCTACATCACAATGACAATCTTTCAATAAGTCTGGATTAGATATTTCTTTTTGTTTTGAGATATCGTTAATCAGCTCACTTTTATTTGGTAATGAATTTCCATTTACCTTTTTTTCAAAAGTATTGATTTGTTGAGAAAGCTGTAAGATTTCAGCAATATCATTGTCTTCTTTTTTAATTGTTATTTCTTTATTACTGTCACTTTCATTAGAAACTTCTACATTGCTGAAAAGTGTAGCCTCATGATTTTGAAAAGTACGAATTCCCATTAAATCAGGTTTATTGATCAGTGAAGTGTTGGTATTTTGGTCAATGACTGGTATCTCAAAATTTTTACTGGTAAGAGTTGATTTTTTCTCTCCTTCAAGATTACAATCTAACACAACTGTATTTGAAGTATTATTTTTTACTTCTGTTTCATTAATTTTATCAGATTTATTTTCTTTTGAATCGATCACATTACCAGTGTGGAAATTGGTTGAAACCATTTTCAAATTAATGTGTTTCTGTTCTTCCAGTTGACTGCATGTATCTATGTATTTTTCAACTTGCATGTTTTCTTTAGTAGATGCTAACAGAACTTTTTCTGGTAAATTGGATGAATCACAAGTTGTTTTGTTTATTTTGGAACTTTCTTGGCTTGAAAGAAGATTTTCCTTTAAATAATCTTTCCCTAAATTTCCTGTATGAATATTTGTGTTCCCAGCAGATTTGGTTTTATCAGGAGAATCTTGTGTTTGTTTCAAAAGATGATCTTGATTGTTAGTTTCAACCCCATTAGTAGATTTTGTCTGTATTTTAATTGGTGGTTTCCATCCTCTCAGAATGTTCCGAGTGGTCCTTGGAACTGTATCCACTCTATTTGGAGGTTGAGATAAACTATATAGTTTTGATTCAGTATTTGAAAAATTTACTTTTGGTGGATGCATAGGGTTAGCGATTGGGATGTTTTTAAATTTCTTTACTGCCCGAGTACTGGATGATGTTATTTTTCCTGGAACAAATTGATATAGCATATGAGTCATCTAGTTTCAAAACCATCCATCTCCAAAAATTTTTTTAAAAATTCTTTATTGCTTTAATTGCAAGTCTTATATCAGCTTTACACTGTAAACCAAAATTTGTTACCAAAACCTATCATTATTAAGTGTATTAAATTCCTGAATATTGCAGTGAGTTCCAAAACCGGCCATCTCCATTGAGAGATTGGTTCCAAAAGCGGCCGTTTTCATAAACAAAAGCTCTGCTCTATTCTAATTTATACCTTGGTTCAAACCATTTGTTGAGTTTTTCAATTTATATTAATTATCTTTGGTTATTGCTAGTCTAGCCCCTTTAACTGTGTGGCCGCCAATCTTTGTGTATTTGCCATTTATTTCACTGCTTTTAATTTGGAATTTGAGCTTTTTCTTTTATCAAACAAAGTTTAAAAGGAAATATTCCTGCTTTAAAGATATTACGCCTTACATACTCATACATCTGATTTTACATACAGTCTAAATAATAAAATAAATAAAATTTATATGTGTAGAATTTACAAATCATTATTGCCATCACCCGCCTCGGTGGCGTAGTTGGCTAATGCGCTAGTCGTGTTTAGCTCGACTGCTGAGGACGGGGAGATCGAGGTTCGAATCTCGGTCGGGTGAACTGGGGATGGTTTTTCCTAAATGGTTTTCTACTCGCCCTCCACGCAAATGCGGGTTCACTTCCTCTAAATTCAACCTTACCACTTCCTAATCCATTAGCGTAATTAGTACTTAAGTGTATAACCCGAACGGGTAGTAAGACGCGATGCTAAATAATAATAATAATAAATAATAATTATTGCCATCACATGAAAACTCACTTTTGACTCCATTTTGTATTTGTACTGCTAAAAGCATTGGGTCTGGGATTATACACTTCTTTGGTTTTCTTCTACCATCAACCATTGTTTGTTTAGACATGATGCTGTAAAAATTGGTTCAAAATAGCCTAAGATTAGAGCAGACTTATGTGTTACATTGTTTTTTTAACATGGTACATATTTGACATCCACTAAGACTAATGAGTATATCAACACATGATTATCTATACAGACCCAGGTGACAAAAAACCTCCAACCATCATTTCATCACTGTGAAAGAGTAAGTCTCCAATTTCACTAATATAATCAGTTCAACATTGCCAGGAATCAAACGCGATATTTTTGAATCTGTAGGCAAATGCACTAACATTTAATCTGCGCCTGAATGAAATGTAGGCCTATAAAGTTTTTTTCATTATTAGGAAGACGAATATCTACATACATACATACCTAATCACGCCATTCCCTTACAGGGTAGACAGGAAACTCTGAATATACCTAAAAAACAACTCTATAGGTACTTAATCCATCCTCACTAACTTTCTCCACACTTCCCTATCCTTGTATACCCCCTTTGCTTCAACAACATCCATAAACCGAGTCATACATGCTCTTTTATTTTATTCTTAAAACTCTTAATGTTTCTTTTTTCACATATTCTTCTACAACATTTAGCCACGTCTTACATGACCTACCCCATCTTTTTTATCCATACACTTTACCTTCATCATATGTTTGTTTCATCACTAAATCCATAATCATCCTCTCAATATGCCCAAACCACCATAAGACACTTCTTTCACATTGACCTATTGGATTCCCTTTCAAACTGTACTCCTTCAGCATCCATTCATTACTGACTCTGTTTATACAAGTTTGTTCACAAACATTTCTTAAATATCTCATTCCAACCACATTCACCATGCTCTTGTGTTTCTACTGACAAACCCAGGCTTCACATCCATAAAGCAGTGTTGGTGTTAACACACTTTTATATACGGTATTGCCATTTTTGTCTCTTTTGATACTACCTCATTCTTTGCAATAGTCAACTTACATCTAACTACTCTCCGAAATGCATTCACCCGTCTGTTGATTTCACCATCCATCCTTCCATTTTTACAGAACTTTCTACCAAAATACACAAAATCATTCACTTGTTCTAAAAAAATTTCCATATATACTAAGTTGACAATCATTTCCTAATCCATCCTTATCAAAAACCAATACCTTAGTTTTGGAGACATTTATATGAAGACATATATTTCTTTAAGTTGATATCCAAATATAAGAAAAGGGGTCCATGCTATTTTAAATTAGAGAAATTAATTTACATATATGTTTTTTTTATTTTTTCACCATTATTGTGTTATAATGAATGGTGGTTGGCTAGTCACGGAGTTTTTGTCCTGGCAACCAGGCTGCAACTATGGCCATATCCTTAATAACATCATATAAAATCTTACTTTCATAAATATGTTTAGTTCACTATTTATTGTTGAGGAAGGTGTACCAATTCTAAAATAATCTGTGATAAATTATGGCTCTTCCTGTGATGGCCCCTCCACCCCCATTTTTTTAAAGGGAAATGGGGTGAGGATTAATACAAACAAATATTTAGAAACTAAGGGGGCTTAGGAGGCTTGGCTCCCCTTTTTTTTTAAGTTGGATGTTTCTTTAGCTATTTGGAGCAGAGGCGGTAAAACCAAAAAGGGGAGGGGGGGGGACATTTCCCTACCCTGCTGGAATAGATTTTCACCCCACTCTCCTCCTTTTTCCTTTCAAATGTATTTCACTCCCCTTAGAGATTTATGAATATGAAGCTGAAAGCTGGCTAGCCCTGTACAATTTTTTTCTCTAAACAAGAAATATACAAATTTTATTAAATTTCATGTGTTTATTTGAAAGCTAGATAAGATGCGAGTGTAGCCCAAGTTTGTCATTTTGACTAACACCCAATCAACTTTGTTGTGATGAGTTCTTGGAAGATGTTTAGCTGATTTTTAACTGTCAAATAGAGTGTTTTTTCTTTAAAATATTTAAACACGTTTTCTTTCTGTATTTTAAATATTTATATTCAATTATTTCAAAATGCTTTTAGATAAAGTGACGGACAGAGCAGACAAGCCGTAAGATCCATGGTATGCACACAAATGTGTATTAATTTATTTTTTTCACATTGAATCTTAGTACCTGTTCAGATTTTACACATATGCACTAATTATGGTAATGAGTTAGGGATGAGGAAGGTTGAATTTAAAGGAAGTGTACCAGCATTTGCATGTAGGGAGAGTAGAAAACAAATTAGGTAAAACCACCCTCAGTACACTTGACCAGGATTCGAACCACAATCTTCCTGTCATCGGCAGTCTATTCTATTGTAAGAGTGACGCTTTAGATCATGTGGCCATCAAAACAGGTATGTGAGAAGGACTGAATCACTGAACTCCAATTACCATTAAAAACTCAAAATAACTACTAGAAGCATCCAATTTTCACACATTTTCTAAGGGAGTACATAGCTTCTAGCCGCATAGCCAGTTTAAAAAAATTTAACTGGAGAGGACTTTCTATATAACTTTGAGAGACATCTAGTTTTTTTTAAATTTGGCATCTTAGAGGACCAATTAAATAACTTCTATACTTCCAAAATATGTCCAGGGGAAGACCACTTCAAACAGCCTCTAGGTTATCCAACTTTTTTTTTATCCAGAGGGATGAGGTTTTGCAGCTGAGTTAGAGTAGTCACTATTTGGAGTGGTCTTCACCTGAAATTTTCTGAAAATGATATGCCTCTAGAAGTACCAATTTGGATTTCTAGGAGCCTGAAATTTTGTTTTAATTAGATATCTCATACTTAGAAGTTATTTGAAGTGATCATTTTACTCGGATTTTTTTTTTGTGTGGAAATCAGGTGTCTCTAAAATTTATCTGGTGTTTTTTTAATTGTAGTTAGAATTTAGTGTGCTCACAAACAACCAAATAATTATTTATTACATTTACTATATTATAATGAAATTGGAAACATGTAAAACACCTGAGATGAAGAAAAATGTTGAATTATATGTGTTTATATATGTGATATATGTTTTTAATCAATTATAAAATTATAAAACACAAAAAGAAAGGTTATTTGAATGTCTCAAGTATAATACTACATAATTCTCAACAGTTGGTGTTTTAAGACCAATTATCATTGCTATGGAAACAACACCTACATATAATTCTTGTCATTTTTTATTGAATCTATATTATTATCAACTGCTGATTGGTAGTTGATAAAAATAAAATCTTGAAAACGAACATATTCTATTTCTACCCACAGCTCTAGCTATTATAGGCTAGCTATTAAATAAATGAGTCTCTATGAATTTTGAGCAAATTTTGCAGTCCCCTGGGTTTTTTATTTTAAAATTATGTATATACTGATAAGAGTCCAACTTTCAGATTCATTTTGAGAATATAAGAAAGTAGGCCTAGGCAGTGCCCCCATCGCTTACAAAGTTGCGCCATCACTGGGCTTTACAAATAACGTACATACTAACAATATATTATTTGATTATTTATAAAATACTGGTTGGCTGGTTAAAATTAGTATTTAAATGCCATTAATAGGTTATTTTTTAAACATTTTTGGATATCCTTATATGAAATATTAATCTAGTTATTTATTACTAGCAATCTCGCACGGCGCTGCCCATGACCCACTGTGGTATAAGAATTATAAGCCCCCTCCCGCGCACTTCCCGTGACCCACTTTGGTGTAATAGTTATATTACCCCCCCCCTTCCACCCCCATGGTGCCCGATTTCATTTTGAAACGTTATCTCTGAAACGTAATTCTAAACCAGATTAAAAATAAAAAATATTTTCTTCAAAAATTTGTTAGAAACAACCTAATTAGAAAGCTATTTAAAAATTCGGCTTCGAGGTGCATTCTGACCCCCTTCCGTCCACCTATGTTAAAAATTTCAACCTCTGCGTGCCATAGATTTGGCTGGGCATCACACACAAACACACCGACAAACACTTCCTTATTATTATTATAGATAGTGCCATAGGTCTATAAACCCACCTTAAGATTATGTTTATAACAATGGAAAAGCACTACTATACAATATAATTACATTTATATTGTTACAGTTAGGTCTAAAGAGTATAAACACAATTTATTATGTCAAAAACTGCATTCATATTATAATTAAGAAGCAGGAAAGAATAAGGCAATAATATATGTTTATAAATAATTATATTATTTACTGAATTAACTCTAAACGTGCTCATAATATAACTTGGTTAATATTTCGAATCTCACTAAGATTAATTTAAATTTTTAAAAAACTTCGTGACAATAACAATCGTGTTGACTCATGGAGCAAATTTGTTCCAAGATTCCATATTCAAAGTACATCTATATGGAGAAAAAAGAATATTATTTAAAATCTTGATTTTTGCTATGAAGCAAACTAAAATTATACAAAAAATTACAAATTAAGATATTCCCTGCAAATAATTATTTATTTCTCAATACTAACTAAACTGATTATTATTTAATTTGTCAAACTATAGAAATTATATTTTCGTACATTTTAACCTCCATAGATATAATGTTACTTCAGCTACCATTTGCTTATATAGGTAGTAATAAATATAGTTTCGTTTTAGTCGGAGCACAAAATTCTACACCTATTATCTGATAGGTACTTTTGTTTGATGCAATGCATTGTTTGAATCTTTTATTTAAATTAATTTTTTCTTATCATTGTTGGTATTATTAATACGCATTAAAAACAATTGACTCTATAGGGAAAAGGATAAAAATAAACTAGTCTTTTGGTCTCAACATTTTATAGAATAATTTCAACATTTAATTATATTTTTTAACATTTTATTTACATGTAACTACAGTATCTAATGTATGACTAGCATAAGGTATAATAATAACAGGGCCAATAATTTAGAAATGTATAGGTCTTGGTACTGTCAAAAACTGGTGCACCAGCATTAAAAAAGTATATTTTCCTCTAACGTTTTAATATTATAATTTAAAAAATGAACTGTTAAAAGCTCAGTTATAAAAATATTATTTTAAATAAGGAACTATGGTCATCAATAAATTAAATTGATTTAAAACAAAAAAATAATGTGTTTTTTGGTATAAAAACAAAAAATAATGTCAAAACTTTGCATTTTTTTCTGATTCACAAAATATTCATTTATACATTTGTGGAGGCCCCCGGATTTGAGAAGGCTCTTGGGCATTAGCCCCGGCTGTGCCCGCTTAATTCCGGGCTGAAAATAGTATATAGGCGTCCGATAAACCTACTAATACTTAACATAGCACATTCAACTTTATTATTAATAATTTCATAAATAATAATAATAGTAACAATACATAATATTAAAATTTGATCCAAGCAATTAAAATTATGTTAAAAAAACTCAAATATTAAATGCCTCTCTGTTTGAACCTTTTCTATCCACTCCATCCAATCACCTGTTTTTATTACTTATCACTCTCAAGACCACCTCAAGTATACTTTTGTCCCCGACCGAGCTTTAATTTTGGTGTATTTCCTCTATCACATAATTTTTATCCAAATATTATTTTTGACCTTGAAAACCTACAAGACAAAAGTTAATGAAAGTCTGTGTCCGTTGTTAATTTTACTATTGCTAATAAGATTTTTTTTGCTTATTATAAAAACCATAAATTAAAACTAATTTGATGTAGTTTTTTTACAAACGATGCATACTATATTATGCCCATGTGGTTATGTCATCAAGACTGCCACTTGAAGAAGTTTTCCTAGACGTAAGAGAGATATGTGCTGTTTCCTATCCAATATCAGTGGAAAAAGTATATAAAAAACCCAGCAAAAGACAACATTCTCGTTGCTGTACAAAATATGTCAAAAAATGGATGGTCAAATAAAGTGGATCCAGAACTTTTGCCTTATTTTAGGAGACGAGAATAAATTTCCACACTTGAAGGTGTACTTGTGTGAGGATCTCATGTAATTTTTACCAAGAGTTTAAGACATTGCATTCTTAAAAAATTGCATGATCATCATCCCGTCTTTGTGAAAATGAAATTGTTAGCTAGATCAATATGTTGGTGGACTAAGATGGATGCCAGCATTGAGGATACCCTAAAAGGCTGTGAAACATGCTAGTTTACAGAATACCTTGGACAGTACAATTATTTGACCCCATCATCCCCATGTCCTATCACAAATAGGACATTTGAGAGGGTTGATTTAGATAATGTGAACTATCAAAATCCCATGACCTTGGTGCTAATTGATTGATATTCGTTTCTGATTGACACATGGATTGGCAAAAGAGCTACTGCGCAAGAAACTGTCTCCAAACTGAGAGAGTGCTTTGCTACATTGGGCATGCCCGATGAAATTGTGTCTGTTAATTGTTTGCCTTTTAATTCAGAAAAGTTGGTTGATTTTTCTTAATAATGGAATCAAGCCAATAAAGTAATTCCCCGTATCATTCTCCATCAAATGGTGGTACGGAAAAAGTGGTTTAAATGGCAGCAAGTAAATTGAAGAAGATAGTATACCAAGCCCCTGACGTTCCACTTGATCTTTTATTAGTAATCTTCGTTGTTTCACTGTGGAAATATCCCAAATACGCTGAATGGAGAGAGCAGTGCTGAACTAGTACATCGATTCACCCCCAAAACAAGATTGCACTTGATAAAACCAAGGTTCAGTAAGCTACACAACTCCATTATTCATCAAGAACAACAGAAGGGGTTCTTCCAACAATAAACCGTCAAACCAAAGATGCCAAGATCAAGGCCGTAGCCAGCCAATGATTTCAGGGGGGGGTTTGGTGGGCACATCCCCCATATTTATGGTGACATACCCCCTAACTGCCGGAGGCTAGGACAAATTCAAAATATTAAACAGTTCTAGAAGCTCTCTGAAGTGTTTTTATGGCAACACAACCCCCTAATTTGTACTTGTACCTTAATTTTGATATTGTTTGAATCATAAATAAAGCCATATATTTTTTGTTCATAACATTTCGGGGGGGTTTGAACCCCCAAAACCCCCCCTTGACTACGGCCTTGGCCAAGATATAATGAGTTTAGATGTACAGCCGATGTCATCCTTAAAATATGCAGTAAAGTGACATACCATGTTTACTGTAATGAAACAAGTAAAGAGCGACTTTTTCATACAAATCAGTTGAGGAAACTATCGTGTGAGTGGCCAAACATAGAACCGCAACTCACTGAAGCTCTCGTCCCCCCCAGAACAACTGTTCTGCCATGGGAGTCTTTAGAAATTCCTAGCCCCCCATTATCTCACATGGTTAGAAACCTTGAGGCAGGGGACGATTCAACTCCAATATAAATACAATATCCAGCATTAGTTAAGCAAGAGCCTGTATCATCTCCGGTCCAGCCTACTGCCATGGGAATTCCGGAGACACCACCCCTGGCCATGTCCTTCGAGGTTCGTCCATGAGAACAAGGCCTCCAGAGAGACCGAAGCTTAAATGTGTTGCAGTTGTATTACCATATTTACTATTATGGTTTATTATTATTATTTTGTAAAGGGAGAATGTTTAGTATTATATGTGTTTGAGTTGGTAGTATAGGATGGTGATACATGTGGTAGGACTGAGTTCAACGAGTCAGCTAAGACGAAAATATACGTTCTTGATTTCATGTTTGTTAATTGATCATTTGGCTGTCATCCTAGAGCCCGGTCTCAGTATTAATACAGGGCAATTATTGAGTTAGACTATGCTTCGTTGTATCGCTTATATTTATTGTTTCCAACAATGTTTGGTTTTTGCCTTCTTTGTGTTTTTGTAATAAAATAATAATTTCTTAAAGTTAATTCTTTATTCTTTCAAGGTAAAATAATTATTAACAACAATGCTTAGCTAATTATTGCCTAATATTTTTCAATGTTTAGTTAAGGATGTTAAAAAATGTATTTAAACAAATATATTGAAAAAAAAAATATATATATATATTTTTGTATATAAGCAAATCCATATAAAGTTATCGATCATTTTAGTAAAATACTATTTTTTGATCTATCTGTTTATTTATTAATTTAAGTGACTATGTTAATATCACCCTTATTATACCTATTATTCCTAACATCATGCTCGAAGCATAGAGGACGTAAAAATCTTTATTTATTAATCTTTGTAAACATTACTTTCTCTATGGCGTCCCAGACATCACTGTGCTTTCAGTAAATAATTTCTGCTACGCTGCTCCAGTCAGCCATGTTGGAGTGTAAGTTGCTAATGTCAGTGATGTGTTATTGGTGATATTAATGTTAAAAAGTTTTTATGTGCAAAATAAAGTGCTATAATAATTAGTGAAAAACATAAGTGTTTTCAAAAATGAGTTGGGGAACGGAACTTTGGGTACGTACCAATGTTATCTTACAATTTGACGTTGGAGGAACCCATAGATGGGTGTTGTGTGCCCTCAGGGATTATTTGAGTTTATATGGAAATAATTACCTCAATAAATCATTGACGGTGTCATGAGATTATATTTTTAGTGTGTTTTTGTTTACTCAACTTTGATTAATCTATTAGGTCGACTGCTTTGTTAATAATTGTAATCGTTAAAAAATAAATAAGTTCCATGCTGACATGGCTAAATTATTCAACAAATTGAAAAGGCAATTTTGAATAGATCCACTATAAAAAACTATATATATTATTAAGGACATATATATACCTCCATAGTAATGTTTCTAGATTTTTTTATTTTAAGTATCCATAGGCCTACCTACCAAAACCGGATCACTGTGCCCTCATAAATCTGTAAATCTTCGTTTTAACTTGTTTCATATCTTTGTATAAGAAGTATACTTGCTTATTAAGCTTGATTTTTGTTTGACTTTTCATTACAACAGTCCTTTTCCCCTAATTGTTAACCCAATTTTCATTGGCGCTTTAGTTTAACTTCACACTGTCTAATGAAACTTTTTTGTAAGCCTAGAAATACCTAATTAGGTCTACATGTGCACAATTTAAATTTTGGGGAATAGCAGGTGTAGGCCGACTCAAAATAGGGCGCGATTCTTTAAGTTTTTTTTATGTCATACTCATATTATGGAAAATTTAATACGATTTTCCATTTAACTTATACACACAACAACTAAAGTAAGTTTCCACTGATAACAAAATTAATGGCTTACTTATTGTAAAATCCATATGATTTTAGAAATTAAAAAAACACACCTAAATCGCAGAAGATTGTTAATAGGCCTATATAAAAGGTCACAACATGGCACTAAAATTGTTTTAATACGCAATTGTTGCCATTTTTATTACTATAAACTAACTCTACCATACAAAACCTAACCTTCCAGGTGTTTACAGCATATTTTTTCAGAAATTTCTGGATCCTAAAATATCTTGCACCAAAATACTTTTAAATTTTTAAACTATCCACAATTATTTTACACTACCTATTAATTTTGTTATCATCGGTAAAAATTATATGGTAATATAATGCTGGGTTCATTTCACCCCATCTGTTTTTTTGGTGTTTATAGGGTGACTTAAATCAATGTTAAAGTTAAACTAATCAGTGAAAATTAATTAACTTATTGTGAAAATTATAAATGTCATGACGATGAGTGGTCCACAGGGATAGAGGTGACCATATAACCAGAACATTATGTGGTATGATATCAATGATGTGGTAGAAATAATTAATCCACCTATCCTTATAAATTCTCGTGGTGTGTACAATGTATCAGAAATTGAGAAGTGGCAGGGTAAAAAACAAGCAGAGTAAGGGTGTAAAACTAACAGTGAAAAAACTATGTTTACAGTTCAAGAAATGTAGCACTCCTTAACCTGCAGACGTTTTGACATTTGACTTTTTTACTTGTCTATAAATTGGGGAAATGATTAAACCAGAAACTATATTGTTAATAAGGCACAGCTTAGACATAACATACAGTGAACCAAGATTATTTAAGTGAATAATTATTGATTTTGTCAGTTATATTTAATGGCTTGGCTAAGTTAAAAAAAAAACAAGTTTTAATAATGCTTTTGCACCCTTATCTTGGTTAAAAACTCAGATAAAATAAATCAAAAAATGTTAAAAGAAAGCTTAAATGTTGTGAATTCCATTGACCCCTCTAATTCTTTCGTAGATTTCACTCCTATAGGAATACAATTCAAAAGAACAGGCTGGGTTCATGTGACCCCAACTCATGGGGTGAAATGGACCAGCCACTTTTTTTAAATATGTAATACTTAATATAATTTTTTTTAAATTAAGTGGTCTATTGTACAACACATGATTCAAGTTTTAAGACAAAAATTATTCAAGCTAGTTTTCAAATTTCACAGATTTTTACAAAGAAAGTTGAAAATTGGGGCCAAGTCACCTCGTTTTATGGTATTTATTAGTTTTTTCTGCAAAATATTTTAAATAGCTTATAGCCAGCCACCTTATTTTTTTTTAAATTTGATTTTGTAAGTACTAGATCTTATAGTTTTTATTTATTTTCAGAATTGCAAGGTATCATAGTGTACAATTTGTTGTCTTGGAAATGTATATGAGAGGTTGCTTAGCTGTGTTTTGATAGGCGTTTGTTTTGAAATTACAAGAATATAATTTTACATTCATTTGTGGGCTTGGGTGGTTACATTTTTGTGTGTGAAACAATTTTCTTCAATCTTAGAAAATCATAATCAAAATACCTATCAGAAGGCTACATCAGAAATAAATATGTAGCCTATAGTCTAGTTTTCATATAACAGATAGAAAGGCTACCCAAACGAGATTTATTTTCATGTATTCATAGGTCAGGTCATATCTTCAGCGGTCACTTTTGATAGATATTATCAATAACCATGAAATATTAAAATGTTATCAATGTTGACCGCAAAAAAAAATGTGTTTGTAAGTTATTTTCTAAAATATACCTATGGAAATTGAACAATATCATTGATGGTAGTAGGCCCATAACATAAAGAACCAGTTAGAGACTTTTATTTTATTTACTGAATGTAGGATATTTATTTAGGATGACACAACCCTAGTTACTTAAGCTAACCTTGAATTATAGAAAGTTAAAAAATTAGTAATTTGCACAATAAAAATAAGAAAAACAAAATGGGCTTACACTGGCTAAAGCACAAAGTGAAAATAAGGTAGACCTACTTAGGCCTACAGTCTAATTTTCAAAGGAAGGGGCTTATCCAACAGCTAGAAAAGCTACTAGATATACTTTCACATATTGTTATATCAAGTGGCTATGCAACGGTCATTTTTAGAAGATATTATTGTCATCTATTAAATAACACTAATAATATTATAGGCCCCTACATGATAAAATGTTATCACTGCAAAAAATTTGTTTGTGTTTTCTAAAATGCTCTTCCAACTAAAATCCTATTATAACTGTTTGTAGATCAAAACTTTTTAATATAACAAAATAGCTAAACCAATAAACATACACATTTCGGTGGCTGCATGCTCTAAGGCAGGCATGTCAAATCATGGACCACATGTTGCCTTATCCATGATTTTGTGCAGCCTGCAGACCAACTAATGAACCATCATGCAATGCGGCTCTACTTCTTTTAATAAACATCCAGGAAATACTTTTTTTAAGTCGATATTTGGGAATTTGGCCTATAATACATGAATAAATTCCCAAAAATTGTTTTGAATTCGTGCATCACGTATGTTCACTGTTTGGCAGCACATACATCTGATGAGTGTGAATCACATGCCTATCAACTTTGTAATGCAGTCGGCTCAAAATTGTAAATTTACACATACACTATTCCATGGGGATCATTTCTGATTAGACATTAATAGAGATAGAGAGTTAAATTAATAGAAGTTCCTAATACCATTGTTGAAAAATTAAATGATATTTGTATTAAAACTGCATTGAAAATACAGTTTTTGACCATTTTGGAATGGCCTCAGAGCTAAGTATTGAGCACGAATCTTTATTCTATCTTAATAGAGACATACTGTAGCTATTAACAAGAAACTTTGTCGCTTTGTCTCCCATCGTCACCGCAGAAAATTTCGAGTGATCATTCAAATACAAATGCACTAAAACAATTTCTGGCATGTCTTGGTCTTTTCCCTTTAACTTCCATACCTCGCTCAAGTCGGGAGTTGAGTTGGGTCTGCTATGATGCACACTCTTAATAGGCCTAATATTTAGCCTAAGGCTAATACCAATATTCATAACTCAACATTTTATTTATGTAATAGTATCAGTAGCTATTGCACTTCTTTTAGAAGTACTTAAGGCAGGGGTGAGGAACTTTTTGGAATGTGTCTTCACAGACTCCTCATAATGCTGTACACCTCATGTAGGCCGAAGAATATTTTTTTCCAAAATATTATAACTGTGCGTCAATCATAGATAAATAGTTTGATAACTTAAAATTGTTTAGTAACGATTTCATATTTTAATTACTAATTAAAATACTTGACATTGGAGAATGTACTGTACCTATTACAATGAAGATACAAATTGATAAAAAAAATTGTGCTAAAAGACAAGCAAGCCTTCGACTCCCAATTCCTCTAGATTTTTCTACTGTCCGACTCCGACTTTTTCATAAATTGCTAATGTACTCGTATATTAATAAGTAATAACAAATTAGCTACATTAAAATGCTCTAATATAATATGGGAAGCTTGTTTGTCATTGTGAATTTATATTTGAATAAATTTGACAATCAAAGTTACAATTATTGTTCCTAAAGAATAAAAAATGTATACAATTAAAATGATATATTTACCACATATGAAATTAAAATTAAAATATATTTACCATATATTTTTATAATATTATAAGTTTTTATTTTGAAGCCAGATTTGGTTCATTTTTTCAATTACACCCAATATTGCTTGACTCCGACTCCCGAGCCCTGACCTGTGGTCTCTTTACTGGCATACGCCTTGAGGGATGCTGAAAAATAACCTTGAGAGTAACTGGTCACATGTTAAGGCACACTGTTTTTAAGGCCAACCCTTCCTGTGTCATTCATTCCTATAGCTTCGGCCTAGTTTAAGGCTGTTTATGGCTGTTTTAAACATTTTATATTTTGCTGGGAAACCATTTGTATTGTCTTGATTTAACAAACATTTGTTCTAAAAATAAGAAGAGTGGAAATGTTTTTCTAATATTCTCATTAAAAATTACTACCATATTTATTGAAATATTGTTTCATACGTGTAAAAACCTCAATAAACATTAATAAACACACTAAAGTTGTTTCTAATAATATATTTGTCAAGAGATTACAAAATTATTTCCTATAAAAAATGTAAATGTTAAAAAACCAATAAGTTGCACTGGAGGACTTCAATATCTCCATGTGTACAGGATTGTTCTAACATTGTTGAAAGAGGATCGATTGTGCAAACATTATCGTGAGTCACGGTGACGTGTCATCCTTATTCCCTTCCTCTATGTGAAATTCCTCTATGATCCCCTTCACTTCCCCCTCACCTACAACACTCGTAAGCTTGAGATGACTGGCCGCATGGATAAAATACGTATTTTTGCTGCAAACATCGTTAGTATTTTACTGTATTATTAGTTTTATTTCATATAAGCTACTTTTTAATAATATCTATCAAATGTGACAGCTACATATGACAAAACTCCGCGATTTGAAAGTAGATATAGCAACTTTTTTTTTAGATGTCAGATATATCTTCCTATGAATATTGAGCTGTAGATCGGGGCTTCACCGGTCTTATACTTTCTCTCCAAGCGAGTGCCTTTACAATTAGGCCTACTCTTGCACTAACAATTACTCCCAATTTTACACAGGTCTTAAGATATAACTTTTTTAAAATTGGTTTGTGTAACGAAAACTAAAAAATATATTAGCATACGACTTACAAACTAACTTTACATAGGACATTCACATTCAGTTGTATTTTATGGGGACGTGATCTCGCGGTTTAGTGTGTGTATTACTGTGAATGTGCTGAATTCGTTATTTTGTAAAATGACCAATATAAATTACCCAATGCAGTCTGGTGAAAGTATGAAACATGAACTGTACTATATACATTTACCAGTGATTTATAAAATATCTTGCGTATGTGGATAAAAATATAGAACATAAATCAAAATTGAACTAAACTAACCTAGTCTTACCTAACTTAAAATAAACTAGTCTAAGCTTGTCTAAACTAACCTAACCAAACGCAATCTTGACTTTACTTACTATCCATTGGTGGTTGATGGTAATTTTGTAAACTCACCGGTGATTTTGTAAAATGTTCGGTGAGTATTTGAAATAGTAAAGACTTTTTTTACATTCCTCAAATGAGCCAGTGGCTTTGTAAAAATCACCGGTGACTTTACAAACTCGTCACATTCAGCACATTCACAGTAGCATATTTACCCTGTTCATGGAAGGAAGGGTGGTCGGAAAGGCCTTTTTCCCTGTCAGAATAATCTACTATCGAGTAAGATTTTAGTAGGGGAAAAAAAACCTTTCATTCATTCCTTCCTTCCTACCATGAATGAACTTTTAAGCAGAGTGGCCTTAGACGGGGAAAACCTGGAATAGTCAGGAAATTAGGAATCTTGAGAAAAATTAGTAAAAAGTTCAGGAATTTGAGCATGAAATAGAAAAATTAGACATCATCTACATTTCATCAAATCAAGAGAAAATACAATATTATATTTAGCTATCTACTTTTCAATATTGTAAACGGCAATTAATATTATGAAAACCCGAGATGTAACTGACACCTTTGTCACCGTACTCACCAGTACAGGTCACGGATAAATAATTAATTTAGTTCAACCATGTTAGTAGTTTACAGTTATATAAACGGGCAAAAAATGATCAGGGGAAAAGTGAGTGAATTCTTACAAGGCCATCCTGTGTAGGGATCCCGATTTTTGTTTGGAAGACCTTGGTTTGACCCCAGGTACTGTCTAAAACATGTTGTGTGGCCTACGAGTTCATTAGGCCTCTACCATAGTAGGATTCTTGTAGGAAGACACTTAGAAAATACAAATATATTTTCTTGTTAACACTTACTGCAGCAGATCACGTGAGTTGTATGAATTTATTGAAATGGTTTTAATACAATATGTAGCCAACTCTCCAAAGTGTTTTCCTTCTGATTCTGCACGTGCTTTGAATGTTATAAGATTCCTAGTACAGGCGATGAGTCACAAAAATCCATTATTAATAAATAATAATATGCCTACCTGTGGAAGGATTTCCATCCTCACCCGTATAGGTACGGCCTTGCAAACAAGGTTGGGGGTCGTGACCTTGTTTATAAAACAATTTCTTTAGAAATTATGCTAAGCATTCAAAAATCAACCAAGTCGTGTGATCTACAGCGTTAACTTTTGATGGATATTATCTTTATAAAATAACGCTGATATAATGGTAAAATGTTAATAATGCTGGCAGCAATTTTTTTCTTTCTGAAGCCGGCCCTACACGTACAGGTTAACCGTACGGTGACGCCTGTCCGGTCTTACCTGACAGGTCGTCTGCCCTACATTATTCAGGTTTACCTGTCATAATATCACAGATCTACTCTGATCTTGTTGCAGTAACTTTCCTACTACATTCTTTCCTAAAATTGCTACGCAGGTTATTTATTTTCTTTTTCACAGTCTCGCAATTAGCCTCCGGATATACAGTCTTCAGCATTTGTTCTAATCTGTCGTACGCTGCTGCTTTCCGTGCCTGATCCAAATATTCTTTGCTTTTAACCTTCCAAAGGCAGTTTTCATTTTTATACATCTCCAAAAATTAATTTGTTAATGTATTACTGTACACTTTTGGAGCTGCTATTTCTGTAGTAAATACTTTATTAAAAAACTACTTTATATTGCATAAAAAAAATTAAAAATTATTTAAAGGTTGTAAATTAAACCCTCTATTATACGTCTATATAGTAATTAATTAAAATACAAATGTAACTACACTTAATAAACTATTTAACTACTAAAATTTATTATTGAATTACTAATTGAATAGCTGACATACACTGCTCCATGATTAACGGAGAACTGACGGCCTGACCTGTGTATGCCACTACATGATCATTTTCACCTGACAGGTGAAAATATCACGCTATGTTTGATTTTCAACAGGTATACAAAATAACTGGACAGGCGTCACCGCACGGTGAACCTGTATGTATAGGGGGCCCCTAAAAGGCCTTTCTTAAAAAAAATTGGACTGCAACAAAGAACTACTAAAGCTAACATAAAAATCTGTTTGATAATCTCGTGGCAAGTAGACTAACAACTAATTCCTGGAACTCCTCTTCTTCTCAAACCCCCCCCCCCCCCCTTCAATCCCCCCCCCCAACCATAGAAAACTCATGTAACACAGTCTTTATTCAGAAAGTCTAATGCACTGTGAACACCTTTTATGTTCAATTTGTGAGAGTCTGGGAGGAATTTGTTGCGATAGCTGAAAAGGGAGGTAGGTGGGGGGGATACTCAGGGATCGTGGGAAGAGTAGCAGTGCTCTTTATATCATCATCTTTTACGATTAAGGTCAGAAATGCCTTTGTCGTTAGAAAATATTTTCAGGTTACAAACTTTTCATTCACACAAACTCACGGGTTGACTGGGGTATTCTGGTCTCTTTTATGGACCTGTACTGCTGGGCAGGTGCAAGAAGTACAGTCAACAACAAAAGCATTCTTAGCTTCCATAGGGCAACATTCCGAGGAGTGTTTTGGGGGTTTAATCATCCCACCCTCCCGAAACTATTATTATTAATCATGACCCATATTTTGACATGCCATATTTTTGTTATGCCTAACAGGCCATGCCTATGTGTACATAAACTCATTTTATGATACCTTTGTTTTAAAATGTATATCTTATTGTATATTTGTTTAATATGTGTAGGTATATTTTTTAATCGTCCATTTTATTTATTCACATTCAAGAAGACTGTGTGTAGTCGAAACAATAACAAACACAAATCGACGACAATCCTTAGAAAATCATTGCGCTAAAATGGTATCAGTTAATGAATGGGGTATTCTTCATTTTAATGCTGCATATAACCCGCTTCGGTGGCCACGTAGTCTAAGGCGGTGCTCTCGCAATAGACTAGACTGCTGATGACGAGGGAGATTGGGGTTTGATCCCAGTCGGATATATATTGAAGGTGGTTTTTCTTAAACGATGCTCCACGCAAATGCGGGTATACTTCCTCAAAATTCTACCTTCCTCATCCCTAGTTAATTAGGGTAATTAGTACATAAGCGTATAACGCGAATGGGTATTAAGACGCGTTGCTATTTAAAAAAAACGCTGCATATCATTATTGATATATTATTTTATCATTTCGGTGGCGAAGAGGGCGGTGTTAAACAGTGGCGGGACCTCATTTGTGTGAGGGGGAGTTAAGAAAAAAGTATGTTTAGGGCTTTGACCTCCACCCTCCCATCATTATCCCCAATATAATCTTTTATAACACCGCGTCTTATTACCTGTTCAGGTTATACGCACATGTACTGATTACGTTAGTGATTTATGGATGATTAAGGGTGAATTTAATGAAAGTGTAGCCGCACTTACGTGGAGGGAAAGGGGAAAACCATTCTCATTACGTCCGACAGGAATTCGAACCTCGATCTCCTTGTAATCGGCAGTCTAATCTATTGTGAGAGTGACGCCTTAAACCATGCGGCCGCCAAAGCAAGTCTCCCCGATAAATGTTTAAAAATTGGATGTCACTAGAAGCTATTTAGAGTGCTCTTCGCCTGATTTTTTTTTTACAGATCTTTCTCGAAGTCATTTTGAGTTTGATTTAAGGCCATCTTTCAGATTCGTATTAGATAATATCAGAGGACTTGAAATGTATACGGGGAGCCAATTGTATCTATGGAAGGCGATGCACCCCCCCTTACCCTCTCGGCTTCCCCGCCACATGTGATAACACCCCTCCACGATTTGGATACAGTCACGGACAGAGCCGTAGTCCACCTCTTCATCGCAGCTGGTTCAGAATTCAACAGGGAGGGTTGTCTTGAAGGTCAGACTATTCAGCGCACCTGACCGACCGCGAGCCACAGCGTATTAACTCCACACCATCTTCACTGCCAAGGCCAAGTCTCTTCCCGCCCTGTAACAAACGGTTTCATTTTAAATGTTTACTTGTTCCTTTCGTCAACCTGTCGCTAACGTCTCCCCTTCCTCCACAGTCCGTTAAACCGAGTTCAAACGTATTCATGTAAGCTGTTTTTTGTACTAACGTAACTCTCTTGGCTGTTGGTTCATTTCATTAGAACATGTATTTTACTGCCATATAGTTTTCCTTTTGAATACTAAATACAGTACTTACGATTTAGAGGTTTTATTTTTCATTTATAAAAGTTACTAAAACAATTTTTCTATATCAATGCGTAAGTCATGTAATATATTACTGTCACTTATGATAAATACTCTCAATACCTACATTATAAAATAAACTCTATTAATAAAATAAAATGTCATAAATCTTGGCTACATACAACCAAATATGTTTGTATTTTCTCAACGTTTTTTTACTACCAGTGGCGTAACCTGAAAAAAAGTGGGGGAGGTAAGCGGTTTTTTGGCTCCTTCTCCCTTTTTCATCCTTAAAGATCATAAATAATTTTAATAAAACACACGAAGTATGTACATACAACTATAAAAAAGAGCACTGAAATTGAGTCTAATCTATCATCAAAATTTTAAGAGCAAGCTCACATATTTTTAAGGTAAACCATCGTACACATTAAAAATGGCCCTTAAATTTACAATTGTGAAAAAATACATAAATAAAAGCGTACACACATTATATTACCACCGACCCTCACATCTAAGCTGATGGATGCACCGCTATGCTTCTCCTTAATAGCATATACATTTTAAACACACTTTAGTAAAGTTTAAAAAAAAAGTTGAAACTTTATTTTAGCCCAGCATTTCAGGGTCAACAGTGTCCAAAATTTAGAGAATAGAAAACAATCGCGAGCATATTTGGCGCTAAAGACCAGAAAGTAACCTTAAACCGTTTGTATACGTAATCGAAGACAAACGCCTCCCTTTTAGGAAGTCATGCAAAAAAACACACCATATAAATGCACTATCTTATGCTTCTTGAAACAGAAAACAATAAAACCAAATTTAAAGTATGTACAGTACACTTAAGATCACACCTTGGTTTTGACGTTATTTTATTAGTTACTTTTCGCGAAGTATGAGTGAAAAAGTAACGGCTTAGTGTACCCAGTTAGTTTATACACAACTAACAATAGAAATCACGAAGGCTTGTGCGATATATTTTTCTACGGCTGACTGGGTTAAGAGTGTCCCATGAACCACTGAGGATGATCAGCAACTCGCTTATACTGACGGGGGTTATGGGACGTATGTGGAACTTTCCCGGGTCGATCACTTTGTTCCCGAATGAAAGTATGGGCTGGACCCGGTATCTTGCCATAGAAAAGATTGCTCAAGTTTCCGGAAATGATCCTAAATCTTTGTAGAGGTCCTTTTTTATTTTGGAAACATAACAGGGTGGGTTGGAAATAGTTATCTGACACGTGTTCTAAAGAATCTGCATTGTATCTATAATATAAAATCCATGCCGTGTCTGTTTTTCCTTCCTGAAGTTTTTCTCGTACTTCCCGGTAGGTTAGAAGGTTGAAATTTGACACAGGATTTTATGGGAATCCGAGAATGATGTGAAAAATCCTAAACCTGAAAAATTGATAAAGGGGCCGGATCTGTGGCCCCAAAAAGTTCCTCTGCTTACCTTCTGAGCCAAAAAAAAAAAATCGTTTGTCTCATTGTGTAGAAACTCGATTTCAGGGGGCTTATAGCATTGCTTAACACATTCCTGTTGAAATTTATTTTTGAAATTCCAATCAGTTGACCCTAAATAAATATCTAAATGGTATAAAAAATTTCGGAAACTGTTATTTTCCGTTTAATTTTAAAGACAATTTTATATCTGGTGGTTGTCAAGACCGGTTAACAAGATTTCGTCATTGTTTTTTCAAAATTCGAATCGGCTGCAATTGATATTCAAAAGGAAGATAGCTTAGAGAAGGGGAGGCATATAATTTTAAAAAAACCTTTGGGAAAGGTACAAAATCTAAATTTGCCAGGAATGTTGCCAGGGAACATTCCAAATAACAAAATTAATGTTAATTTTTTTTATAAGTGGGAAATGGGGGAGGAGTGGGTTTCCGAATTGCCAAAATTAAAAGAACTACTCATCAATATGGTAAAATAATGAAATTTGCCAGGAAGGTGTAAGGAACCACCCAAAAACGTAACAAAATTTTGGACTCCATAATCTTAATATATTAGCGTTCACACTTATGGGAAATGTTCGTTGACCATTATTAATAATCGTTATAATTATATGCCTAGCTTTTAACGCTTAATATTACTGCATCGGTGATCATGAGGTTAAGGCGCATCCCTCTTCTGATCTGGTTTATCGGCGACGGGAAGTTTGGTTGCACTGAGGGTGAATTTTCCTAAATGGTTTTCCCCACTCCACCTCCGCTTATACGGGTACCCCATTGGTGTAAAAATACGCAGTTAGACCCGGTCGGGTAGTAGCCTAAAACATGCTAGAATAAAAAAATAAAACTTTCTTGCTCTGTACTTGTTTTCTAACCGCCCGGTTTTAAACTGGTCTTGTTGATTTATTATTGTTGACATCTGATAGTGAATTGGGTAATTAGTTGATCGTTTTACTCTAATCGGCTCTAGGTCATTCGGGTTCGAAGTGATTGCGGCGCGGCAAATAGGAAGTTGTGGCGCGAAATTTCGACGAGGGACGGCAACGTCGCGTGACCTTGGCGGTCCTCGCTTTGACTATGCATGTAGGCCACTGGGGATTAATCTCTCTCTATACTGTACTAAAAAAAAATACACTACGGCTTGCGGTCTCGGTCCTACTGAGATTGGCGTTTCCTCTAACCACGCGAACACTCACTCGTCACGTTCGTTATTATGGCACTCCGCCGGGTTGGGTCGGCCGTGCGGAAAACGATAGTCTCTGACTCTCTCGCGGGAAGTGGTCGGATGTTCGATCCCGACCACGCCACACGCATTGTTTTGTTTTCAGGTGACCTGGTGTCTAGGGTAAAGTGTCAAACTTCTGTGCTGGAGTCCGGGGTTCAATCTTCGGTCCGGCACAGATGTATCTGATTGCCAAACCCTTCCTTCACCTCTGACAAGATGTGTATTAATCACAACTTGTGAATGTGTGGAGTGCCAGGCCTCCACCGTGGTTCGGATTCCACGTTAAACTGTAGGTCCTCCAATTCATCTCACAATCACCCTACCATTGCACATTAGCATAAGTGCATATAACCCGAACGGTTAGTAAGACGCGGTGCTAATAATAATAATAATAATAATGTTTTGTTTTTCTCTCCCACGCTATGTTGTTTTCTCTCGTCTTAATAGCCTTTCGACTATCTGCTGTACACTGATGAATCTAGCTAATCTATAGCAGCTTTCCCAAGTTTTAGAATCACGACCCGCGAATGGATATGAAACAATTGAGGAGGGTTTTTATATTATTAACAATCATTGAATTGACATTTTCATTCTCACAATTTCACATTTTCATAATACGGTATTACAAAATCTTCATTTCACCAAATGTTTGCGACCCGTCAAAAATTGGCTCGCCGCCCACAGTTTGGGAACTTTTTTTAAGCACCGCGTCTTATCACCCATTTGGGTTGTACGTCTATACACAATTACACTAATGGGTTATGGATTATGGTTTAATTTAGGGGAAATGCACCCGCATATGCGTGGAGGGAGACTGGAAACAACCCTCAGTGCACCCGACTGGGATCGAACACCGATATCCCCGTCCTCTGCAGTCTAGTCCAACACGAGAGTAGCGCGTTAGACCACGTGGCCATCGAAGCGGGTTGGGAACTATTGATCTATGGGTAATATACCCGGCTGGAATCGGAGCTCCGACAGTTCTCCACGAGTTTGCCGTTTGATCCGCGCGCCCACCGACGCAAGTCACGCTCTGGTTTCTTACCCTATTCTTCAAGTGTGTGCTGGAGCGTTTGTTTAGAAAATCATCCTCACTTTATCTTTATGACTCGCACCGGTGGCTGAGGGGTCTAAGGTGCGTGACTCGCATAGCAAACACCATGTTGGCAGCTGTGGTATAGAATCGGAACCCGGGACCTTAATTTCAGTAGTCAGACGTGCCTAGGACAGAGGAAAGAAGTTTTGAACTCTAGTATTTTGACCTTTGTCAGCACCCACATGCGTCTGAAGTTTATCCACGCGAGCAGGGTTGCCAAATCTTAATAGTCTCAGGCAATAAGTAAATGGACCAAAAATGGATTGTATTTTACCCGTCATTTGCTTTTGTTTCTAGGGCTAAATGTAAAAAAATAATAATAAACAGGTGTTTAATACACTTGCGCTTATGTCTGCAATTTTCAAATCGTACCAGAGCCCCGTCACACCCCAAGTTTGGTTTGTAAAGGTGGTGGAATTGAAATGCATGTAGCATCCAGGCCATACAGTTGGTATTGCTGCGCGCGACCTTTGCTGTTTAGTAGGTGGCCGTCCTTAAATTACGTAAGGCTTTTTTTTCCTTCATAATTTTCGACCCCCCTCCCCTCTTCCCCCCCCAAGTAAGGGATCGTAAGATTTTCCGTTCCTCCTCACCCTTCTTCTATCTTACGTAATTTTTTTTTACAATTTGGTAAATTAAATTATTTTAATCGTTTAGTTATTTTTAGACATAAGGATTGGGGATAAAAGCGAGTGATATGAAATTTTAAAATACTTTAATTACAAATGTAAATGGAATATAAGTGAAATGTTATAATTATAGGCCTGTTTATTTTCTGACAAAAATAAATGGTCTCACCATAAACATTGATAAAAAGACTTAGGTAAGATGGATTCTGGTCCCCCCCCTATTTTTCAAAAGTTTGTTCATACCAGAATCATACTAAAGTTTATTTTATGAAAATAGTTGCCATGATATAGTACAAATCTCATATGAAGGGCCTGTTATAAATTACGAAGATATAGTTTTGTGGCCAAAATTGATATTGTTTTAATATCTTGTGTTATTTAATAGGTATTGATAAAATGTACTAAGAATAACAGCTTAAGATCACATAACCTTTCGTATGAATACTTGAAAGAAGATATAGTTAGGGGGTGGCTATAGACGGAGATAACCTGCTAAAGTCGGGGAATTTTTCATTTCATGGAATTTAATTAAACATAAATAAAAGTCAATGAGTTTAAACACTTGACTAATTCTACTCCTACACATTTGAACAAAAGTTGGAGAATTGGTTTATCGGAGTTAACAAAATGCAGATATGGCATTCTAAACACAAAATGGATGTACAGCGTTTATTTTTCAGACCACATTCACACAGAGCCACAAATAATACCTAAGTCATGAAATACTAAAAAAAAAAAATACCTCTATGAATGTTGTTGTTAAATAGCTGTTAGGATTGTTTTTGAAAATATGTGATCAATATAATAAATCGTGGGTTCATACCCAGTCGGTGTCGACGGATATTTATTTAGCGAGAAAAATCGTAGCACAGCTTTCTTCGGAGGGGAAGTAAAGCCATCGGTCACATGTCGATTGTGGCATGTAAAATAAACCTGGAAGGTATGTCTAAATACCTTTCCCGTCAAAATTGGTAGGTCCTTTCGCTCTCTCTCATAGAAATTCTCGCGTGCTAATATAATGATTCGGTTGAGAAAGTGCACGTTAAATATCTTAAATAGAAAAAATAATTTAATACATGAAAAATTAAACCATTCGCCAAGGAAAAAACAACTAAAAAAGGTCAAGTCGGGGATTTTTTTAAAAATATTGTCTGGAGAAGTTCTGGAATGTTATCATAACTTTCTTTAGCTGTCCTATGTATATGAGACTCTAGTTGGTTGTTCGTTCACGTGGTATTAGTTGACGTCTGGTACATTGCTCGTGTGTACGGGGTGGAGGGAGGAAACTGATCCCCTTCTCTGCGCGCGCGTGTTTCTAATCACACGGGCCTGTACACCGGCAGCTCGCGTGTTGCCCAAAGTGCTCGTGTTGCTCCTCTCTGTTGGGGAGGGAGCCCCGCCCGCGCTTTCCCCCTGCTGCCTTGTGATGTCAACATATTATGTCAGCAGGGATCCGAAAACAAGCGCAGCGCGCACAAGTTTGCAATAGAAAGAGACCTTAACTAACGACAGGAATAACACCCCTCCCTCCCAAAACACCATTTAATATCTTTTATCCGCACCAGTAGGCACGTGGAATAATGTAAGGATCATCTAGCCTGGTTTGCCGATGTTTGGAGGTCGGAGTTAGAATACTGGCCGGGTATACTGAGGGTATAATTAAAAAGGTTTTCCATTCTCCCTCCACTCAAATGTGGTTGCATTTCCAGCACATTATCGCTCTCATTCCGCTTAGTGTGATTAACATACTTGGTGACCGGGCGGTTAGTAAGACGCCTATGTATGTGTGTGTACGTGCGCGCGCGTGATATTACCCCAAAAAGGATAAAATGGAGGATTTCCTTATTTAGATGGCAACCTGTTTAATTTTTGAGATTGTTATGTATCTTTTCCTCGAAGCTTAGAATACCTTATTTACAAAAATTTATCGTAGGATAGCCAAAAATAACCAAATTTAACAATATCGAGGTTTTATTTTCTTTAAGTTGACATCCTCTGACAAAAATGAGAGATGCTGCAGAACACATCCCGTAGCGTATAATAGGGTCTTACCTACTAAGAGTGTTTTTGGGGTTCAAACCCCCACCATATTTTTTAAATTAACAATATTATATTTTGTATTCTCCCTCGACTCCAAGATCAGTGGCTTATCGGAGTCTTATAAATTTAAAAACACCAGTTACCTCAGTATGGTTAAAAAAAAACTTTTAGATTTACTTAAAAAGATTTTGTATTAAAAAAATAATTCCTTACCATATCCTGTTGAAGGACTTCTGTTACGAGTTACCACAAGTAGAATCCCTCCAACCCCCCCCCCCCCCCCCCCAAAGATCTGTGTGTGGCCTTGGTAAATAAAGATTCATAGTATTATGTTAGAAAATAACTTTTTAGAAAATTCAAACACTATTTTCTTTGCCAACAACATTGTTTAAATTTTATTTTATTAGTGATATTATCTATAGACAGTGATCATTTAAGATCACAATACTTTGGGTATAAATATATTAAAATTGATTTTTGAAACTTTTAAAACAGAAAAAAAAAGTTTCTTTCTATTATATAAATCGGACTGAAGTAACATTTTGAACTGACACAAAAGCTCCACAACTGGGCGGATTTTGACTGTATTCATTTGTCGTGTGCCTTTTAACAATAACATCGGTTGTCTATTACTGTTTTACAGGACAAAGACGCCATCATATAATCTCCTAATTTAGGGGAAAAAAAAGTACACACTTAAATGAAGAAACTTGAGTTCCGAACAGTAGCCCGCTTGTTTGGCTTGGCAATGAATTCGTGTTGTCGCCGCTTCCATATTATATGACGTTTCTTGTACACTCCGCTTCTTCCCAATATAGACCTTCTTTCGTCATATAAAACTAGTTTGCTTTCAAATAACAATTTTTCGGTAAAAAATGTCTGGTTTCTATATTACAGAGCAAGGATGTATTCGGTAAGGTTTTGATTATATTATTGAAGTTTGGTCTAGAATGGGTAATCCAGACATTAGCGACACTTAAACCTTTCAATTAGTTGAATTACCGCACAGTTAAAAACGTAAAAAGATCTCCGTTAATGTGTTTTACAGCTGTCACTTCATGGATTGTGTCAATGTTTGACAAGCTCCAAGATGAATTTAATGACCACTTTTTCAACGTTTGCTACCCCACTTTTATTTATATATGCTCGAAAACGGGAGCTTTCAACTGACGGCCCGCGATGCCCTTTTTTTTAAAAAAAAAATCGCGACCCACGGAGTTTCTTGGAAAAGTAATCTACTGTAGTAAAATTAGTGTTTTTAACCGAGGAACGGAAAGTTTTGACCTTCGTGCAAAAAAAAATCCTTAAAAGTTCTAAACCAGTGGCTCCCAACCTTCTACAGCCGACGCCCCCCTTGGTAGATATACAATTCCCACGCTCCCCCATATTTTTTCTTGAGATTTTGAGAAAAAAAATTAAATGCTTTCAAATATCTTCATACAAATGTAACACTGGCAGGATAATTGTGTGAAAAAATGACTGAATATTAGCTATCTTGTTGGTCGGCACTGTTTTGTTATCATTTCTTGAATATTGGGTTTGATGTTTGATAGAGCACACCACATATCGCTTTCCCCATCATGTCAACAACGCTGTTTAGTTTTTGTGAGAGTCACAGTTGGAGATTCGGTGGTGGCTTAGGGCAGCGTTTTTCAAACTGGGCTCCGCCGACCACCATTTATTTATCTCGTGCTCCGTGAGACAATTTTAGAATATTCTCTACGTGTTTTTCACACTATAAAATAGCATCCGTATTTAGGATATCCAATTTTTTCAGATCTGAATAAAGGACATTTGCCAAAAGTGTGGCGCCAGAACATGTGAGATTTCCCCGTTTTTTGTATACTTTTTTTATTTGTTAACATTAACTGTCGTTATTGAATGTTCATAATATTAGTGTAAAATATGCTATGATAGCGCCAGCATGTATTTTCTCTGGTACAAAGGATCCTTTGGTCTAAAAAGTTTGGGAACTTCTGACTAAGGGAGAGGATAGAGAGATCTGGGGGACGAATCCGAAGCTTGTGAGCTTGAAAATAAACACGTTCATGCATACTTTTGGCTGGTCACCGAATTTATTAAAACTAGTAAGAAGTGTTCCCAATACCGCAAACAATAATGATCCTTACTACTTTGGCAAAGTGATTTAAATCAAAAATATCTTCAACATGATTTTTAACGATATTTCCGAATTGTTCCACCCCCCTCCACCCCCTCCCAGTTTGAAACTTCTCCTCCAAACTGATTTTCATATTTAATTTATTCCGTATATCGGCGGTATTACATTGATGGATCGAGGATGGCATATTTTAGTCTGAAAATTAAGTTTAGTATGTAAGTAAACATGTTCTAATTTACCACTGCTTTTCATTCCCAGTTAAACACCTCGTTTGTCCATAACTTGACAAAAACAAGCCGATACCAACTCCACTAGACTCTTGGATTAAATTGTTGCCCTCGGGCACTTTCAAGTTGGAAACCCCTGACCTAAACGTTTCTTCCAATGATCTCCCGACTATACCTCTGCATTACTTGTGTTGTATTTTTTATTTATTTATTTATTTAGCACCGCGTCTTACTACCCGTTCGGGTTATACGCTTAAGTACTAATTACGCTAATGGATTAGAAATAGGGAAGGTTGAATATAGAGGAAGTGAACCCGCATTTGCGTGGAGGGAGAGTGGAAAACCATTTAGGAAAAACCACTCCCAGTTCACCCGACCGAGATTCGAACCTCGATCTCCCCGTCCTCGGCAGGTTGAGCTCAACACGACTAGCGCGTTAGCCAACCACGACTTGTGTTGTAGTGGTGGTTTCCGCATCTCGTTTGTTTATTACGTATACTCCCCCACTGTTTGGAAGTAGTCTATTTAATTAAATACGAGTATACACCACATCTCTTATCGTTGAACATCAAACCCTTACGCAAGGGAACATCCTTTCTGAGAAGTGAGGCAGTTGCAATGATTGGGACTGAACACAGGACTAAGGATCGGATGGACATCTCGAAGTTTTGCAATCTCTCTTCCAAGTAGTAATCACCTCACCAAACGTGCGCTACCACACCAACCCCTCTTACCCCTCCTATACGTCCCTCGCTTTCAGAGTGTCCTTGAATTCCAACTTTACTCCAGGCCATCATCACCACCCCTAATCCATTCAACTTATTGCTTACTACTCAACAAAAGACAAGCGATCACCGATGTTCTCTATCCTAGGAGTGGTGCCGAGTTTTTAGCCCCATCTCGGGATTTTATAGAATGACGTCCAAAGTTGAAGGACAAGGCCTCGAACCCCTGTCAAAGTATTTTTTTTTTTAGTTACCTTAGGAAATCATCATTTACAATACATTTTGACATTTTGATTTGTTTTATCTATTACTGTAAAAATATATAAACTATTTTCTTCCATATATTAAAAAAAATATAGCCCTTTTTTCAGTGGCATAGTTTTTACGGTCGCTACTTACACTAATTATTTAAATACGTGATATAGGGAGGGCAGAATTAAAGTAAGTGCACTACCATTTGTTTGCACACAAGATAGAAGAAACAAAGTGAAAACCTCACTTTGTTCTAGGTGAGATAGGCTGTTAAAAAATTGGAACTATCTTAAAAACATTTAACGAGCCAGGAAAAAGTGGCCAAAGTTTAAAATGTATGTGGGGAGTGTTTATTGTAATCAACATAAGGATGTGGCTTACTAAAATCCCATTTTTGAAAATTTTGCCCCAAGCTATAAATCACTATCTGAGAACGCTTGTGAGATTTTGTCGTACCATTTATTTTAATTTGTGGGCACATAAATGTCTAGATTCATCTTAAAATAGAGGTAAAAAATTTAACGATTGCAATACTTTCTCTATAAGAAAAATTAAAAATAATAGCACCCGCTTCGGTGATCGAAAGGTCTGAGGAGTCACTTTCGTACTAGATTGGCCTGCTGATTGGGAGATTGGAGCCCGAATCCCGGTCGGTTCTACTAAGGCTGGTTTTACCTCCTAAATGGTTTCACATTCTTCCACGCAAATGCAGGTAGATTACCTCCTGAAATTATTCCTTCCTCATCCCTACCCCATTAGAATAGTTATCATATGTGCGTATAACTTGAACAGCTAGTAAGACGTGGTAGTTTAAAAAAATAGTACAAATACTTAATAGCAACATTTTGTCACTAAAAGGGGCGGGACAAAAATGTTTTGTGGCTTTGCTACCGCATTTTACTTGAATACCTCTTTAACTGCATGAGCCAACCTTGCAGTGATAGCGTCCTTAGCACCTGATGTTTCCAGCCGTGCATTTACATGTCTTAAGGGGGACGACCTTCTTGTCAAAGAGAGTCCTTGAAGCACTCGTTGTACCACTTCGCACGAGGTTTGGTTTCCGTTGAGGGAACTACTGGTTTTCTATTCGACTTGAATGGAAAGGGGGGGCACCACGCCTTTCTCTCACCTGCTACTGGCTGGCTACCTCTTGCCGAGTCCTTGGTCGTTGTGGGTAGAGCTGCTTGAGGGCTGGACACTAGCACAATCATTGGGGGGCGACACTTGACTTGTTTTAAATCTGATCTAAGGTACATTCTGTTTCCCCTTAAAGGTAGCAGTCTTGATGGACTACGCTATGGCCTTATCCTATAAGCTATGTCATAATGGAACCAGACAAGGTAAGCTACCTTTTAGGGTTGGGGTAGTCCTAAACTCCTCTTACAGTGATATCTTTGCTTTTTTTAATTAGCACCGCGTCTTACTACCCGTTCGGGTTATACGCTTATGTAATAATTACGCTAATGGGCTAGGTATGAGGAAGGTTGAATTTAGAAGAAATGTACCCTCATTTGCGTGGAGAGAGAGAGTGGGGATTTTTTTTTTTAGAAATACCACCCTCAGTATACCAAAGTGGGATCGAACCACAATCTCCCCATCATTGGCAGTCTAGTATATTGCGAGAGTGACGCCTTGGACCATGTGACCCCGAAGCGGATGCTTAACTCTTACAGTCTTAACTTTATGGATTCCATAAGCATAAATTATGACGTATACTTTTTAGAATGGCATATGTGTACACTGGCAAATAAATATTTATTTTTGAAACACTTGTAGTTGTAAATAATAAACTTAAACTAGTTGCAAAATGAAATGGTAATACATTAAAAAATGGTAAATAAGGCGAGCTATTTAGTTACTTGTTTTTATAGCGTATGTCCTATAGATGACGTGATGATAGTGATTATGAAGGTGTGGAGCCAGTGAAAATATTAAGCCTAACTAACCAGGCCATGGAAACAATCCCCTTTTGGGAAAAATACCTTTGGAACCGCGGGGAACCTAACCCGAGGCCTTTAGATCAGTAGTCAAAGGCGCTCACCGCTAGACAAAGAGGCCGGTCAGTTACCTATCTTAAATGAAGATACTCTAAACCAGCGATTTTCAACATATTTCAACTGAGAGCACACTGAACAAGGCCCTCAAAATAATCAAGGCACACCTTCAGTTTTTTTAAGGGGAGAATTTATCTTTAAAACAAGTATTAGGGCTGTGTTTAAAAAGTTGAATAGCTAAAATTATAATAAAAAAATTCTAATAATACTAAAAATAATGTTGATCATGGGTTTGAAAAGATTGCCCAATTTTATTTTCTCGCTTTTTTTTTATCTTCCCCCGAACTACCTTGACACTCCTGATGACCCTTCGCGACACATCTGTTGAAATATGCCGCTCTAAACGCTGAAAGATAAATTAGATACTGTTAATACGAGTGTACATTGATTGGTTGGTCAGGGTGTCTACAGGTAATTAAGGGTGACCTGGCGGTCTAGGGGTAAGGTGTCAGACTTCAGTGCTAAGGGTCCGGGGTTCAATCTTCGGTCCCGGCACAGAGTTATTTGCTTGCCAAACCCTTCCTTCACCTCTGACAAGACGTGTATTAATGACAACTTGTGAATGTGAGGAATGCCAGGCCTCCACAGTGGTTCGGATTCCACGTTAAACTGTAGGTCCTCCATTTCATCTCACAATCACCCTACCATTGCACATTAGTGTAAGTGCGTACAACCCGAACGGGTAGTAAGACGCGGTGATAATAATATAATAATACAGCTAATTAAAATCATCTTGATGTGACTTAAGTTATCCTGTCATTCGTATTTTGAAGCAAGATCGACTTAATTGATTTTTTTAAATCCCCTTCCATTTGCACTGATGGCGCGGGAATAATCAAGCTGGGATTCAAAGGGAATATACCCGCATTTGTGTGGAGAGAGATTGGGAAACCACACCTGGCCGGGGATTCGAACACTGTCGCATACAAACTAGATTAAATAAACTTGACATTTAGGTCGAGTGCCCACCTAGTAAGGGTCGTTAGTTATGGTGGGGGTGTAGAGGATTTGAGAAAAGGTAAGTATTTTAATAGTTTTTATATCAACCCTTTTTTTTGGCCGAAATAAATAAAACCATTCTCCATTAGAAACAGAGTTAAAATTTCTTCACATGGTGACCACAACAGTTCTTGACTATCTTTCAGGGGTGTCCTGGAATTTAATGACAACTTTCGCTCTTCATTTTTAAAAGTTTGTCATCTAATGTTCCATGACTTATATTCAAAAACTATTGATATCACCATGTTAAGAAAATTAAACTCATTGTGTCTTTTGGAGCAATATTTTATTTATTTTGGCCAACAACAATTTTTTTTTTCTATAAAAACTGAAAAAACACTCGCCTTTTCTTGCGTTACCTACATCCCCACCTTGAAGAACCGGCGTTAAAGCTTAGGGACTTTATTTTTTTTTTAAGTTAGTATATTTACTCCTCTGGTAGATAGATGCCGGTGCCGACGTTATTACGGGTGTGCGTCACCTCCAGAAATGATAGAGGCGCCCCAACTGTGATTTGGAGGCGATTGTAATTGTTAAGGTCGGCCATTGCTCCCGAGGTAACATAAGGCGCAGTTCGGAATCTCGCTCGGGGCTCCTCTTTACATTTACATCTGGTCAAGTTCATGGCCGAGTGGCTGTTAGGTGGTTCGACTTTCAACCACCAGGGTCTCCTTTTCCTCCCGTGCTCAGAGTCTCACTACCCGTTCGGGTTAGCCGCACGGGGTATGGGGAGAAAACGACATAGTTTTAAAGAAAATACACTCTCGTTTGTGTATATGGAGAGTGGGGAAACCATTATAGTACACTCGGGGGGACTCGAACCCAAACCTACTCGCCATCAAACATTACCGAGACTGACGCCTTTGTCCGCATTCCTAATACCTCCTAAACGCTAAATCACATTGAGTAGTTTGGATGCACTGATTTTATTTCATTCCGTAGAAGTATGCGAGTTTATGGAAATTCAAATTTTAAAAAAACTCTCCCATATTTTTTTTCTCTCTAAATCGTTAATTGAATGAGGATAAGTAAGGAGCAGACATAAACTCAATGATCAAAATAATGTATTATGTACGCAACAGCCTCTGCAAAGATTTAAACAACGGCAATAAACTATATATATATAATATATCTTTACTTTCTCGCACCCCTCGAATAGAGAAAGTATTGTGATCTTAAAAGAAATCGAACTTGAGATTTTGATGAATGTTGACGTTTCATGACCCTGAACCCAAAAAAGGTTTTTATTTGCAATCCCGTTTGTTATTGGGACTAGAGCCGAAAACATTTATTCTACCCATCGGGCTGAAACTTAGTTTCTAGGGTTTTTTTAAGGTTCCTCCTAGGGTTTCTTGGAATTATCTATCAAACCCTGAAATTAAGGGTAGCTTACTTGGGGGTAAAAGTGAAAAAATGATTCTCAAAATCGGCTCTAACGATTTGATTAAATTTCTTTCCAAGGCATTGTTCAACATTAAAAACAAAATATATTTCTATTTTCCCATACATAAGCGGAAATTTTCAATCTTGATTCATGTCTCCGCAACTATTTAAGATACAAAATAACCTAGCGTCGCAAAGTTTTAGTACTTAAAAAATTCTTAAGGCATCACTTTCGTGTTAACTGTCTGATGATGACGGGAGATCGGGGTTCGAATTCCTGTCAGGTTTACTGAGGGTGGTTTTTTTCCTAAATGTTTCTTTCTCTACTTCCATGCAAATGCTGGTATAATACCTCTAAAATGATTAATTCCTCATCTCTACCCATTAAAGTAATTATTATATATGCGCATAACTTTAAACAGGTATACACAGTGATAAAAAAACTTCTAATTTGAAACATATTTTTATAAAGCCAACGGTTTCTAAGATATTGACAAATATATTTTTAATTGGGGTCTGGGAAATTGATTGTTGTGCTCTTTGGTGAACATAGATATTACTCTTTTCCTTAGTATGTATCTTTAACAGTGTACATTATTTCATTTATGCTCTTTGATGGATTGTTTCATCAATATTGTATTTTATTTCGTTTCACATATCTTACGAGTTTCAAGTAAATGTCTCCATATATAGGTAAAAACCGTCCTCAGTGGCATAGTTAGTTAACGCTGCTAGGCTCGTGTTGAGCTAGACTGGCGAGGACGGGGAGATCGTGGTTCAAATCTCGCTCGGCTGAACTGTGGGGGGTTTTCCTAAATGATTTTCAACTCTCGCTCCGCGCAAATGCGGAGCTCACTTCCTCTAAATTCAACCTTCCAATCCCTAACATCATTAGCGTAATTAGTACTTAAGCATATAACCAGAAAGGTTAGTAAAATTACTATCACAGCGTCTTACTACCTGTTCGGGTTGTACGCACTTACGCTAATGGTAATGGTAGGGTGATTTTGAGTTGAAATGGAGGACCTACAGTTTAACGGGGAATCCGAACCACGGTGGAGGCTTTGAATTCCACACATTCATAAGTTGTGATTAATACACGTCTTGTCAGAGCTGAAGGAAGGGTTTGGCAATTAGATAAATCTGTGCCGGGATCGAGGACTGAACTCCGGACCTCCAGCACAGAAGTCTTACACCTTATCCATAGACCGCCAGGTCACATACAACGGTTTAGTTAAGAACGTAATTAATATATATATGTATAAAGAGCGAAAAAGTCTGTTCCGCGCACCGTGTCATATATTTTAAGTTTGATCTTTTTTTATGATTTATTTTCTTACAAACTAATTAACAAATTGTAATAAATACAAAAATTCCTACCCAAGAATGACATTCCACTCAGGGCGAATATAGAGAGATCATTATGAAAGCATCTACATGTTTCCTTAGTTCCATTGCTCTAGTTGGCACGACTTCCTTTTTAAGCAGATTCCAAAAAAGTACAGGCCGCTTCCAATAAAACCAAACAGCATTCGTCAACAACGCACGTGTTAGCCAGCAACGAGAATTTTTTTTTACTTTTTCTAACTAAAAAAAGACCCTTTGGATCTAATTGTGCGTAGACTAGTTCATTATATAATATGAATATAATATATATATAGATATAGATTTTACAGACCTCATTTATTGACACGGTCCATTAATTTTTTTTTATAAAAAGACATTACTATGATGTGTATTATGTCACTCCATTTATTTTATCCCAAAAGGTAGCAGTCTTACCTGAACTGACTATGGTCCTAGCTATATCATAGTGAAATACTGCAAGGTAAGCTTCCGCCTTTCAGGGTAAGCCAAGGGTAGCATTTAAATTACAAATATATTACGATTCTGGTTAATTTGATCCTCAGTGGACACTTTTGATAGATTTATCAATACCTATAAAATAGCACGAATAAATATTTTTAAATGTTATCATTATTGACCGCAAAAAACATATTTGTTTTGTATTTTCTAATAGGTTCTTTTTATAAGGATCATACCATACTTTCTCCGGCTTTAATAAGTAATTTTAGCGGGGCTGTCCCCGAAAATGCCAAGAAAAAAAAAAAGTTCGCTTTGCCCTACACGCCGAGTCTTAACGTTACAAACCCGTTATTACATTCCTGCAGGTTTAACTGGGCGATTAGCTTCAGCTGGGAAGCCGTGTTTGATATTCCTACGACACCCGAAAGTACACCCCAACCGACGACGCGCAGCTATTCTTGCTTTCCATTTCGAGCATTTTCCTCGAGCTCGCAATACGTGGGCTTTCTATCGCTCAGCGAAAGTGGTCGTATTGTGTGCCCCCCTCACCCCACCACGCCGCGTTCCTGCGTTGTCTCAATCTTGTTTGAATCCCGGTTGAAGGAAATTTTGGCAGAGTTCCATCCTGTGTTGTAAGGCTCGTCGAGCTCGATTAACTATAGTGCGTCCACGGTAAGTTAGCTCTTCATCAAGAACCCTCATCAGTGGACACGTTTACAGTCTGATTTTAATAGGAAGCACCGTTATTTGAAAACTGGAAACTCGCGTTTCCACAACTATTGAGAAGTAATATCACAATTATATTTACATTCTTAACCCGTTTAATTAACAGTGTAAAGATAAATTATACAGTAATGCACGTTTCTATCAACATTTCCTGCACACTTTTCCTAATATAATAAAACACTACCTCACAAAGCGAAAAGATGTTTTCCTTAACGACAGTAATCTTAAGTAAGTATATAGGAAGCGTTCGATAACTTTTTAAATGAACTTTATAACTATTAATAAATCAAATAAGATATATTTATAGAATGCCAAATTTTAGCGACTTTCAATCAAAGTTGGTGGTCGGCAGTGGGTTTCCTTGGGGCCGTCCTTAAACAACGCAAGGTTCTCTCTCCCCCCCCCCCCCCCAATGATTTTAGACCCACCAGCCCCGCCATATTCCCCCCTCCCCGTATTTTTTTTTCACAGGCGCTTGTCTTGTGAAGTCGGGACAGATCATTTAATTTTGTTACTCAGCCCCAAACCATGTTGTACCTCATCGTGGACGCACTATAGCTGACTCGCCTTTGTGACTCGAGTCTGCAAGTGGGCCGAGTCTGAGAAGGAGCTGGTTTCCAAACCCACGTGGGGTGTCCTGCAAGTCTGTTGTTTCTGACGGACATGGGTTCTTGCCCCTGTGGTTGCTTTCTCGCCCTGATTACAAGCTTATATATAGTCTGATCACCATAAAACAACTTTTTCAAATAATGTTAAAACTAATTGTATAGTAGTCAACATTCACATAAAAGGTTACACCCATTCGGAATATTCTTGACAGCTGCATAACGCAATACTTGACGTAGGAATATATTAAAGTAAATCCCGGTAGCTTTATGATATGTCAGACAAGTTTCTTATTAGTTTGATCCTATTTTATATCCCGTTTCCGTTCATAAAAGGTGAGAAAAACGTGATGCATTTAGATGAACATGTCGACCACTTAGCATGTAATTTAATTCCTCAAATTAATAACATCTTGAGTTAATGTCTGACTTAATTTGCACTGTAGTACAAGTTCGACGTCTATAAATGTATTTGTACACACTGTCCCAATACACTATAGACCTCTCAACGCTTGCCAGATGTGTTAAACGCCTTGATCATGAATTATAATAGAAATTATCTCTGGGACAGCCTAGATTTGGCTCTAAATCTATTATTGATATATAAGACGCGGTGCTAAATAATAAATAATAATAATAATATTATTGATATACCTTGATTTTGGTTGGAAGAACGGTTTAGAAAACTCGGAACACAATTCTTTGCGGCTATCATTGATAAAATGTTAATGTATTATTACTGCTATTTTATGGGTATTAATAATATTCGTCAAAAGTGAAAGCTGCAGATTACTTGATATATTAATATATTAAAATGTTTTAGTAACTTTAGTAACTACCAGACACGGTTCTTTCAACCAAAATCAGGGTGTAGTTTGTTCTGCTGATGATAGGTAGGTCGAGGTTCGAATCGCAGCCAAATGAACTGAGTTTTTTTTTACAATATATTTTTACCTCCCTTACTCTTAACAAATAGTGGTACATTTCCTCTAAACTCTTAACTTCCTCACCCCTATCGCATTATTGTAATATAATGCGCCTATCCTGGAGCGGTAGTAGAAGGTCGTGGGGAGAAAAGATACAATATTATAATGACTCATATTTTTTCTTAACATTGTATACTTAAAAAAATTACATTGGCTTACAACCTGTTAAGGTTATACGTATAGTATTTAGAGTGCTAATTACGCTAGTGAGCTAGCTATGAGGAAGGTTGAATTTATAAGTGTACCCGCACTTGCGTCGAGGAAGAGTGGAAAGCTATTTAGGGAAAACCCTCCTCATTACACTCGACTGGGATTCGAATCCCGCTCTCTCTATCACCTGCAGTTTAGTCTATTACGAGAGTAACGCCTTAGACCATGCGACTACCGAAGCAGGTTGTACTTTGTTATTAAATATGTTTTTTAGTAGTCGATTAGTGGTCGTAAAAGATAATTATTTTGGAATGGGTTTATCCTGTTAGGAGGTACATATAGGCAGTAAATCCTGGTTAGCACTAGATTTTGACCTGCCTTTTATTTCTCATTTATTAGGCGCCTCCATTATTTACAGCTCCAAGTAGTTTTAATGGTTGAACATTCCTTTCCGCTTCTTTTAAAACGCGGGGCAGCGATCCATGCAGACTAATATGTTGTGTAATGGAACAATAGATTGCCGAGAAAGTTTTTTTTTTTTGCAAGCCACTATCGCGCAAGAATATTTACGAATTGATTTATGAAATCTCTTGACTAGTCTACTTGACGTGCATGCCTTGACGGAATTAGATTGAATCAAGGTGACCACAAAGAAATTAGTTTACCAAATAAGTAACATTAAATTTGTACCACTCTTGTCATTTAAAGTTGATTTGCCAACTATTTTTTGACATATTTTGTGCCATATGTGACAGTTTAAACGTTTCTGTATCCAATTTCATGTATTAATATGCCACACAAGGTTCTGCAGCCGTCAAAAGTGAAAAGTTACAATTTAAGGTACGAGTGTAGGGGAAGCGAGGGAAGGTACGTGTTTTTGCAGTTTTTATATAAATAATATTTTTGGTCTAAAGAAATAAAATATTTCTCTAGTAGAAACATATCGTTTAATTTTCTTCACATGGTGATATCAACATTTCTTGAATGGAATTTAATGACATCTATTTCTCTTCATTTAAAAAGTTTATTTTCTAATGCCGCTTTGCCCATGACTAAGCTGCGGCTGTTTGCATACATGCATGTATTTTTCTTTTGTTGATTTCGATATGCCAGCTTTACATGCATTTATTTTATTCAACATCTAACAAACCTACTCAGCTTTGTTTCATATTAATGAATATTTCAGATATAAATGCGTATTTTTGTGAATATGCTTATAAATGCAGTAGTTTAACTATTTAAAAGAACATTTCCTAAAATGTCAAGAAACAATTAGATCCCATAACAGACATAGTTAATTTATCTCCATTTACATTGGCCATTTACATCTGACCATGTAGTGATTCGGATAGTTAGCGCAATGGTCAACAATGGACGTTGGTTGAGATGTCCAACTCTTACCACTGTTCTTGGTGATGCACTTTTGAGAGCGGCAATGGAGAGAGGAGAAAAGGGGACAATAGTTGTGACTGGATGGCTGTATCTTGTATGTTTTGAGTTAACTGAATCCTGCAGATTAAGGCAGGTAGCAAAGCTTCTGAGAGAAATGTGTGTGTGGCTTGTATTTATTCTGGTATTTCTTTGAAAACTTCCTGACAACATCACCATGCTTGAAACATGAGGTTTGGAGTTATTCCACAAATATCATACAGTTAGTTATGTGCCGGTTACAGCTGGGAGAGCCACACCCGTGGCAGGTACATTTCAAAACATATTGAGAAGGAAGAAATGAAGAAGGCCTCATGGTTTTGGAAAGAATCAGCCAAGAGGAAGTGTCAAAGTATACCCCCTACAGAGATGTCCAGCTTCCAATATTACCCTTTCACTGCGTGTGATGTAGAGAACAGCTTTTCAATGTCCAAGAACATTTTAAGCGATAGCCGGTCGTGATTAAATCCTGACTTGAAAAATATCTAATTTTTTTACTTTAATAACCACATTCAGTAAACTTAAAATTTTACATTAAATACCATTTTAATTGCGTGCCTTGTCTTTTTGTTTGTGCATACATATTTTTTATGTTTTTCTTACATATTTCTTCAGTTTTGAGAGCATAGCTGCATGCACATTTTGCCCTTTTTTGTGTATATAAATGAGCAGCCTACTCATGACATATATTCAATAACACTGTTGATATTACCATGTGAAGAAAATTTAACTCTTATGTTTCTACTGCAGCAACATTTGATTTTGGCCAAAAATATGTTGGCTATAGGAACCGCAAAAACATTTACCTTTTTTATCGTCTACTACACCCACACCTTAATTGTAAAACTTAATGTAATGGAATTAAAAAAAGAGCCCAAAGCATCTGAAATAGTTTATGACTTTCGCGGTGATTTTCCAACTGATCCCATAAATTAGATAAAAAATGGCATTCACCTAACCAAACAACTTTACTGTGACCCGTATCTGGTGTGCACGTGGATTAATTGTCAGGCTCATCTTGTCTGGTTTACCGCTTCCGGGGTTCGTATCCCAGACGGGTGTATTGAGTGTATTTTCACTTAAATGGTTTCCCACCTGCCCTTCGTAGTTCTGAGGTACGTTTCTTCCTATTCTGTATTTCTCATCGCTACCCCCTTAGTGTAATAATTTAGGATAACCAGTAAGGGTAGTAAGAAGAACGTGCTGCGAAATTATATAGCCTTTAAATATATAATTTAAAAATGTTACGTCTCGATGTTCTAACTACTATATTAGCTAATTTTACACATGGAGGTTCCTTTCGAATTCACTTATTTTTTAGCACCGCGCCTTACTACCCGTTTGGGCTACACGTATTACGCTTATGTTATAGGAATGGGTAAGGTCTAATTTAGATGAATTGTACCCTCATTTGTGTGGAGGGAGAGTGGAAAACCATTAAGAAAAAACACCCATTACATCTGACTGGGATTCGAACTACGATCTCCCATCATCGGCAGTCCAGTCTATTACGAGAGTGACGCCTTAAGATCATTCAACCACCTAAATGGGTTAGTTAATTTGTTAATATACAATTACATGGTGCTGAATCAAGTCTGATATAAATGATTCGGCTATGTATTTTAATGATGATCTAGGAGCCAATAACTACATTTGTTCCAGTGAATTAAATAATTAAAAAGAATCGTAAATGGTGATAACATGTTTCCTTGGAAGAGGTTTAGCCCCAAACAATGAACGGTAAACAAGAGCGTTTTCTCTTTACATCCCATCAACATCGCGCGCCGTTGCTATTCAGGGCCCGGGGAGAGAACCTCAGGGTACCTCAGTAGGATCATCACACACGTGTCGGCATTCCTTTCGTGCGTCGTGTCCTCTGTGACATTCTTTCTTACCGAACCGTCGTCAGCTGTTTGAGCTCTCGTTTGGCACCATCCATTCATCGGTGTTTAACGGGCATTTTCTCAGCGCGCGTCAAGTCAATTGTGAGTTTTGTCGAAATGTATGGGCCCTAGTAGGTCTTTCGCGCAGTGAACACTCTTTTTTATATTAAAGGGCGCTGCTAGGCATTTAAAGGGAGGTTGATGAGGTAACTCGAGGAAAAAATCCAAGGTTTTTGCAGTTTTTATTAGAAAAAAATCTTTGTTTTGCCTAATTATTAAATTCAAATATTGCTGCAGTAGAAACAAAAATTTAATTTTCTTCACATGGTGATCTCAACGGATGGTGACTATCTGTCGTGAGCATAGTAGTATTAGACAACAAACTTTTTAAATGAAGAGAAAATGTTATTAAATTCCAGGATACCCTTGACAGACATTCACTAAATGTTGATGTGTATTCTCACCAAAATAATGTTTTGATACAAAAACTTGCAAAACGCTTACCTTTTTTTTTCTCATTCCCTAAATCCCCACCTTAGTCAAACGTTTTTCCTTGAGTTTTTATCGGTGGTTGAATGTAACTATCAATTTAAAATTAAAATAAGATATTCACAAGGGCGACTATCAACTTCACTTCACGTATTTAGTTGTAACTTTGATAGCCTCTGGTTATTTATTATTATCATATGTGCTTTGCTTTTTGTTGTGTGACATGACAGTAGCAGAAGGGCCACGCGTGTCTTCCAAAATCCTCCAACCCTGATTTTTATAGCAAGACCACTTTCGACCATACAGCACTGATTGAAAGTCACTAACATTTGACATTATAGAAATACATCTTATTTTATTTATCAGTCATAAAGCTTCCTTATTACTCTATGATTTCTACTTACATCAATAATTTAACGGGCTAGGAATGTAAATATTATTCTTAACATTCTCCTCCGCCTTTGTGGCAAAATTAGTTTCCCTAGTTCAAAAAGCCGGGCTTCCTGTTAAAATCAGACTTTAACTTAAACCTACCACAGACACACCACCCAGGCCCCGGTCGTTAATTCATCACTGGGAAAGGAGAAACCCGCATTTCACCGATGATACATTTTTTGGCCTTGCTGGAAATTGAAACTGGTACCGACTGAACTAATAAGGCATCTATATATTTACTACTACACTATTAGAGCTTGAAAGTAAAGGATGAATGATTCGCGGATCCAGTTTCATAGTTGTAATTACGCCTCAAGTGCGGCGCTATACTAAATACAGGACGACACCTACCTAAACTGGAATGGAATGGGCCAATTTCATATACGAAGGTAGTATTATGTTATTATTACTACTATTATTATTATTAGCACCGCGTCTTAGTACCCGTTTGGTTTATACGCCTATGTACTAATTAATCTAAGTGTTAGGGATTGGAAAAGGGAATTAAGAGGAATGTACCCGTATTTGCGTGGAGAAAGAGTGGAAAAACTATTTAGGAAAATCGTCCTCAGGGCACCTACCAGGATGAATTCCGATCTCCCCGTCATCAGCAGCCAGTCTATTTCGAGAGTAGCGCCTTAGACCATGCAGCCACCGAATCGGGTGGTAAGAAGTACTTGGTGTGAGAAATTACTATGGAAATAAAAACGCGCGCGTGAAACGAACTTAATGTTTCCCGCACGTCACTGTCTCGTTTGCCAATCCAGGCTTGTTCAGGGCAACTGAACTAGAGAATTACATATTATTTAAAATACCGCCCGTCACCCCACTTTCTCGTCAAGGCTCGGTTCTACACCTCGCAGCAAGGTCATTCATTCACGGTCAACATTTTGTCCACACACTTTGTGGTGACGATTCTGAAATAAAATAAATTAGGGAGGAAAAGATATTTTAGCGTTGTCCTCATTTGAATATTCAGATTGAGCACCTACATTAAACTCTCGTAATAATAATAATTAATAATAAATGAAATATTTATAGATTGGGTTGACTTGTTTTTTATACCAATTTGATCAGACATGGATATTATTTCGTGTTAACTCTTTTTTGCAATATCTTTGCATATAATATAGTGATCATATAATGCAATTCTAATGCCGCACCCGGTAACGGCGATGCTAACACTTGTGAGTCTCTTATCCCTTTGTAAATTTACTTTACAAAACTTGACACCACCATTTTGAAAATGCTACGACTAGAGCTGCAAGAATATTTAATAGAAAATAGTGTGTCCTATTTAAAAAAATCAAAGTGACCTTAGCAACGTCAGACAAGGTCATACAAACATCACCAACTTACTTCCCCCTCAAAACCAAACAACTTTTGCTTCAAACCTTTTTTCCCCCCACAAAGCGTTGTTTTAGAGATATTTAGGTGGAAAGTGTTAAATGAATACCCGGTATATACCTTATAATGTTATTGAATGTTTGATGATATAATTGTTTTTTATAGTTCCGTGATCGAGCGCCAATTATTATATTACGGTCGCGCGTTGGGCGCCTATTATGATGATATTGAATGTTTGACGATGTAATTTCCCGCGATTGGGCGCCAATTATGATGTTATTGACTGTTTTTGTGATATAACTGCCCGCGATTGGGAGACAATTATGATATTACGGACTGTTGCTGATATAATTGGTATTTATAGCTCCGTGATCGAGCGCCAATTATTATATTACGGTATTATTCACATATAATTGCCCCGCGATTGGGAGTCAATTATGATGATATGGAATAGTATTTGATATAATTGGTATTTATAGCTCCGTGTTCAAGCGCCAATTATTGTGATATGGAATTTATTTGTGTAATAAATTCAACTGTTGATGTTGTACACGCTTTATTTAAATAATTATTTCTTCCTTTACACTTTGTTTGAAATTAAACTATGTATTGTCTGTTGTGTTACTTCTCACTTTATCGTTGACACACATTTTATATATTTACGTCTAGTCTTGCTATTTCACTGGCCCTTTCTGTCTGTTTACTCTCGCTATTTCACCGGCACGTTCTCTATGTTTACTCTATCTATTTCACCGGCATTTTCTGTGTATTTACTCCGGCCCTCTCTCTACATCTACTCTCGCTATTTCAGCGGCACTTTCTCTATATCTTCATACGCACATTTAGCTTATATGCGGACGTGCCCCTTCCCCCTTGGACCTCTCGTGACAGTGTCAAGAGTAACCAATCAGGTACGTCTCTGCGACAGGTGCATTGAAGGCTAGCTTCCTATTGGATATAGGGAGCTGGTTTATCTTGCTTGTTTAGTAAATACTGCGGAGTTAAATTTTGACAATAATAATGAGTTTTAATGGTGAAATCCTTTTAAACTATTCTCCGGAAACGCGTGATTCTCCATGGATGAAGTATTAAAAGGATAATTTACATACGATACTTTAAAGAAAAATACCTTTATCCATGACTTTTTAAATATATGAGAGCAGTCCAAAATCAATTACGTTACAACCTTGATTTTCTTACTAATGAACATTTGTAATCACCCTTCAGAAAATACAAACCAAATTGTTTGCGGTACACATTGATAACATTAGTATATTAAGTGTTATTTCATATGGATTGATATTTTCTGAGCCGCATCACTGGCCGAGCAGATTAAGGCCTCACTCTTGTGTTAGACTGGCCTGCTGATGACAGGGAGATCGGGGTCTGAATCCCGGTTGGGTCTCCTGAGGGTATTTTTTCCTAAATGGTTTCTCACTCTCCTTACACGCAAATGCTGTTAGACTATCCTTAAAATACATCTTTCCTCATCCCTGCCCCATTAGACTAATCATCATATACGCGCATAACCTGACGAGGTGATTTAAATATTCATCCATTGAAAGTGACGGTTTCAGATCATATATCTTGGCGTATGAATATGTAAAAATTGTTTTCATAACTTTTAAGACTTTAATAAATGTCAACTAAGTCTCTTTCTATATAAAGTGGACATTAAAGTATATATTAACGTGTTAAACTCTCATAGAAAGTTATTTTTATGTCGATCTGACTATATTATGTGAAGTGGTAGCGTTTCCTCGTTAGCGCGCTTCGCAGTCGGGCTAATTACACCAGGTAATGAAGAGACGGAGCAGCTACTGGGTATTGAAAGTTCCCAAGTACAGGGTGAACCTTATCCTACAGCTAGAAAATGTATATCTACTTTCACGTATTCATAAGTAAAGTTAATGTGATCTGCAGCCATCACGCTTAGAATATATTATTATCAATACCTGTAAAGTAACAATAATGACCGCAACAAAAAAAGTTAAATTTACTAAACGTTTCTTCCTGACAATATACAATAGGTCCCTGTCTAGAAACAGTGGCTCCACATACAAACAGTGAAGGTTTACCAAAGCTGGGAAAACAGCCTGCATTTTTTTCTAAATTAGTTTTTTTTAATAAATAAATCCTATTTACACTTTGTTTGAGTTGTTTAAGGTTTAATTTTTGGTTTGTGTTTGTGTGTCTTATAAACGTTGAGACGAACGTTGTGAAAAAAGAGACCAAATTACAAATTAGCAAGGTAAATCCACATAATATTGTACTTCGTATTACTTACTACCCGTTTGGGCTATCCGCATTTATTACCGTACCTTAACGTCGACGGAAAATCAGATTAGACGGGCCTTGCGTTTAATCCGTGTACCTATCTGTGAAAGTATTATTATTTTTACTCTTTATTAATTTAGTTTATTATTATTGTTAACTATTTATTTGTATGCATAGTTATTTAGCTGTGAATGTTTATTAGGTAATTATACTAAGTACTTTTCAATGTTGGCCTGTTATAGGTCTTGTGACTTTTGGCCAGCACTGTAATAAAGGAAAGTGAAGTTGTTATTATTATTACTGTATATTAATTTGTATCAGTGAACATGCGCTTAATCGTGTTGTTTCATTACCTGTTACGGCATGGCTATACTTAGATCTTTGAACGGTGTAAGGGGGGCTGCTCGTGGTGAATTTTCCCACAACAGTAGATAGCGACATTGGATTTCTTTTGAAGTAAATTATTTTAAAAAATTAGGGGTTATTTTATGCATTTGATGGAATTCTAATAGGTTAACAGTCTAGGTATTGCTTTAAAAAAATATATCAACCTATCTTACAACCTGTCCAGTTTATAGCTTACGCATATATTATTATCATGGCGCAAATGGGGTACGGGTGAGGAAGGAAGTATTTTAGATTATTATTATTATTATTATTATTATTATTATTATTATTATTATTATTATTATTAGCACCGCGTCTTACTACCCGTTCGGGTTATACGCACTTACGCTAATGTGAAATGGTAGGGTGATTGTTAGATGAAATGGAGGACCTACAGTTTAACGTGGAATCCGAACCACGGTGGAGGCCTGGCATTCCTCACATTCACAAGTTGTGATTAAAGTATTTTAGAGATAATCTACCTGTATTTACGTGGAAGGAGATTGGGAACCCATTTAGGGAAAACCATCCTCAGTAGACCCAACCAGGATTCTAACCCCGATCTCCCCATCTCCAGAAGGCCAGTCTTATACGACCATTAGATCAATCGGCCACTGAAGTAGGTCATTGATTAATAATAATATGGTCTGATGGGAGGGAATTTAACAATGAACACCCTAACCCCACCCCCTCGATATAGCCTCACACCATCATTATTTTTATCACTTCAAGGTGATTAAAACGTGTGTGTTTTTTTGTACGGGCCTCCCATGTCACATAATATATTAGAGTAACCGAGAAAAATTCAGGCCGGCAACAACATGTCTGTGCTTTCCTCGCGTGGGGTGACCTGGCGGGCTCGGAATTGAACCAGAGGTACGGAGGACATTTCAGAGTCGGTGTCCGAGTATCTGGCTACTTCTCCAATAGGACTCTGCACAGTGTTTTATAAATATCAAGAACTATTTGCGTTGTCCTTTGACTAGGCTGGGTATTGGGGCTCGGACCGCTCACCCTATTATCCGGGGACTGTGTGTGAGAGAGAGACCCGGATGGCTCCCACAAACGTCTCAGTCCATCTCGGATAAGCGAGAGGTTGATCGCCAGTGGTCCATGAAATGCTATCACCCAGTCTCCCGTCGCGCAAACCTGTAAAAACTATCACGGTTTATCACAGTTTCTTGTATCATTTTATTTGAACGCAAGTCCATTCTTTAACCGGTATATTTCGCGAAATGTGACAACCCTGTATACTAACAAACTGTTAAAATCATGAGTTTGACTTAAATTGTCATTACATAATTTATTTGTTCCTGTATTTCTCTTTCAGTAAGCATTGGGTAGGCCTAGTAAAAACGACAAAATATTTCCAAAATGCAGGTTTTTGAGAAACATTTTATTCGTTATGTTTAAAGTTTCTACTGATCCAGGTATTTGCGTACATTGTTTTCCTATTTATTTTGAGGTATTTAAAATGCACTTTCTGAACCGGCTGCTTATATCAGCACACAACTTATAAACTAATTAATATAAAGAATTGACACAACATCCAGCCTTCGTCCGTGAATTCATCAGGAGTAAAAGGAGAAACCCACGTTTCACCAATGATACATTTGTCAGCCATGTCAGAAATTGAGCCCGGGACCCTTAGCTCACTAGACAAACACTCTGCCGACTGAGCTAAGGCGTCGGACCATATGAGTATAATTTATTCAAATAGCACAAATGCTATTTCCTCAAGCATAGACGTTTTATCTGGTTACATTTATTTTTCTAAACACCACCGTTTTGTTAGTGAATGTACAGTAGCCCCATGGCTTCGTTGGTGCTGACTGACAGCTCACAGCTTACGGCTTTGAAAACCTACCAGACCAAATTATGTATCCCTACGCCGAACCATATGTTCTGCAAAAAACATGTGTTTAGCAGCTGTCACTTCTGACAGTCAAAATTTAGGTATATACCTAACGGTTGACTGTCAGAAGTCAGCTGTGAACTGTCAGTCAGCACCAAAGAAGCTACTGTATAGTAGGATTACCATACGATATTAGCTATGGCAGTCACAAATTTCACTTCTTTATTTAAATGCGTCAAATCATTTAATGTCTGCAACTCTCACTTTTGATCGCTTGAATCAATCCCGATAAAATACTTTTAATTATATAGTTAATATTTAGAATTATTGATATAAAAATAATATTTGTTGAATGTTATAACTTATAACCTAACTTTTTACCAAAATCTCACTCTACATTGTTTGTCCTACTTTTTTCCAAGGTGTTGTATGTAGACTATGCCTGCACCGAACTGTTTATTTTGCATACACATTTGGCGTTTGAAAATAGCTTTTTTCTTCGAATTTAAGTTCATGCAATATTATTTTTATTTCATTTTACAAAATTATATTAAGAAATGGCAGAATCAGCATGGTCTAATAAAATAGAAACATTGGTGGAAGGTCTTATTTAACGGTTAAAGACGCTATCTACATTACTCTCATACAATATTAATATTGATCTGTATCCTGGCTGTGGAGTCGGTACGCCAAAACTCCAACTCTTCTATTTTTTATATTGTCCGATTCCAACTCCTTCATAAATTACTAAAGCATATTAATTAATAATGATAAATTTACCGCAGTAAAATGTAATAATACATTGTGAGTGTATATTTAAACATTTTTGTCAATCAAAATTACAAATATTAGTCTTAAAGAATAAAAAAGTATGAAACTAAAATGATATAGTAGTTACCATTTAGTGTTATACTATTATAATTTTTTATTTTGAAGCCGAAGTCGGTATATTTTTACCGTCTCTGACTCTGCTCAAAATTGCGTCAAACTCCTGACTTCACTGTAGCTGTTACTTTTTATAGATTAATATTAATAAAATAAAATGTTTTAGTGTTAATCTAAAAATGTACAGAAGGATTATGGCAGAAAGAACCTTTTTTTTTTTGACAATAAAACATACATTTTTTGCAGTTAACAATAAAAACATTTTACTAGATTATTAATGTTAATTTATAGTCATTGATAACATCTATAAAAATTGACAACTAAGACCATATTAATTATTGATGTTTGAAGACGTGAACGTAAATATAGTAACTTCTCCAGCTGTCGATGAAAATCGGACTGTAGAGATCCAGTTTTTTTTTCTGCGCCCCTGTGTTAGTGGCGGCTGGCCACACCCTTCGACGGGCGGGTATCGCATGTTGCCTATACCACCATTGTCACGGCGCTCTGACCCATTTCATTCAATAGCTGCAAGGTCAATAATAATTATAATTAATGGTTCATAAGTTTTGAAGCCCCCTCCCCCCTTTATTTTTGTTCCATTTAACTTTTGGACACTAACGTTTGTCCACGGTGTAAATCACATGAATCATGTTTGTATTTAGTTTACCTTCAGACACCTTAACTCATTCGGTAGCGTTACTTTGTACTGAACTCGTGGTCTCTCGTTCGGTTCCAGGTACGGCCGAAAAATGTATTATTTGTGAGATTGAAGTTGCTTTTTTCGCCGTGGTGAGTCTATGGCCGTGGTACTGAGTGTTTTTTAGCTCTACAAATTGTTAGTTTGTAAATCTTGTGCCGAGATAAATTAATTTGATTAGAGAGTACGTTAAAGACCCCTAATAAATCATCTAGTTTACCTCTAGCTGTCATATTTAGGTAACATAGCTCGTATTTTATAGCTAATAAGACACAATCCGGACAAAACCAGTTGATCGAATCAAGATCTCGGACGGCGCAATTTGACCGCGGCGGACATTAACCTCCGAACCCCTCTTTCCTCTCTGAAGTCGTCTCCTGCTTCCCACACGTTCTTGTGGGGTCGACTTATCTTCATTACTCGTCCCTACGCCCCTCTCCCCCCCCCCCCCCCGCCTATCGTGGTAAAGCCGGAAGCCCCGGCCCGGGAGGAAAGGGAAGTGCGCGCGATATCTGCCACGTCCTCTATCTAACCCATTCTTCCCCCCAATCGCGAGGGGAGACGTGATAAAAAATATGCCACGTAATGGCTTGATGAGGTCGCATTATGATGATGGTGTGGGGTGGAGACTGTGGATGAGGGGCAGAAAGGGGGGGGGAGGTAATGTCGAGGAACTTGATGCTCTTCACCAATGGCAGCCTCTTGTCATCGTCTACGGGCATTTCCAGCTGTATTTCGCTTCGTCTGTTGAATATATGATCAAGATTAATAATAACGTGTTAGGGGGCGGCCAAACTGAGCGAGCGAGTGCGCGAGCAACTAAAATATAAAATAGAACACATGGGTTGTAATGAGAGGTGGCCAGACTGGAGCGCGCACGCTTGAACGATAGAACTGGTTCTATTTTTCAAGCGCGCTCGCTCGACCCGGTACAGTATAGTTAACAAGTGCTCGGCAATATTATTGTATGTTGGTTCATTGAGTGCTAGGAAAACTTCTCATTTTGACATTTTTATTAATATAGATAGGTTTTAGCACACTTGCTACTAACGGCCTAATTTAATTGGTAAGATCATAAACCATACTTATATTTATATATACATATATATGTAAAACCGATATGTTAAAATACTTCAATATTATCAAAGTAGGCCTTTACAAATAAGAATCACCATTAGCGTGGAGAGAGGATGAGAAAACCACAACAATAAATCGCTTGTTAAAACCCCCCCTCAGTTCACTCAGCCAAGATTCGGAGCCTCCTCGTCAACAACTAACGAGAGCTATCTGCTAATCACGCGCTCGCTCGCACACTTGCCAGTCTGGCCACCCAGTCGCTTGCGCGCTCGCTCGCACGCTTGTCAGTCTGGCCGAACCCTATGTAAGGATTTCAACCAGAATGTGCGTAGTGTTAAACACACCTGTATCTTTCTAAGGTATCATTTTTGTGCGTGAGTCGCCATTTTTACGACTTCCGAGGTGACCTGGCGGTCTAGGGGTAAGGTATCAGACTTCTGTGCTGGGGGTCCGGGTTCGAACCTCGGTCCCGGCACAGATTTATCTGAATACCAAACCCTTCCTTCACCTCTGACAGGTGTATTAATCACAACTTGTGAATGTGTGGAATGCCAGGCCTCCACCGTAGTTCGGATCCCACGTTAAATGTAGGTCCTCCATTTCATTCATCTCACAATCACCCTACTATCACATATTAGCGTAAAGTGCTATAACCCGAACGGTAGTAAACGGGTGTGAATAATAATAATAATAATAATAATAATAATAATAATAATTTAAGACTTCGGCTATTCGCATATTTACATAATGAGCTAAGGTTGTAAAGGAACGTGTAAGTTACGTAACCGATTTTCCTTTGGGGTAAAGTGGAAAAAATTTAGGAGTAAAAATACCCGAATAACCCGGGGAGGATTCGAATCCTGACTCCCTATCACCGTCACGAGATTAAAGCGCTGTAGGACTATAGCCGAGTAATAAATCGGTGGTTTAACGTTACTAGTTGGTATTATTCTTATTATTATTATTATTATTATTGCCCGCGTATACTACCGTTCGTTATACGCACTTAACCCAAGTGTATATAAGGGTGATTGTGAATGAAATGAGAGGACCTACATTTAAGTGAATCCTAACCACGTGGAGTAGCTTGGCATTCTCACTATACAAGTTGTGATTAATACACATCTTGTCAAGAGGTGAAGGAAGGGTTGGCGATCAAATGAACTGTGCCGGGACGAGGTTTGAACCCGGACCCCCACACCGAAGTTGAACGCTTAACACCAGAAACACAGGTTACCTAGTTGGTGTTGTCCGGCAGTATTTCAAACAGGGGGGAGGAAAATACAAATACCAATACAATTTTTATTGTGACCCCCTATTAAATTACATAATTCATTTCACAAATATTCATTCTATGCTTCTATACCTTATACCTTTCTTTTCCCGGAATTTTATGTCTTAGTAATAAATAGATAGATAATAAACCAAAATATGTTGATTTTTATACTTTTAAAGAGTAGAAAATATTTACAGATTTACTTTAAGGTCATAGAAAACAGCTTTGTGTTCATTCCAGTAAACACTAAACTCTTGTATTGTTAAAGACTATGTCAATATTTAACCTAAGTGCAACATCTTATTGTCAATAGTAGCCCCCTTAAACCGTTGTCCGCGTGCCCTAGGTGCGGCTCTTAATCTATTGAACATATAGATTCTAATTCAACTCGGGACTTAAACCACATGTCTAACACGGAAGAAGGTTGGTGCGCACCGGCTCGCTAATTTTTTTTTATGTTAGCCCACATTTGTCCGTATCGCATAAAATCGTTACATTTATTTATTTTGTATGGAAATGGGAAATTAAGGGGAAACTTAGACAGGAAATATGTTCAAGTAGTTGCGGAGTCGATCCGATACACCGTATTGTGCGTCTACCTTTTTACTCTCGCATTAGACTGGATTGCCGGTGAACGGGAAATCTAGGTTCGAATCCCTTTTATTCTCGCATTAGACGGATTGCCGGTGACGGAGATATAGGTTCGAATCCCTTTTATTCTCGCATTAGACTGGATTGTCGATGACGGAATATCTAGGTTCGAATTCCTTTTAGAGTTATACTGAGGTGGTTCTTTCCTAAATTGTTTCTACTCTCTCTTTCCACGCAAATGCTGAATATATCTCCTCTAAATGTTACCTTCCTATTACCACCATACAAGGGTAAATATCCGAGTGGGCAGATAGAATCGCAACCACTGGTGTAAAGTGTTGGGCCACTTCCGGGCAATTTACCCGCCTCTCCCTCCAAAAACATTGCGGTTTTCTCTTACAAACGCTGGTGCACTCTCAAACATTTCATCTTCTAATGCTTTTTTAGATTAGCTAGTTTTAAGTCTGTATAGCTAACCAATTTTAACCTCTCCCCAAACAGCCAGCAATAGGGATGGAAACGATATCGATATTAAAAAATATATTGATTTATTTATTAAAATACATAAATTTGTATAAATATTTTAGTATTGGCCATTTAGCGGTACATTTCAAACCTCGAAATAAGTTTTTAAAGCTTGTGAATCAAATAAATTGAACAGTTTTGTTCTCTTTTTATTTAACCGAGTCGAGTGTTTCCTCTTTCTATTAAAGCTGTCTGCTATTTTCAACAACTAAACAAATTAGAAATTAAAAATGGAGAAGAATAGTATTACAGAACAGCAGCCACCCTAATACTGACGTTCCAGTTCGCCCAAATCATGCAATTCAATATATTGGAAATAACTGATGTATCAAATGATAAAAAAAAATATTGATATAATAAGGAAAATTGCCCACCTTAACCAGCAGTGAGTGACATTCCGGGCCATTAAGGCGTGTTAGATGACTTCTTGTCCCATGGTTACGGGTCGCCTGGAGAGTGCGTTGCGTGTCTCGACAATCAAGTCCGAGGATTATAATCGTCTCCACAGAGGAAGGAACAGGTTTTGATGGCACGACAGTGCCTTGTGGCTAGTATACCTGTTAAGGGGAAGGTACAGACCTGCTCATTCCTCGCTCTATCACCGGCCCACTTTTTGGATTCCCAGCATCTAGCACGCATGAGCACAAGTTTCGCCCTTTTATTTTTACTGATACTACACCAAAATTTTATTAAAATATGAATAAGTGATAACAGTCAAGAGAGACATGCTTTAAAATCGACCCAAAATTAAGGAGATTTCTCACAAGTCAGGAACTTTTGAAATGGTTTTTAATTGGCCTACCAATTAACATCGAATTATTTTCAAACTATTTAATTTCTAATCCAAATAGGTGGACGCTCTCGCAAAAGGCTGGGCTGACGATGACGGATAGATCAGTGTTCGAATCCGGTTTGGATGTATAAAGGCTTTTTTTTTTAAATTGTTTCTATCTCACAAATCTGCTTAAAAACTCTACCTTCCTCTTTAGTCCATCAGCATGATTATTTATATTCTGCGTATAACCCGAACTCGTCAACGACACCATGGGTGGACCGCCTTAGAATGGCGTAGTTAGCTAACTAGTTTCATGTTGAGCTCGACGGCCGAGGACGGGGAGATTGAGGTTCGAATCTCGGTTGGGTGAACTGAGGTAGATTTTTCTAAATTGTTTTCCACTCTCCCTCCACGCAAATGCGGGTTAACTTCCTCTAAATTAAATCTTCCCAATTCTTAACCCATTAGCCTAATTAGTACTTAGTGTATAACCTGAACGGGCAGTAAGATGCGATGCTAAACAATAATAAATACAGGGGATGGGGAATATACGAGTATTTATAAACTTTTTATCACCGCGTCATACTACCCGTTCGGTTTATGCACATTTGCTAATTACGGTAGTGTGAGGAAGGTTGCATTTAGAGAAATAGTACCTGCATTTGATTGGAGGGTGAGTGTAAAACTATCTAGAAAAAAAACCTCAGTACACCTGGCAGGAATTCGAACCCTGATCTCCCCGTCATCGGCAGTCCAGTCTCTGGCGAGGATGACGCCTTAAGACCATTCAAAAACCGAGGTGGTAATATAAACTTTGTCGACTTTTTGTTTATTTTAATGTTAATTAAAACAAAATGACGCCATTTGGTCATTTTTCATAATCGTGGCTCAAATTTGATTTAGGAAAACCTTGTAACGACAGGTGATTTCGTAATGGAATTTGTGAGGCCACCACGTAAAATATTTTGCGTAGCCAGTCGACATGTCTTTGTCTCATGCAAACGGTTACCTCCCATTCTTTGTTCTGGTCTCTTGTGTGAAGTTATCTGCCCGGACTTCCAACAGGCGGGAATATTGTGTTCTCTGGACTATGATCCAAGTTACGTAGGAAACGTTTCTACTTTCTCCGCCTATCTTGTTCCCAGTGTGTGCTTGTTGGTTGTATGTGGATGGGCGGCGATGACCTTCGGCAGGCCTTTTTGTTGTTGTCGGAAAAGACACAAATCACACTGACCCCTCACCCCTTCCCTATTGTGAAGTCTTATACATTGATTGCCTTGTGCCATTGTGTTGGCTCTGCCTTTGTGAAACACTAGGTGTTGTTCATTGTGCAATGAGTCTTATCACCCGCGAGGGCTCACCGCATACTTACACTGATAGGGTAGGGATGATCGAGGTAAACTGAAAATGTACCCGCATTTGTGTGAAGTGGGGAAACCATTTAGGAAAAATACCTCATCGCACCAGGTCTGGATTCAAACATCTGACCTTCTCGTCACAGACAAACCATACTAGATGGACCTGTACAGTCTAATCTTCATATGAAGAATTATTATCTGACAACTATAACAGCTACTTGACCTACTTTCACGTATTCATACGTCAAGTCATTTAATTGACTATGGTAAGATGGCTGATAGTAATAAAATATTTATGTTTTACAGGGTCCTTTCTATTAAAAGAATTTGGACTGTACATTATGTGTGCGGTGAACGTTTACGAGTACAAGTCAATAGGATCCCTCTCGGTTCGTGTTTATAAGGATACGTAAAATAATCTAGTCAATTTATTTCTTTAGTCGATGTCTAGCATATTTTTAAAACAAAGAAACTTGTTATTCAGAGAAAATTCAAGGAATTGGGTGGAACTTTGCAAAATTCACTAATGATGGAAAATTTAAATTTAATAAGGGACGTTTATTTTTGCTTCTAAAATGCTTAGCATGGTACTGTTAAGGCCGGTTCACATATTTAAATGTGTTGGTTCACATAGAAAGCTAAGCTTTGCCTTGCTACGCTGCGCTATGTTTTTTCCGATTGCTGACCAGGCACATTTTCCATCTTCCATTCTTGAGCCATCTTACGTTGCGCATGCGCATAAAGCAGTTGGGCCACATGTTGAACAGACGCAGTGTTGGATTGTTGAAAATAACCAAAGAAGTGTTGACATTTTGTATTCAGTTTTTCACATGTATACAAGTAATATTTTATTTAGGTTTTATATTTAATAAGTGTTTTTATATTACAATGTAACCGTTAATTAAACAAGACGACAAACCTCCACCTCCTACATTTTCTTCCTCTTCCAAAACAGCTGCTAATAGCAGCATCTCCTCTTCCTCAGTACTATCATCTGAGCTCAAACACGACATTTAGGAGAGTGCCATAACTTAACTTCACTGGAGCAGGCCAGGAAATACCCACAGTGAATTCAGGAAGGAAAAGAGTAACAATAGATTAAGAGTGTAAAACCAAACTGACAAAACCTTAGCACAGCATTGCTTAGCGTTATGTGTGAATCGGCCTTTATACCTTGAAGACCATGGTGTGTTTGTATTTTTTTTTATTTCTGTAGAAACGTCAAAAATACATTGAAACTCTTTTAAAAACCACCTTTTTAAAATGATTTTTAAAACAAAATACATACACAAACTTTAGCCAGGAGGTTTATACTAGGAATCTGTTGGTAAAAAAAACACCTTTTATTTGTTGTAAATACAACAGCACAAACCTATTATAAACAGCTATCGAACAGACTGAAATTTAAAACATAAATGTTATACAACTGTACCACTTTGATATGCTAATTACTCAAAATTGACGGAACGTGGTACAACACGGGTACAAAAACGTGGCATCAAGAAAAATTCATATTTTAAAAGTGGTACCATACAAATAACATGGAGTTGCCCCTTTGTTATGACAATTACTAGGTTGAAGGGGTTACAAAACTTTCTTTGTGGTACAAAATTATTGTATCATAAGGGGTACTATACCATTGAGTTGACTACTTTAGTTTGCTATTTACGAAATTAGGGTGAAGGGGGTTAAAGCTGTGACATTCGCAGGAACTCGAAATTCAAATGTGGTACTTCTAGTCAATGGGCCTGGGTTCCTAGACACGTCCTAGAATGTCTTACTTAGGCGCTGTTTTCACTCGTCAGGAGAACGGAATGCTCCCCCCGTGTTCCCCCTCGTGTGTTCTCCCCTGGGGCACGTCTTGTCTGGGGATCCTCGTCTGCCTGGACCCACAGGTGAACAAGTGCTCGTTCGACCAGCTAGCCTGACCCAAATAATCGCTTGGACTTGGATCGGACACCTGCGGGGATTGACCTTGACCGCTCGTCGGAGTTATCTCATCCCAGAGGGTGCGGGTTTCGGTCTCCGAATAGACTGCACCGTTGATAAAAAATGATGATATCATGGAAGGGGACCTGAGCTAAGCCCAGTATTTTTTTAGTTTTTGTCGCAAAAGAAAATGTGTTAACCAAAATAAATAAATATTTCTTCTGTAGCACCTTTAGTTTAATTTTTACATAGTGTATAGTGAAATCAACACTTTTTCTAGCACTGCATCTTACTACCAGTTTATGTTGTTGGCTGTTGTGTTAAGAATGAAAGGTTTAATTTAGAAGAAGTGTACCAGCATTTACATGTGCCATGAAGGTAAAACTGTTTGAAAAACCACCCCCAGCACACCTGACTGGGATTCGAAACCCGATCTCCCTGTCATCGACAGCCCATTCTATTGCGAGAGTTACGCCCTAAGACTAATGGTTCCAAAACCCTGGGTCGCGACCTAAATGAGAGTCGCAAGGATGTACCTGAGGCGTCGCGCGAACGTCTCAAGAGAATTTTGTTGTGGTTGACATTTTGCAATCGAAAATTCATGGTGAAATTCGAGCACAGTGAAGGATTACCGGTACTAAAATACCGACATTAGCAAAAAAAAAAATCATATACACTTGACAATAGGTGAGATCGATTAACAACTTATTAACCGATTAAAAGCATTTCCCGACTGTGTTATTCTCCTAATTTCTACTCTGATATCGCTATTGCTAGTTAAGATTGTTCCTAAATATTTAAATTCATTTATTAGAATATGTTATAAATAATCAATTTTATTTAGTAAGAGAAAACGGACCAGTAACAAGTCTGTGCGCTTGTCAACGACTAGGGGGGTCGTTACCCTCCTCTTGAAACTTGTCCCGATGTTACTTCTCCCGTAGTTTACTCTGAAGGGTCGTGATGACTGAGAAAGAACAAGGGGAGACTCAACTAGAGCCACCCTTCCTCCTCTACTTTCAAAGTGATGACGTTCTTCAAGCACAGCTCGAGTCTTACCATACAGTCGCTGCTCGTTTAATATGTTTACCATAGCTTTTTACCTGACTGACAGTTGAAAAATTATGTTTAGGTTTTGGGTTGCCAACATTTGTACAAGATCACTGCATTGTTATAAATGAAAAGTTTTTTTTAATAACATGTTATATTTTACATTAAAAATAACGTAAACTTAAGTTTTCTCACATTATTTTTAATTTTAATAATTTCTTTTAACCCAACCCGAAACAATATTCTGAACATGAATTATTATAAGTAGTTATACTTCGTTTTGGAATGTTATCGATAGTGTTTAATATAGTGCATACATTAATACTTTTAATACAGGCATCGTATTTACTTGGAAAAGAGAAAATACTCCACTTTTAAATGTATATATATTTATTTATTAAATTATTTTATGTTTATTTTATCGTATTTTAAAATATTTAACTGGATCCAATGCATGGGTGCATGGTTGCACCATTGTAATTAACTTGTTTGCTTCATGATCAATCACCTGGTTTAAATTCGTCGGTCGCCATTTTAAAGCAATATTCGTTAAGCCTTTTGTGAAAGAGCTGTATATATATAAGTGGAATAAAACTATAAATAAGCTTTGTGCTCGATCTCATATACATATAAATAATGACTTAAATTACCGTGGCTAACCAAACATTCATCCAGTACCATATGTTTTCATTACAACTATCCAAAGTGACAGTTGTCATCTGTTGGCGTAGCGATACATTAGGGACTATTTCTAGTAACTTTTTGAGTTGTCATCCCTGTAAACTCTTATGGTGAATGTACTTGACACTTGCGGTGTGCAACTGATAGAGTGGAGCAAAGTCACCTGACACAGCTACATGCGACCCAAGGTCGTGGGAACGTGATGCCTCGTTGGTGCTTGATTGGGGGCTATTCGTTAAATTTAATTATGTACGGCCAGTAAGTAGTCTTGATAGGGAAGGAGGGTACACCGTAATTAATTTATTGAGTTTCTTCAACCTGTTGACTAATAATGTTTGGCACTCTTCTCAAATTAGCATAACACATTGGACTGTGCTTGTATACAACATCAGACTTAAAACAAGGCTCAGAATTTGAATCAAATATACATCTACTGTTGGGATGGCTAATTTACTGTCGGATTTTATGGGGGATTAAATTTTAAATGGTGTTTAAGATAAAGTGGCCCTTTTTTCCTTTACATTTTCATCGACCATCACTTTAAAATAACTGATCTTGAAGCCAGAGAATGTAGTCGCCATTTTTTAAGTGGTACATACTACACACTGCACTAATTATTTTGCGCTCGTGTTATTGGACTGTCAATAAATTAGATCAACAAAAGGTAGGGATGTAACTAATGAAAGGGATACGATACGATAAGATGCGATACGATAAAATACGATACGATAAGATACGATAGATGAAACTAGTGGACAAGCCTACGCATAGCTAGAGCCAAAATCTAATAAAGTCATAATTGGTGAGAAATACTCATCGCTATGATGATGTGCAAGGTTGCTAGATTTTACTTTCAAACTTGTTAGCAACTGACTCGATTACAATATTTTTATTTAATCCATAAAAGTTTCAAATTGTATTATTATATTTAAAAAATCTTGGACATAAGTCTTATTTCGAGGTCTGTCCCTAAAAATCTCTGTCTCATGGTTACTTTAATTTGAGGTCGGAAAGGATACACGAGTTCAGATTATTATATTTGCAGTTTTTATAGCAAAACTTTTTTTTGTCATAATAAATCAAATATTACCTTAGCGTTAAAACAGGCGTTAATTTTCTTCAGATGATGGACTCAACAGGTGTTGAATATCTATCAAGGATGTCCTGGAATTTAATGACAACTTTTTCTTTTCATTTAAAAAGTTTCTCATCTATTGCCGCCACGCTAATAACGGACATTCAACAACTCTTGATATCACCATGTGAAGAAAACATGTTTTGCTATAAAAACATCGAAAACATTGCCCTCAACTCGCGTCCCATACACTTCCCCCACATCGGGTTAACATGAAGTTCTTCCTTTAACGTTGAAAAATATAGTAAATAAATGTGATCGTTCTTCTAGTTTTTCTTAGCGTCGCATCTTGCTACCCGTTCAGGCTATACCCTCATGTTCTGATTACGCTAGTGGTTTTAGGAATTAGGAAGGCTATATTTATAGAAAGTGTATCCGCATATGGGTGTAGGGAGAGTGGAAAACCATTTTAGAAAAACCACCCTTTCTCAGTACACCCGACTGAGATTCGAGCCTCGATCTCCCCCTCATTGGCAGCTTAGTCCACCGAGAGAGTAGCGCATTAGTCCATGTGGCCACCGAAGTGGATACATTCTAGTTAATGTCTGAATTAGTTCCGCTAGTTCCTGCCTTGGCTTTTCAAACTCCTGTCAACTTGCAAGAGCTTGGAAAATGACAGAGCCCTCCTAAGCTGCGTCTCTTTGGAGGCTTTAAAAAATCTTGACACAGAAAGAAAACTAAAACTTCTCTTGAAGGAAAAAAACTTGTCTCTCGATCTATATTAAAGCTGAAAAGCTGCAGTTCTGTTGTTGAAGACTTTCCTCCCCGTTTAACCACCCGTCAGGGCCTTAACACATTTAATTAAACCATCTAATAAAACATTAGAAAGTTTGAATTAAACCCGAATGCATCCACATTTGCGTAGAGGGAGAGTGCTCGACCTCCCTGTCACCAACAAACTAAACAAAATTAGCTCGACTTTAATCAGCAGCAGATGAAAATTATAGTACTGTTAAAAAACAAACAAAATACCTGACAGACTTCCGGGAAAACGTTGCGTTCTGAGAGCCACATTATACGTTGACGACTGTACCATATTAAAGTTAGTTCCTGGACTTGGTTTTTAAGGTTTACCACTATAGCGAGAGGCTTCCCCGTTGAGCGATTCAAGTCGTCACCATGTTTTAGAGTCTGTAAGGGCTGTTAGTTTGTAGGTTTGGTTTTACGAGCACCGGATGTAGTACCGAAGCCTGAAAGTTCACACACCACCTTGATTTTGTGTTCTCCTGTTACTGAAAAGAAGCAACTCCTGCCTTACCACACGTCCCGTGCGGGCCCGATGACATGTCTTTTATAGTTTGACCGTCAAAGCGTGTCATGAATGAGTTGAAGAACAGGTTACCATCGCGCGCATTCTCGCTATTTACACAGGAAGGAAAGTGGATGACCGGACGTAGTTTATTTTTACACACGTTGGTTCTAATGTAAGTGCTAGATTTTTAGCGACTTTTTTTAACTACAGGTATAGTGTAAAAGTGGTATGAAGGTAGGACCAGTCTAATTTTAATAGGGAGATCGCTACATAATTTACTAAATCTACTTTCCTGTATTCATACGTCAAGTAATGTTATATGCAGCTGTCACTGCCCTTCACTGAATACATTTCTTTATGAAAGTACAAGTTGCCTGAAAATTCGTAACTCAACATTTTAAAGTGTTTTTCTCAACAAAGACATAAAAATAATACCTCAGTAAATAAACACACAAAAATGTAATTTTATATAATAACTTCGAAAACATGTAGAAAACGGTAAACTGTGTAAAAATATGAAAAATGAAAATACAGTCCCAAACAATCTAATTCGCCAACATTTCGCTTTTCACATTTCTAACTGGCAGAATAAAATATGTAATTACATAAAAATCTGGGCTCTATTCATAATATAGATAAGAATGTTTTTGTTTGAAAATCACCTAGAAGTATGCCAACTATAATTTAATTGATAGCGTATTAGAAAAATATTTATATTTTCTACCAATTACATAAGATATGTTATATGAAGTAAACTATTCACATGGCTTGGTTAAAAAAAAAAGGCACAAGTGATGACGTTATGGTGATGTGACCTTAGTTATTGCCATTAGTCTGATCCTTTTAAAGTGATTAAATAATTGGAGCTATACAAAATAATTCTCCCCAAGAATGAAATTGTATTATACTAAAATAGTATTTTTCGGTCACTTACCAAACATTGTAACTAAGTCACATTTTTATTCAAATGGTGCTTTACATTTTATTTGATTATAAAGTTATTGAATTAATTATGTTTTGTTATTTAAATTAATTCACTTTAATGCCTTTAATAAACACTAATATTAAAGTGTTGACCTCGGTGGTCTTAGGATAAAGCTCTCAATTCAGGGACCCGATGTTCGAGGGTTCAAACCCAGCCGAGGTTGACGGATTTTTCTTGAGAAATAAAAATACGCAGCACAACTTCCTTCAGAGGGGAAGTAAAGCTGTCGGTCCGATGTCGATTGTGGCATGTAAAAGAACCCTGGAAGATATATGAAAATACCTTTATTGGTTAAATTGGTAGGTCCTTTCGCGCTCGCTCGTAGAAATTTAGTGTGTCAGGATAGTAACCACCACACTTTCTGAGCTCCCCTAGTACATGGGGTTTCTACCATATGGTGCAGGCAGCCACTAACCATCCTAATAGCTGATTGAAGTTGTGGATCACACAGCACAGACGCAGGAATTGCGCGCCTGGGGCCTCAACTTCGCAAGGGCCTCAAAAAACAAAACTTTTTTTTAACGTTTTGTTAATTGATAACAAGTATAACGGTGACCTGGGGGTATAGGGGTAAGGTGTCAGACTTCCATGTTGAGGGTTCGGGGTTCGATCCTCGGTCCCGGCACAGATTTATATGATTGCCAAACCCTTCCTTCACCTCTGACAAGATGTCACAACTTGTGAATGTGTGGAATGCCAGGCCTCCACCGTGGTTCGGATTCCACGTTAAACTGTAGGTCCTCCATTTCATCTCGCAATCACACTACCATCACACATTAGCGTAAGAGCGTATAACCCAAACGGTTAGTAAGACGCGGTACTAATAATAATAATAATAATAACATAATAAGGTTATTGTGGTGTCTAGATGGGCCGATCAAAGAATAGCAAAAATGCGTGTAAACATAAGATTCTATATTCAGATGGTGCCGTAAGGGAGAAGAGTTCTTCTTAAACCATTAGGACGTGATTTTGCTGTTACTGCCAACTGTGAACGCTCATTTTATCTACTTGAACGGGTTGAACATTATTTACATAATTCATTAAGTCAGTTTCTTTTAAACGATTTGTCACTGATATTTTAGTAAAAATAGTTCCACTTTTATATGATTATTATATGTAAATGTATACCAAATTACGAAGATGGCAGTATTTCATTTATTTTCTTAGTAACAAAAAACTATTATATTTATTTATGTGTTTATTACTTATTATTTAATAATACTAAAGGGAAGCACAATAATATGATTTGATACCCACCCGTGTATATGATTTTTAAATCTTTGTTTATTCGTAAAATAATAAATGCCGTCTTTTTTAATTCGTTCATTTTAGTTTAACGTATTTAAAAAAAAATTAAATAGAGGGGATGGGGCTTAGAATCAGGTTGGGCTTGGGGCCCTCCAACTTCTTAATCCGCCACTGGCCAAGTGCCCGGCCAGGGCCGGATGGATAGAAATCGCACCAAACCAACTTTCGGGTTGTTGACTTAGAAGAAGAATATTAAAAGGAGTAGGTAATTGAAAATACATATAACGTTTGACCCTTTGGGTAGATAATCCAGGAAAATATTATACTTTGGGTCGCAATCAAATTTTTTTTTCGTAGAAATAATGCGTTTAGTGAATCCATGCCCAAGTGCATAACTAGACCGCATGCACTCCGCGTTACATAGCGTAGTTGTGACGTCTCGTGGGGGTGTGGAATGTAAACACGGGCCAAGGTCTCTGCTGATGTTTGACTTTATGATTTCAGCGATAGGCGTCACCTTCACATATCTAGCGCTGAGAATTCGTTCCTGGAATATAATAAGAATCAAGTTTACAACATTTCTTGGCTTCTAAATGGATTATTCATCATGGGAACTCCACTTAATTTCTCGACATTCATGGAAGACTTAATGAAGGAATAGATGGTCAAAATGTCTTTTGGATCACCTTTTAAAGAATACAAACTATTTTTTTTTCTGTCAAAATTTATAACATTTTACCATCTTAATTTTTAACTCTACCCGCTTCGGTGGCCTCTTGGTCTAAGGCGATACTCTCGCAATATACTAGACCGCCGATGAGGGGAGATTGAGCTTTGAGTCTCGGTCGGGTGAACTGTTTTTTCCCTAAACGGTTTTCCACTCTTCCTCCACGCAAATGTGGGTACACTTCCTATAAATTTAATCTTCATCTTTTTTAGCGCATTAGCGTAATTAGTACATAAACGTATAACTTGAACAGGTAGTAAGACATGGTGCAAAAAAACCTATTTTCTAAAAAGTTTCTTTCCACTAGAAACATACTATATGTTACTCATACACACGACACGGTTATTTTCCACAGCGATCCCACTATTTACTCTTGTCTAGCGTTTATCACATGTTGATTTTTGGGGTAGACGACTGGCCACACTCGATCAATGGAGATCTAAAGGTGACTTTTAAGTTCCAGACAAGACTATCGGAGGTAGGTTTCTTTGCTCAACCACAAAGAGCTGTTTTCCTAGACGCACGCTTTGGTGCCTTGATAGCTTATCAACGATCGAACCTTTTTTATTTGTAATAAGTATTTAACTTGTACCTACTCAATCGACTGATTATACTACTAAACAATTAACAAACTACGGCAGATTGAGAGGGAAATTAGGTTTCGAATCTCGGTCGGGTTTACTGAGGATTTTTTTTTCTCAAAAAATTTCACTCACCCTCCACACAAGTGCTGGCACACTTTTTCTTGTTAAATCTTCCTCATCCCTAACACATAAGCGTAATTAATAGACTACATAATGCGTATAACCCAACCTGTTAGTAATACGCCGTAATAAGAAACTAACTAATTCTAAAACAGACACAACACCCAGTCCCCCAGTCATTAATTCCTCACTGTGAAAGGGGAAGTCCCAATCTCAACATTGGTACAATTTTTTGGGCTATGCAAGGAATCGAATCCCGGATCCTTAACTTATTGGGCAGACGCTTTACCCACTATGGTAAACTGTCTAACTAATTCTAAGGAAACAGGATGATAAATGCGGATTTTAAGGGACTAGTTCGGCACTTGTCTGTTTCTAAAGTGTATTTTTTTAGCTAATTATTTTGAACAAGAGTTGAAGAGTTCACATTAATGCTCTTAAATATTCGAGGTATATAACGTGCACTTTCTGAACTTACTGATTATATAAGCACACAATAATTTCCATGAGCGAGAGTGAAAGAGCCTACCAATATTTTTGCAAAGGTATTTTCACATACCGGTACTATCAGATTTCTTTAACATGCCATCATCGACATGGGAACGACGTTTTTATTTTCCCTCCAGGTGACCTGGTGGTCTAGGGGTAAGGTGTCAGACTTATGTGCTGAGGGTCCGGGGTTCAATCCTCGGTCTCGGCACAGATTCATCTGATTGCCAAACCCATCCTTCACCTCTGACAAGATGTGTATTAATCACAACTTGTGAATGTGAGGAATGCCAGGCCTCTACCGTGGTTCGGATTCCACGTTAAACTGTAGGTCCTCCATTTCATCTCACAATCCCCCTACCATTACACATTAGCGTAAGTGCGTATAACCCGAACGGGTAGTAAGACGCGGTGCTAATAATAATAATAATAATAATAATACTTCCCCTCCAAGAAAGTTGTGCTACGGATTTTTATCGCTTGAGAAAAATCCGTTGACCTCTGCTGGGTTTGAACCCACGAACATCGGATACTGAGACGAGCACTTTACCCCAACACCACCGAGGTTGACTTTATCATAATTATTAAACCAATACGCTCTAGTTCTAGTATACCAACTATTCTGGTATGAAAAATACTATCTGACAGCTTTAAAGTCACTAAAACAATTTTAATGTACTCATACGTCAAGTCATATGATCTATATGGATCACACAATAAAAATAGTAGATTATGTTTAGCTGCACTGGGATTGAACCTTGGTCCTTAAGACTTAACATTCGCCCTCTTAGACTACTTGAATGAATGATGGGGGTCATTGTTCTCGTCTTAAGATCTATTTCCTACTCGCACATTCCGCTTAAACACACAGTATTTGTACACAGTGTTGCAATAACACATTCAATCCGTCATACCCACTCAAATCAAAGTGTGTCATTCCGAACCATAATATAAATATGTTTTTTAGGAACAAATCTAACTACTCATTGTACTTAAACTCTTAATTTTTATAGGAGGTGACCTGGTGGTCTAGGGGTAAGGTGTCAGACTTCTGTGCTGGGGTCCGGGGTTCAATCCTCGGTCCCGGCATAGATTTATCTGAATGCCAAACCCTTCCTTCACCTCTGACAAGATGTGTATTAAACACAACTTGTGAATGTGAGGAATGCCAGGCCTCCACCGTGGTTCGGATTCCACGTTAAACTGTAGGTCCTCCATTTCATCTCACAATCACCCTATCATTACACATTAGCGTAAGTGCGTATAACCCGAACGGGTAGTAAGACGCGGTGCTAATAATAATAATAATAATTTTTATAGGAAGCACCTCAGATGGCAGCTATAAAAGTTACTAGATATAGTTTACGTATTAATACGTCAAGTTACATTGTTTGCAGCGGTCACTTTTGCTATCTGTCACCATTACCCATAAATTAACAAAATTAATAGAGTAAAATGCCATCATGGTTGACAGCAAAATATATATTTGTATTTTCTTAAAGTTTTTTCCTATGAAATTGGGTTAGATAGTGACAACTTATCCACACTGATGGCCGCGTAGTGAAAGAGGCTAGATTCGTGACGCACAGTCACAGTTGACGAGGAGGTCATGGCTCGAATCTCATCTGGCTGTTGGGTGTACCGGGGGTAGTTTTCCGCATAGGACGAACACTGTAGTTTTCTCATGCTCTCTCCACGCACATGTGGTTGCTCTTTCCCTAACCTAAGCTTCTCATACTCACCGTTTATACTAAGCAGCTAATAATCCTTGCATCAAAACTCACTAAACTGTATAATGGTGACGAGGTCCTCAACCAGTTTTGTCCGACACACGTGCTCTTGCTTTCCCGTAACGGAGTGTACATGTCTCCTACTTATTTCCAACCTTGTAAAATTCCTCCCGCGAGTTCAACACGCCTGAAGAGACCCGTGGTCTGGTGGTTAAGAAGGTCGGCTGTGTCTCGAGATTCCCTAGTTTTAGCCCAGGTGTGTACAGTCTAACTTTGATAGGAAGAAAAAATATCTATATTCACGTTTTCATAAATCAGTTAATCAAACCTTAAACTATCACTTTTGATAGCTCTTATCAAATACCGATAAAATAATAATAGTAAAATATTAAGTGTTGACATAAAAATGTATATTTTCTAAAAATACTTTTTGATCGAGCCCTACTATAGTTAGTTATGTTTTGGGGATGAAATGAAAAATGAAAAACATTGATGTTATAAAACATAAAATATTACTTTTTTAGGAAAACTTTTTTTGGCTGATCCATTTACTAACAACCTGCATTATAGAAGTGCATTTGAAATAAATTAAATGGATTTTTAATCTCAATATTAATTCAAACAAAGATAATAATTAATAATTCATAATATGTGTGCTTTTTTTTTTTCAAATAGCATTATTTTTATTTGTTGTATATTTATGAATCTTAACAAATATAAATGCGCGCACGCACTGGCTTGGGCAGCGTTGCAAGTCATCGGTGATCGACAATCACTTACCAACACACATCATTGGATATCAGCACACAATTTAACAACATTGTGATACTGCACTGTCTGTATGAAGAGGACTACATCTAAATTAATTTAAATTAGTTTAAAAATGACACCTGGACAAGGGAATCGAACCCGGGACATTTGTATTAATGCGCCAACGCTCTACCACTGAGCTATCCGGGATTCGTCACGTGCTAAATAGGTACTTAAAAACCGTTTAGTTATGGAAAAAAGAAAGAAAGTACTATATGATCTAGGCCTAGTCAATATTACATACGTAAAGTCTGTTCAGCGTAGGAATTGTTTTCTGAAAGGCCTTTTTCCCTGCCAGTAGGATTTTGGTAGGAAAAAAGAACTTTAAGAGAGTAATTCCTACCATAAATAGAGTATATTTTGTTTTCCTAAGTATATTTTGGGGAAAATATGTTTAGCTTGATATGTTGTGTAAATATTAGGACTAGTTAAAATAGGCACAAATCTAATTAAGAATAAAATTAAATCGTTCATTTTACGTCGATTTGCTGTATATGTAGTAGGATTACATACATACATACATACATACATACTGTCAGATTTACCCCACCCCAACTGCAATTTTTGTTTAAGAAAAACATATTACAATTGTTTTGCCCTTCACCTTGGTCAGAACCACTTGGTCGATAACACTCGACACTAGGACTTAACCAAGCCAATCGCGAAAACTCGCCTAATAATATCGCGAGCTACAGATACCACCGCCATCTGTGATTCGGGAGGGTTGTCGTTATATTGCCAGGTATACTATACAAGATTATAGTCTAAGCGGCATTTCATTGACTGAAACAACGAACACACAGGCTGCATATCATTGGAATTGCGGTAATCATGTATTGTTTACTTGGTGGCCCAACAGCCCTTTAGATTCACAGATGGCTCGCGATACTATTGTTCGCTCAGATGTAGCTGACTATTGCCACACGTCCACCACAGACTCTGCCATTAAACTAGGAGTGAAGAATGACCCTGAACACGGGATGGATTCTGGATAGCTCAGTGGTAGAGCATAGGTGTGCTAAACCAAAGGTCCTGGCTTCGATTCCCGTGCTCAGGTCTCATTTTTCAACTAATTTAAATTAAAACATCAATGACGCCAAAAAAAAAACATTGAACTATCAACATCGAAAATATCGACTTTTGATGTCCTTCCCTAGTTTGTGCTGGACCCTGACGATAGGAGTTTATACCCAGTTCAATGTACGGGGGGGGGGGGGGGGGGGGTCATCTGTTCCATTCATCACATTTTCGTTGTTGTCAAGTGAATGGAGCATAACCCCGGCGTTTTCTAGTTAAAGTGCAATAGTGGATGTAATATCCGGGTTAGTCGCTCTTGAGATGGGTTTTCAAGAAACTTCTCCTTCCTTGAATATATCGCCCGAAGGCTCTTGTCAGAGAGTCGTAAATCCTTGTTAGTGCTGTATTAATATTGAGAAGAGCGGGATGATTAGGGTCTGCTCAGCGGTTTACTACAAGAGGGGAGCATAATAAAGTTGATGGTTTGACGCACTAGGTTAGGTAGACCTGCTTGCTTTTAGGGCACTAACCTCAAGGCGCCTGCCCATTTTATATATAAGCTATGAATGGCCTGAGAAAAAAATGAGCCTAAAATTGGCTTATTAATATTATTATTATTTGAGATACTGAACCGACTGATTATATAATCACATGACTTACAAACTAACTTTAATCTAGAGCATACAAAACACGCAGCACCAGCTAGTAACCTATCACTCTTAAAGGGGGAAACCCACATTTTACCAATGATACATATTTCGGCCATTCTGGAAATCTAACCCGCGACCCTTAGCTTACTGGACAGACCCGCTCCAGACAGAGCTAAGGTGTCAGACCTGATTAAGATAAGTGTATTATCTTATTTTTTCTTCATGTGCCCCGCCACATCTTACTAAATTCTGTTCACCGTAGGAATTGTTTACTGAAAGTCCTTTTTCCCTACCAGAAAGCTATTATATAGTAGGATATTGGTAGGAAAAAATACCTTTCAGAGAGTAATTCCTACCGTGAATGGAGTATACCTATCCGAGTTATAGGCATATTTACTTTAGAAAGATAGGAAAGAGTAAGGTAGAATTGATCAGGTAAGATATACACGTTTTTATCCACATAAGGGTTCATAGTATTTTAAACACACTTTTTAATCTTTGCTACAAGTTTAAAAGAAGCCTAATGTTTTTTGGGGGAGGATAGACAACCTTTCTACTCCCACGATGCCTGACATAACTAATAGAGGCAGTTGTTTTCCCCACACCATCACCTAAGGGACCTTGACTCAGCCTTGACTTACCTTCTTTTCAGATCCCAACTGTCGACGGCAGCTGTTAGCCGAGGCAAAGGCTGTGAACTCTGGATGTATAAGAGTCGTGCTCGGAGGAATCGGTCAGATTTATTTTAAGAGATCCGAGAGTAATGACCTGTCTCCCGTGGTGGGAACCCAGACATTGCCGACTGGTTGGGTATGAGGGGAGGGTCGGATCCAGCATGCGTGCCTCGGCTCCTACGTTGTTGGAACGCCTAGCTTTGACCCGGGGGGTTTGATTCTCGAACTGCTGCTTCGTAGATGCACCCCCTTCTCCTTGTATATTCTCTCTCAGGCGAATTCAGAATAAGTTGCTTTTAAATTAATCCGTGTATGTCATGTTTGTAATGGGCCAATTACAGTTGGAAGCCGGAGGAAAGACGATGCAGAGGAATGCATGGACTCTAGCAATTACAAGGAAGTCAACCTTAGCCGTGTGATTATATTAACCAACTCGAAAACATTTTTAATATTCTCTCTTCCTTAAGATAATACAAATATGCAATACGACGAGTTGTCAATATCACAGTTTCTAGGACAACTGCGGTTAACGCCATGGACACCAAATTATGAGATAGTGAGTTTGAAATAGCTTTATTTTATTCTGGCATCTAGGCTCAAGATCGTCTTTTATCCAGTAGCTTCCTGACCCTCAACCCATCTTATTTTCTGTATACACTACTGTCACTAGCGTAAAAAAAAATCACTATCAGAGCCCTTCTTTATTTGATGTTGAAAGCTAAGGTCTAAAATTCTTCGACAGTATTGGTAGGCATTAGGGCTGGTCGATTTAATGATTTTGACATCGCGATATATTACAATAGTTATATTATCATAAAAAAACTATGCATCACGGTACACGATGTATCGTCATCGTTATATCGTGGTGGACGATAGACCATGGTAGACGATATGTCGTGGGGGAAGATATACCTTGGTAGGCATCCAAAATCGTAATATCGGTGTATATTTGTAAATGTTAAACCGGGTTTTCGTGATATATTGATATATCGTCCAACCCTAGTAAGCAACACCTAAAAATACAACGCTGAATTACTAAGCGTTTGCTATTGTTATGACAGGTTTGCCTCGTAACTTGTTGTGATTAAGAGGTATTTAACGAGCGACTGATTGTATCAGCAAATGCCTTACAAACTAACTTGAACAGAACCCTCTTTGGTGGCCTCATGGTCTAAGGTGTCATTCTCGCAATAGAATGGATTGCCGATGACAAGGATATTTGGGTTCGATCCCGGTTGGATGTGCTGAGCGGTTAAAGGGGATTCCTAAATGGTTTTCCACTCTGTTTCTCCACACATATGCGAGTACACCTCCTTTCATCCTTAACATATTAGAGTAATTACTAATTAGTATACGCGCGTACAACCCAACGGGTAGTGAGTGATACGTGGTGCTAAAATAAACTCAACAGACACAAAACTCTGTTCCCCGGGCGTCAATTCTTCACGGTGAAAAGGGAATAAATACCACCCTCACCCTTCCTACAGCCCTTTCACCAAGTGTAGATCATTTTTTGGTAGTGCTGGTAATCGAACGCGGTAGAAAGTCTGCTACAGATGGAGCCAAGGTGTCTGAAATAATGTTATTTTGTTACTGTTGCGCTTAGTCGCGAAGCCGTGATAACAATGTATGCGCTGTTAATTATCGCCCTCTGTCGTGACTCACGGCATACGGTATCACAACGTGAACAAGTCGGTCGAGTACAATCCTCATTTCTCCTTTGGAAATAAGATTCTTATAATATTAGGAAGATAAAAATGTCATTTTATCCTTACTCTTCTTCTCTTACCAAAAATATAGGCACCGCGCGTTTGATGCGTATTGCGCTGGTAGTGGTATAATCCTGAAACAAAAAAGTACACCCGACCGAGTTTCGAACCTCGATCTCCCGTCATCTGCATTCTAATCTACTGCGCTAGTAGCGCGTTAGAACACGCGGCTACCGAAGCATATTTTATTATATTAATTTCCATAGACTGAATCGTGTAAAAATTGTCAGAAAATAAAATAAATAGTTGTTGTATTGTAGGATGTTAAAATATATATAAATAGATCATATTTAAGATTAAATTATCTCTTATTTGGTTAATTTAAAAATTGAGTAGTCATCGTCTGTAGGTGGAAATGACCTTTTTTTTAATATAAAAATGCCAAATCTTCAATTCAAATTTATGATCGAGCTTCAAAAAAAAAGTCGTGTTTTCGGAGGGATCAATGGAAAAAATAGAGAAAAGTACTATCTGCTGTATCTATAAAGAAGATTTGAACGGTGCATTATATTTTGAAACGATATCATGGGAACGATTTTATAGTTATTATATCAGGGGTATTGATGAAAATGATAAAAAGTTAAAAATACCTTTGGGAATAAACAAAGGTTTTTTCTGTTTCTTATCAACGCTTCTGATACTACCTATTGAGGTTATACACATCTTAATATATATAATTCTTCTGTACGTGTGTATGTCACTGAACTCCTCCTAAACGGCTGGACCGATGTTGATGAAATTTTTTGTGTATGTTTGAGTGGGTCCGTGGATGGTTTAGATTCACAATTGGACCTGGTAGGTGGCGCAGGAATTTTTTTGGGGGGGGGGGGGGATTTTTGTTTTTTTTAGATTTTTCGCATATCAGAACATGTAACCTCAAAATTTCCCCCCCCCCCCCCCACCACCACCACCCAATATTTATAGTAATGAATATAATATTAATAATTGACCGTAAAAACCTTCTGAAAAGTTCATAAATAATTGAACTTCTGAGAATAATTCATAGTTATGTTTGTTTTTCAATACAGGTGATATTTGAGGAGTTGTGGGCGAAATGCCAAAAATGAAAAGATCTTTTATTTTGTATGTTGTCTTGACAAACACTGAATTTGTAATATTTGTGTTACTAAATAATTGGAATTCATTGTGAATTTGTAATTGTGATGATCACATAGTATTTGTTTTACTATCGAAATCAATTATGCCACCCAAACGAAAAGCCAACGTTCGGGCAGGACAACGTCTGTCGGGTCCGCTAGTATATTATAATTCATATCTTGGGTTAGGGAGAAGGAAGCATTTTAGTTTTAATCTACCCCCATTTTCATAGAGGGGGTGTGGGAAACTATGTAGGGAAAACAGACCAGACCGGGATTCGAACTCCGATCTCCCCGTCTTCAGCAGGTTGATCTAACACGAGCGTGAAGCCTAAGACCATTCGGCCACTGAATTGGGTATGTTTTATTTTTCCAAAATGTCATGTGTATGTTGGTTTTAAGCGTTAATGATACATTTGCTACTTTCTTTGCTTTAATAGCCTATTTTCCCTCCTAATTACCTATTTTTATGAAATATTTTTGTACCAATTTTAATAAGTGTCCTCTTTTTTGCTTCCAAAGTTATGGTTACCCTGATTATAAGGCGTTAAAATGTGCATACGTCTACCTTGTAATTTTAGAGGTTACACAATATAAGTTCAGTATCCATTTCAAACTTCGGTCAATTAAGCTAGTTGAGCAATAATCTGGATTAACTTTATGAAAAGCATTATAATAATTATTGTTACCCACTTCCGTGACCACATGATCTAACGTGCTACTCTCGTGTTAGACTAGATTTTCAAAGATGGGAAGATCGGTGTTCGATTCAGGCCGGGTGCACTGAGGGAAGTTTTTTCATAATGATTTTCCACACTCCCTCCACGCGAATACGGGTGCACTTCCCCTAAATTAAACCTTCCCAATCCCTGACACATTAGTGTAATTAGTAAATAAGCATATAACCCGGATGGGTAGTAATGCGTGGTGCTAAAAAAATACTATTATGTGTATATTTGACATGTTTTTGTATGTTTACTAACATCTGTAACACTTTTAAAAAAATTTGCCACATCAACGCTTCATGAGTTCTCACTAGTTCTCTCAACAGCTAAACGCAGTACCTGTAGGTTATTTCACTGACGTGGTCTTCATCCTCTAATTACGCGGAAGCTGTCGCAGTTGTTTCTTCGTACTGTGTTTCCGAACGGGCAGTAAGAACAAACTAAACTAAATTCCATTCACGGTAGGAATTACTCTCTGAAAGGTCTTTTTTCCTACCAATATCCTACTATATAATAGCTTTCTGGTAAGAAAAAAGGCCTTTAGGAAAACAATTCCTACGGTGAACAGACTTTATGCCACGTAAGTTGTGTCCCTTTGAGTAAAATTGTTAAAATATGTTTAGGAACCTCAATTAAATATAGTTAAAAATACAGGCTTATTCTTCCTCCTCCCCCCACTCCTCCTACCCGCCTTACTATCGCCAATGGGGTAGGGATGAGGAAGGTAGATTTGAGAAGAAATTTAACCATATTTTTGCGGAAGGGATCTATTTAGGAAAAACCACCCTCGATACACCTGGTCAAAATTCGAACCTCAACCTCCCCGTAACTGGAAAACCATAGACCAACTAGGTGAACCTGAAATTTAGTCCGCATACCCACGATGTATGTGCCAATATCTCGACAGATTTGTTTATCAGGTGAGAAAGATGTGGGAAGGGGGGAGGTCTCGTTTCTCATCGCCGCCTGATAAAGGCGGGAACCTGGACGTCGCGTTGAGTCCTTCCACGTGGTCTCCTATGTCAGACCATCGATCACCGCGAGGACTGCCTGAGTCACCCAGACAATCGATAGTACGAGTGACTCATGCTCGCTCTCTACCTCGTCCCCTTCCCCGGGGATACCCGTCACCCTTACCTGTTTGTCAGGCTCCTTTGGTATGTGTCGTGTTGCTCAGGTTTATTATACAATACTTTTAAATGAACATTTGGTATAAACGATTGCCATTTGCACATATTAATTTAAATATACGTCTTAAAACGATACCTGGACACGGGGATTGAATCTGGAACCTTAGACTGATACTACTTGTTTCGATTATTGTATCCAAGCTATCATTTCTCAGATTATTAGCAGAATATCACCGTCGGTGGACACGTTAGCTAAGGCGCCAATCTCGTCTTGTGTTCCGGTTACTGGTAGGTCGAGGATCGAATCCCGTTCGGGTGGAGTGATTTTTTTACAAAGTTTTTTTTTTACTCACACGAAAAAGCGGATGCGTTTCTTCTAAATCACAACTTATTCCTTCCTATAGGACAGGTCGTGGGTGAAATCTGATCCATGATGTTTGTGTTTGATCTTTTAAATCTCTATAGTCCGGTTTTTGTATTTGTTTTATTTCAAAATGCAACGTTCACTTGGGATAACACATGATAGCCGCCATCTCTCCCGAATCATTCGTAATGTGTACGAAAATATAACTAAACCTTGATGTTCTTACAAATAGATACTTGAAGCCTCTTTTAGAAAATACAAACATATCTCTCAAAAGTGACAGCTGCATTTAAAATGCTGTCGCATATGTCCATTTGTAATAAAATTGGGGTGTACCTGTACGATCTTAGTTATTATGGATTATTTGACGATTTTTACAAACTAAAGATATCCCATGACATTCAATTTATATAAATAATAAACACTATAAATTTGCTTTGCTCCTGATTACAATTTTTTTGCTAGTTTTTGTACTAATGAGAAAGTAGATCTTTTAAGTTAGTTGATATTTCTATAGAACTACCTTAACTTGTAAAATTAAGCAAGAATATAGCCCTTTTTTTATTTTGCAGTCTTACTAAATTTAAATATTCGTTGTGAACATCTGTCAGTTATGCAAGCTTAGAACTACAGACGACATGCCTTCCTTCAACAGCAGGCAGCTATGCGAGTCTTTAACCACAGACGACTGATGACGGGGAGATTGTGTTTCGAATTCCGATTGGGTCTACCGAGTTGTTTTTTTCAAAATAGTTTCCCACTCTCCTTCCACGCAAGCGAATTACCTCTAAAATGCTTCCTTCTTCATTAATAACCCATTAGAGTAATTATCATATATGTATACTGTATAACCTGAACACATAGTAAGATGCGGTAATGAAGAATAAAAAGTATCCAGTAAAACTAGGATTAATTTGTCGTTAATGGTTGGAGTGGTTTGGCTGGATGGAGTCTTATCGCCTTGCTTGGTGTTGTATGGTTGCTGCACAGCGGCCCACACACATCTCCACGATATTGGTTCTTGTCGGCTGTTGTCGAAGATCCGGAAATATCTGCGGTCGAGCGCGAGCTATGCGTACTGCCCACGCGACTCTTGTTGCTAAGTTTAGCGACCGTCTCGCTCCAGCTACTCTTGCCTCCACGGTTCCCTCCTTTTATAAAGGGGGGGGGGGGGGGGGGTTGAGGGTTGGCTCTAGGTGCAGGGACTCTCACAAGGGGCGGCTCGTTTGTTCTTGATAACCAGTGGGTAGGGGGCGAACCCACGTGCCGGACGTCAATTACTGTCGAGAAGAAAAATTACCATGAATTCCACACGTTCTCCAAAAAAAGAAACAAGAACAGAAACAGGTCGCACGACAAGCTCTAAACCAATCACGAGATTTTGGTTAAGTGCAAGAATAGGTGAAAACCTTAACTTCGCCACTAAAATATATATTTTAAGTTATCATTATTATAATCAGCATCATCATTATATATTACTACTACTACTACTACACGTGATTCTTTAGGCTCGAGTTTAAATAGTTTCAACTCTCCGCTGTCGTTATTCTTGTGGTATCCAATCATCGTTCACGTGGTCCAAACTTTCACAAAATACCATTTGTTTTAAATTATGTTTTTCTTTTAACAGTTTTTACGTCTGCTAGCTGTCAGTTACCACCACTCCTATGGTAAATGTATTCTAGTTTGTGTTGCAAAATAACATGCCTCATTACACGTTTATGCGATCTTGTGAATCGCTACGCTATTCAAGCTTTATTGTTCTCAACCACGCATCCCTCAATGCCGAGCGAGAGTTCCAAAACTATGCCCACAGGTGTTGAGCTGGTCAATTTTCAATTTTGTAAAATTTTCTTTTCTACACGGAAAATTTTCTAATTATTTAAAATAAATAGAACTATTTTTAGAACCGTTCGGTTACACTTATGTATCAATCACGCTAATGGTATTAACGATAAGGAAGGCTATATTTAGAGGAAGTGTACACGCATTTGCGTGAGTTGGAGTTAGGGTGTAAAACCATTTAGGAAAAAACCCTCAGTACACCCGACCGAGATTCGAGCTTCGATCTCCCCGTCATCGGCAGTCTAGTCGAGTCTACTGTGAGAGTGACGCTTTAGACAACGCTGCCACCGAAGCGGGCTAGATAGAACTATTGTAATCTAGATATCTTAAGTAAGGTTACACTTGATTTTAATTTATCTTAGGGGCGCTAAAGACCAGAAGCATTATCAAATAAGCTGCGATAATTCAATAAAAGCTATACTAATAATTATCTTATCACACTCACGTGTCAACTACAGCGTGTGGTGGGGCCTGTCGGGCCTGCTGTAAAATAGATGGGCTTTTTTTTAGCTCCATGTCTTAGTAATCATTCGGATTACACACTTATATACTAACTCCGCTAATGTGATTGGATTGAATTTATTGTAAGTTTACCCGCATTTGCTTGAGGAGAGAGTGGAAAACCATTTAGAAAATCTCAGCACACGAATCGGAATTGACCCTCGATCTACCAGTCATCGGCAGTCTTGCCTACGGTTAGAGTGACACCTTAGACGATGCGGCCACTGAAGCGAGTGCCCCAGCTATGTTAATTCTTCAATATTATAATCAAAGACTAGACGAATACACTTTCCTCTGGGATTAAATTATTTGAAATTGAAAAAAAAAAAAAATTACCGGGACATGTTCCTGTCTACCGACAGTATCTACCTCTGGGTACTGGTCCCTCCACCTCTGTCGTGAACGGAAGTAGAACAGGACAGTATAGTTTTACCTCGTCACGCACCGGAAACGAGGTATGTCTGAAACCGTATGTTTGCACACACAAACACACGTTGGCGGTGGTGTGTCGTTATGTTGGGTGCATCTGGCCTACTACCTCCTTGACCGGTGGCCTACCTTCCTGTTTAGGCTCGAGGTATGTGTACTCTGCGACCACTTTTCTTGGTTAGTACACTCCTGTTCCAGTATCGACAGTTAGCATGGTGGATACAATCAAGGAAAACCTGGAAAAGTCAGGGAATTATCATTAATTGGATTAAAAATACGGCTAATTCAAGGAATTTAAATACTTATATATACAAACGATTAATTTCCACCTAAACACTGAAATAAGTTAGGAGATTTTTTCCTCGCATTTTAATAAAACTCATTACCTAAAAATAGATTTCTGCTAATTAGATAGTTTTACAGAAAAATTTTCCATGACACATTTATACAGTGCCACAATAAGGTGAGGATTCAGAGAACGTGAGAAAATAAGTTGTTTTTTGTAGTTTTGCTAGCAAAACTTTTTTTTTTTTGCCAAAATAAATTAAATATTGCTCCAGACACATATAGAGTTTAATTTTCTTCCCATGATGATATCAACAGTTGTTGAATATCTGTCATGGGCATATTAACATCTAACGATAAACTTTTTAAATGAAGAACAAATGTCAATAAATTACAGAACATCCTCGACAGATATTAAACAACTGTTGATATCACCATGTGAAGTAAATTAAACTCTATGTTTGTACCGAAGCAATATTTGATTTATTTTGACCAAAAATGTTTTGCTATAAACACGGCCAAAAAAAACACACCTTTTCTCGCGTCCCCTACATTCCCGCCTTAATGCTTAAAACGTTAAGTGATTTAATTCTACGGTGCGTTATTTCAAAATATAATTCACGTCAAAATAAAGTATAAAGATTCCAACATGACTTTTTCCTTAACAACCCTAAAGTTTGAGTTTTATCATTAGAAAAAAATGTGTGAAAATTAAACATTAGCTCATTTTCAACTATTTTTTAAGCATATTTGTGGATCTATGAGATATTAGGGTTGATGAAAAAGGCCTTACTCTCAAATACGGCCATTTTTTGATAGGCTCCCTATAGAACATTTTAAGGTATGTAAGAACTAGCAGCGAGCTTTTCACTTTACCTTGCGATAAGAAGTTTAAAGTTTTGTTTCCCCTCTTATTGACATAACAAAGGATGGTTGTAGGTGAAGGGTGAATGGAAGTGTAATATTTTTTTAAAATAAAACCAGCAGAATACGGAATTTATATGATTATTTTTCTACTTATTAGTTCCCTACTCTGGACACCCTCTGTTTTTGGTGTCTTTAAGATGGAAATATAAGATAAATACTATCACTAAAATTATATCTCAAAACAAATTCATCATTGATTAACTTGGATTTGTTATTAACCAATAGCATTGTATTAATGTAGAAGTTTGCAGTGACATTGCACATCATCGTCACCGTTTACAAACATTTTAGATCGAAGGAGTCCTTATACCAGAAAAAAATACGTACCGTAGCTCTCATAAAATTGTTCACACCAATATTATTAGTTTTAATAACAACATTTAAATTTTACAAGCATAAAACTAACGGAAAACATCACATGTTCCGGCCGCGCCTTTGGCAAATGTCCTCTATTGAGATTTGAAAAAAATTGGCAATCCTAATTACTGAGGCTATTTTATATTATTAAAGACAGACAAAGAATATTCTAGAATCGCCTCATGTTTCCTGAGGTAACTGACGGAGCCCAAGGTCTCCGCAAAGTACAGTTTGAAAAACGCTTTCTAAGATACACTAGAACATTTGTTTTAGTCTTTGCCGGTGTGGAAGTATTTTCTAAATTCACTTTTTGAGTGGGTTACCAGAATTGTTCATAATAATATATATATATATATATATAATTTTATATATATATATATATATATATTTAATATAACTGTTTGTGAATTTAATGACTGTTCGTAATCTATAAGTATAATTAACTGATTAGGTCGTTTGATCTGCTCTTTGAACAGTGACTCACGAGAATGTAATCTGTTTTGTGGCTCTCCGAACTGGGATGACTAGTTCTTCTACTAGCCGGATATTGTGATCACTGAATTGTGAAATGGTAGGTTAGTAACTACTGGATGGCACCGGCTGCTTCTTGTAGTCGGTCACCCACTTGATGACACTGATTCAACTTGTAGACGGTCACCCGTTGTAAATAATGCCACACATCGCGCTTATTCTTTTTTACTTACACATTAATGTAATAACTAAATAAGGTTTAGGAAAATTACCCGCATTTGCGTGAAGTGAATAAAGAACCATTTAAGATAAAAACTTAAATACATCTAATCGCGATTCGTACCTCATACATACCCGTTACAGAAACACCAGACGATACTGACGCTTTGTCTGTGTATCAGCCGAGTTGAGTTAATTACGTTAGCAACTAAATAAATAAAATAAACTGGTGGATACATAGTCTTTCATTTCTATTATCCTCGTCATTAGCTCACTGGCGTACTTTTAAAATTGTTCATATAAATATTTGAACTAATTAACCTTGTCAAATGATATGTTCTAAGTAATTTCAATATTAACGTCCTCAATTTGTGTTCTCTGTGTGATCATATACTTAGCCTTTTCAGCGTTCACTTCTAAGCATATTTCTTTTTTAGCCTCTAATAAAATTTCTGCATTTATTGCAAAAGCTTCCTTACTATTTCCTAACAAAGCTAAATCATCTGCGTATCCTAATAGCTGCATTGTACTGTTTAATGTCAACCCTTCCCTAATCTCTTGCATACCCCTTAGTATACTTACTATAAGGCTGTATTAAAAAGTAATGGGGAAAGTGCGTCTCTTTGTTTCAAAACATTATGTATTTCAAAAATATCTGAAAAGTTACATCCAACCCGTACTGCGGCAAACATACCTCGGTTAGCTTTACAAGATTTTTTGGGTATCACCACGTTCGGACTGTACTTATATCTTAGTTACGCCAATGAAGCAAGGACTATAAAGGTAGAATTAAGAGGAAATGCATCTAAATTTAAGTGGAGGGAGATTAGGAATTCATTAAGAAAAAAATAGAAAGGTACACCCGGCCAGGATTTGCACCCTCGCCTTTCCTTCACAGGAATTAAGTTTTTGGTTACTCTTGGAAACCCCCCCCCCCAAAAGCAGAAACTTCGGGAAGAGTTATCTAGTGGAGTAGAAGCCTTGAGACCATAGATCTATGACTAGGTGGAAAAAAAATAGGTCGAGGTTTTAACATAGAGATACTTTACACGCAGTTTTGAAACACGACTCCTCGAGAGAAATGGGTCAATGTTTCCATATCCGAATAATGTATACTCGGGCGTTGAAACATGACTCATTGATGAATACATTTGAGCTTCGTAACCATTGTGCTGTTGACATGTTTCTCCGAACAAACGTAGAGCTAGATTCCCAGGGTCATACCTCAATAGTTATACTTTTTTTTAATGAAGATAAGGTGTCTCTTGGTGGAGTCCCTCAACAGGTGAGGGTAAGGAATTTTTACAGCAAGACATTTTTTCAAAGCAATTTTGTATGCTTTATTAATTTTTTTAAGACTTATGTAAGCTACTCGACTAAGTATTAAGGAGAAATACAAACATTCACTACTGTATTAGTATAATTTTCTGGAGAAGAGGTGTTGACCCCCATATGCATTCTTCCCTCCCCGGTACGGGGCAGTGAACCCAATAAATCTTCTAAATCTGTGTTCCTTCGTTCTTGAACACTTCTCCTATTGAGAGTAAATCAGCGTTTATTTCAGCTCGACATCATACCTAGCCGCTCTGATGGCTGAATGGTTAAAGGCGCTAGTCTCGCCTTGTACTACCTCGTTTTACTATTAGTAACATTAAAAAATATAAAGACGGATCAATGATTCCTTCTAAGGGGTAAGCAGGCGAAGGGAAATTTTGAGAGAATATGCATCAGTACTAGCGTGGAGAGAGGCTGAAAAAGTTGTCAAAGTGATACATTGCATGTGAAAAAAACTTCAAATACGCCCGGATGAGATGTGAATCTTGACCTCCTTTTCACGGGCAAGCGTTAAACTTCCCAGTTAAAAAATTGTGGTTACTTCAACTCTTGTGTGTGTTATAATGCGGTTTTTTTTTGCATCCATCTGACATTTCCTAAAAAAAACTGTGCGTGTGGCCGACAGAAAAATGCTTCCTGGAAACGATAAAAATGGGGCTACCCATACCCGGATGTATAAATGTGGGAGTTGTTACTTTGCTAAAAAAAAGTTCCTAGATGATTTCTTATTCTTGTCCTGTTCAAATGGATGTACCATATTTTTTTAAGCGTGTGCAAAAAGTTCAACTGCTACTGGTATGACATTTTAAGTGCACCGCAGTTTATGAAGTCATCACATCCGATCCGCCCTGCCGCACTATCGCAACAACCGGGTCTTGCGTTCTTGACATAAGTGTGCCTGCACTTCCGCTAGCCCCGGGAGGGAGGTGGGGGTACCGTGGTCGGTTGGCCACAAGATACGTATAACAGCAGTACATAGGTTGAGTAACGCGCTGCTGCTGCTTTCGGGTCAGTGGTCCCGCGGGTAACACTGTGCAAGGGCCTCGCTAGGTTGAATGGGGCAACGCCTCCGAGTGAGATGAATATGGCGCACTCTTTACCGCTCTCTGGCCGTTTGTGATGGGGGTCGGGAACTGTACGCGTCAATTGTCAACATTCGTGTTATCGGTGGCTTGACCTGATTTGACTGAAGAGCAAAAACCAACCAGAGGAGGGGGGAAAAAATATACAATTTCACACATGTTTATTCCTCGCGGGAAATCAAACATGGGGCACTAAAGGTCATTATAGTAGGTAGGAGTCTAGGCCCGCAATACTTGTGACTGAAAGTTCTCGGTTTGAATCGCATTTGGGTGCACTTCTTTTTACTTCACATCCATTACTGTTTCCAGCCTATGGCCTGGGTCAGTTTTTTTATTCAAGCCATCTATTTTCCGCTACCGCTTGCTGGGCCTGTCATAGCTTCATATGCCTTCTAACTTAAGACTAGGACAGGTACAACACCCACTCCCCGGCCGTCAATTTATCACTATGAAAGGGTAAACCCACATTTCACCATTTGATACATTTTCTGCCATGTTGGAAATCGAACCCGGGACCCTTTGTTCAGTAGACAGACATGCTATCGACTGAACTAAGGTGTCGGATATTTTTGTGCACTGAAGGTGGTTTATCACTTGTGTTTATCGCTGTTTATTTTTTATTTACGTCCCACGTTAATGCGAATATACTTTTTATAGCTACTCTTCACGCTTCCCGAATAAGACGTTAAATTTACCAATAAATAGATGTGGAATCTTCTAAAAAGAAGTAAAAACTCAATGTAATCTCCTTTTCTTTTTGTTTTTGATATTAACCCAATTTGTTGCCAATTAATTTATTTTCGTTAGTGCTTAGACCACTGCATAGGTCTATATTTATAACTGGCGTTCAACCCAAATTTATAACATATTCTTAGGCGAAAATGTTTAAGGTAACTAAGAAGTCCGACACCTTAGCTCATTTGGTAGCATGTCTGTCTATTAAGGGTCCCGGGATCGATTTCTGGTATGACCGAAATATTTATCAATGGTGAAATGTGGGTTTCCCTTTTCACAGTGATGAATTAACAGACTGGGGGCTGGGTGTTGTGTCTGTCTTAGATTTAAGTTAGTGTATAAGTTGTGGGCTGATCTCATCAGTCGGTTCAGAAAGTGCATGCTAAATATTTCAAATAAATAAAATAAAATAAGAGGAATGGCGCCGATTTGTCAAAAGCAGTGTTTCTTAAATTATTATTATCACCGCGTCTTACTACCCGTTCGGTTTGTACGCATTTACCCTAATGTGTAATATAAGGGTGATTATGAGTTGAAATGGAAGACCTACAGTTTAACGTGGGATCCGAACCACGGCGGAGGCCTGGCATTCCACACATTCACAAGTTGTGATTAATACACGTCTTGTCAGAGGTGAAGGAAGGGTTTGGTAATCAGATAAATCTGTGCCGGGACCGAGGATTGAACCCCGGACCCCCAGCACAGGGTCTGACACCTTACCCCTAGACAAGGTCACCTGTGTATTTCTTAAAGTATGGTCCTTGGACCACTGGTGGTCCGCAGGATCTCAGGAAGATTAATAATAATAATGATAATAATAGTAATAAATTTTTTTTAAAAATTCACATACAATACAAAAATTTGAAATACAAAAGATTAAATAAGAAATATATTATGCTGTATTTCTTTTCTAGGTAGACACAAGTCCCATAGAAAAGGAAGTCTGTATTAATCTTAATTATTAAGTCAACAAATCTGAACAATTATTTATCAAACATTAGAGGATTTATTTACAGTGTTAAAAATAACAAACTAATTATATGATATTTTTGTTCAATATTTAATTTAATAAATTAATTTTTGTCTTGTATTTATAGTCTTAAAATGGAATTGCCTACAAATAATGATTTTCTTGCATAACTTTTAAATACATAAACCCCCCCTTCCCATACTCGCAGGGACCCGGTGGTCCCACAGTGCGTGTTACTTCAATTTGGTGGCTACCATAACTTTGAGAAATTTTTTTTTTTTTTTTTAATACCAGGCCTCCAACGTGGTTCGGATCCTACGTTAAACTCTAGATTCTCCATTTCATCTCACATTCACCCTACCACTACACATTAGCGTAATTTAGTATAACCCGAACGGGTAGTAAGACGCGGTAATAATAATAATAATACTATTTTTTATAGCTAGCTGTTGGAGGGGCGATAGAGAATAACTACTTGGCATTTACATCGACTTTGCTTGAAGGTATCGATCGCGCTGTTAATCTTCATCCATTGAAAAGCAACTACCTCAATGGATCCAGACAGAGTTGCGCAAATGAAATCTTCTAGTGATGTTTAAGAAGAGTTGGTACATATGGTCACACGTGCCAATGACACCATTTGTGTGTTAAGCGCTTTATTGAAACTATTATTACTAAAACAAACTGCAATAAAACATGTTTGCTCTACCATATACCAGTTTTAAAACCTGTTCTCACACGTGATTCAAGCACAGTCACAACACAGTCTATAGAAACAGACTTTACTTAAAACAGTAACCTTAATTTTTTTTATTGGTACTTAGTTTTTAAATATTTATCCACCCATTCTTTACATTTCTGAAACTCGCACCTGTGGACACGCCTACAAGGCCGTCAGTCTCGTCTAGTTCGGTCGGCGACAGAAATGTCAGGGCTCGAATCTTTGGCGCGTACTCTGTGCGGGTTTTAAATGGTTTCTATTTTCACTTCACGAAGATGGGAGTATATTTCATCTGAATTATACCTTCCTCATCCCTACCCCACTAACGTAACTATGCGAGCTGCTTGAACGGGCCAGAACAAGCTTGTTGTGAATTAACCTTAGATATTCAAGGACTTTGGTGGATGCAGTTTTTATAGTGAATTTTTTTTTGCCATAGTAAATATATGTTTGCTTCAGTAGATACGTTTAACCTAATTTTCTAAATAAATCACTAACTCTAAGCGTGTTTTATTTTGTCACGGATATTGTGGAATTTGAACAGGATTTAAGGTTCATGCTCAAATGCCACACTATGCCATGACCAATAATAATCAATATTAATCACAACTTGTGAATGTGAGGAATGCCAGGCCTCCACCGTGGTTCGGATTCCACGTTAAACTGTAGGTCCTCCATTTCATCTCACAATTACCCTACCATTGCACATTAGCGTAAGTGCGTATAACCCGAACGGGTAGTAAGACGCGGTGCTAATAATAATAATAATCAAGAACTGTCGAGATTACTATTTGTAGAAAATTTAACTAAACGTATTTACTGGAGCAATTATTTATAATGACCATAGATTTTTTTTTTTGCTATAAATACTATTTAAAAAACTCAACCGTTAAACTCCATATCGTTAATTTACCACTCGGAGAATTTTATAATCCCCAAGTGATACTTTTGTCGACTCTTTTGGAAATCGAGGTCCTAACCCCGTAGGTCAGTGGGCAAACGCGCTGTGGATTCGAACAAGAGCTCTATAATTAGGTAGACAGGTACTTGACCAACTGAGGCAATGCGGCCGAACACAAGGACGTGTTTGTTGTGGTCATGTGACCTGTGGGTGCCGCAGGTAAAAGGGAACCAACCACACAGCAGCTGTTAATTGCTTGGCACAAATTGGTGGAAGGAAGGAATGCCTGACGGAGGAAGTGAGACGGGCGTGAGCTGTGTGTACGTGTACACACACACACACACACACACACACACACACACACACACACACACACACACACACACACACACGTGCAGCTATGTAAGAGAATGACTGTGATCTGATACATGGGGCAGTCGTAATGAGTGACGTGCGTCGCGTGGTTAATCACGGCGGGTCAGAGCCGTGACTAACTAACTTCACACACATATCCGGCCGTGGTGCATGTGGTAAGTAAGGTGCTTTCGCTGATATCGTCCGGGTTTGGTTGCCACGCACCTGGAAAACACGGATTTTTTTTTATCTAGAAAAACAAAACAATAGGGAAAACAAAAGGAATTTCATAAAAAAATTACAAGAAACTGAAATATTTGTTTATTTGGGATATTTAATTGCAAACTTTAAATAGTGGCTCTTTGCATCGAAGAAAAAGTGAACCGAAGAACTAAGCACGCCAAATTTGAATTTCCTTTTTCGAGGGTCGTATGGTGTAAGCCGTAAGGTTTCACTCCCGCAATAGACTGGATTGTTGTTGACGGGGAGTTTGGGGTTTTAATCTCGTTCGGATGTAGGCTACTGAAGGTGGTTTTCCTACTCTACCTGCACGGACACGTTTATTCCTCAACCCTACTCCACTACTGTAAAAATGCCGACGGCTCTAACAGATGGTAAGATCTGGTGCACGAAATAAATATACATAATCACCCCATCCCACCCTCTTTCGTAACGACTGCGTGTATTTTCCCGTGTACCTGCTTTGGTGGCACCGTGGTTCAAGGAGTCACTCTCGCAATAAACTAGACTGCCGATGGCAGGAATATCGGAGTTCGAATCCCGGTCAGATATTTTGAGGGTGGTTTTTCCAAAATAGTTTTCCACTCTCCTACGCAAATACGAATACACTTCTCTTAATTCGACCTTCCTCATCCCTAAACACATTTGCGTGGATGCCTATAACCTGAACCGGTAGTAATACGCGGTGCTTAAAAAAAGTTCCCATTTAGCTCAAATCCCTCTGTGTCCTAAACACCAATGATAAGACTTCATACTCGTTTATTTTATTAAAAACAAAACTGACTTCCTTTATAATTTTAGATCGTCTGAGGATATGGGGAGCTTCTTTTATAATACCTGAAAAAAGTAATGTTATATTAATGATTCTATTGGCTATAATTAGTGGAATTTTACATGAGTTTCGAACACTTTTGCGGTAGGAATATCATTAGAAGAAAGAGGCGTAATATTTGTTGATTGGCACTATGATATTAAAACTACTACTACTCCCTTCTTAGCTAAGGAAAACACAATGGCGTATCCTATCGCCCTGCACAGGTTTGAAAAATATTACTGATTGTAATTTTTTCCCCATTTTCAAACAGAAGAATGAATATTAAATGGATGGAAGACAAAAATAAGTCTGAGGAAAGAGTTTTTACTTCTTGTACCTCATCTAAAACCCGCCTTCTCTCGGTTCGCTCTACTTGCGACAGAGAAGTGCATTGTAAGAAGAGGAACGTAAATAAACTGCATTCACGATCTTCTTGGCGGAAGTCATAACCATCTCCCCTCACCTCTTCCTGAAATCCTGGCCGTGGTGGGAAATCCGGTATTTAGTATCTCGTAGAACAATGAAGCTTGACACTTTCGGTGAAAGAAGAGTAAAAAAAAAAATAATCTCGAGCGCATGCGTGAGAAACAAACCAGTAAGGAGCCGGTCGCATTATAGCTAGGTTCAAATTGAGTTATGACTCGGAACAATAATGTTGGGTTCATATGAAGCGAACAAGATTCGATTGAAGTGGGGTGTGTAATGAGGGGGGAGCGGAATTGTATCCATTCGGAATGGTATCCATTCGGAATGGTATCCATTCCGATAGTTTTGTAATAAACTGCTTTTGTGAAAATCCTGAATTGTATCCACTGGAATTATATCCCCCAAAACCTGAATCGTACCCCCTCGGAATGGTATCCATTCCGATAGTTTTGTAATAAACTGCTTTTGTGAAAATCCTGAATTGTATCCACTGGAATTATATCCCCCAAAACCTGAATCGTACCCCCTCGGAATGGTATCCATTCCGATAGTTTTGTAATAAACTGCATTTGTGAAAATCCTGAATTGTATCCACTGGAATTATATCCCCCAAAACCTGAATCGTACCCCCTCGGAATGGTATCCATTCCGATAGTTTTGTAATAAACTGCTTTTGTGAAAATCCTGAATTGTATCCACTGGAATTATATCCCCCAAAACCTGAATCGTACCCCCTCGGAATGGTATCCATTCCGATAGTTTTGTAATAAACTGCTTTTGTGAAAATCCTGAATTGTATCCACTGGAATTATATCCCCCAAAACCTGAATCGTACCCCCTCGGAATGGTATCCATTCCGATAGTTTTGTAATAAACTGCTTTTGTGAAAATCCTGAATTGTATCCACAAATGGCCGACTTGAGTTTTAACAGAAGGAACGTTTAACGTAAAAGCTTTGTCACAATTCTGGTAGAGGGCAGCAGGATGGAATCTTCTTAACTTACTACTTGTATACTAGAGTGCAGACAAATCCAATCAAATTATTTAAATAAGTTTAAGTAATTATTTGAAATTCGTAGACTCATATAAGGCTGCCAACATTACATAGAATATTAAAAAGCATAGCGTTATAAATTATTTATGATTTCCAATTAAGAGGATATTCGTATCCTAAATCAGCCAGTCCTGCTCGATTATACACTTTAGGCCAGGGGAACAGAAGTTAAACGTATGGACATTAGGAGCACCTTTTAGAAAATATAAACAAATTGTTTGCAGTCATCATTGATAAGATTTTACTCTATTTCACTGTTATTTATAGATATTGACTATCTTTGTATTAATATTATCACTGTTCACCATAGTTTTTATTTTGTTTCCTTGAAGATGATTCAAAAATTCATTTGTAATCAAATCGATATATGAGAATTTAAAATAACTTTGTCATTAGTGCTCTAATTCTCTTTTCAAGTGGCCTGTTTAAGTATTTTCTTAAAAACGAAGTATTCATTCTCTTTAAAGATTGCAGTTTATATTAGAAAATTAATTTGCAACCTTTTTTAACATGTAAGATTTTTTTCGGGTCAATATATTTTAGAGCATGTATTGACTTCTATAATTTTAAAGAGAGAAATCTTTTATTTTATTTGGCAACAGACTTTAGCCACTATGTTAAAAAATAATTATTCAAAATCTAGCTTTAATTTATTCAAATCTAGTAAGAAATGAGACGGTTTTGACAAATTCTGGCAAGAATTTTATTAATGTAAATGGCAGCAATGCTTTACTCGCTCATTTATAATCAAAATAAAAAAGTTTCTACAAGACAACGTTTTCATATTTTCCTATAAACATTTTAAGAGGTATGGAAGTTATTCAATTTGTTTCAAATCCCATGTAAGATTTTGCAGGCGATGTTCACCACAATTATTACAACCACCATAAAATTACTGTCTTTGCCACACTAGTGAAAATATACTTATGGCGTGATATTTATATGTGACTTTTAAAGCTAAGGAACAATGTTAATTTTCATAATTTGGGTGAAAAATGTGGTTTAAGAATTGGTTTTTTTAGTATATATATTGCGTTCACTAGATGCATCAGTGAATTTTTTTATAATACATTATGGGTGATTATTTCGTATGAGTAATTGTCTTCATTTTTAAGCTATATAATTGCACCTCCTCTGGTTAAAAAAAGGATAGCGTTAACGAGGAAACCAATGAGATAGAAAGAGACGTAGGTGTCTATAAGCGCATCTACTGCAATTTAAGAGCGAGACGACCTATCGCTATTTATTATTTGCTCCATAAATTTATATAGGTATTTTAGTAACCATTCATCACACGAAATTTAATATAGCCTGACATATATTAATAATTCGCATAAAATAGTAAAGTATATCACAATGTCTTATCAAGTATTAAGAGAAAAAGAAATACCCGAAGGGTTTTCTCTTTCTCACGCAATGTAAAACAGACGACAGCTCGAAAATTTCAGACACAGACATCCAAATCCAATTGATCATTGGCTGTTTTGATCTGTGTTAGGCTAGGCTTAATGAAAGCTCAGGTTTTCATTCATAGCTTAAATAATAGTTTGACCATGGCTAATTGTCGAGAATTATCTACAACGACGATCAAGCCACATTTTAAAATCTCCTAGCCATAAAATATATTGATAAATGATAACATCCATCACTAACATTTTGATGAGTATGACTAGGAAAATACCCAATTCACTTGTATAATTCGAACACTTACGTGTGGGTGAAATGCGAGTTTAGTTCAGTGGTTTCCAAATTAAGCCAGGTTTGAAATCAATGTTGGTCTTTGAAACCATCGCGACCCCTTGATGGCCTACAAGTATTAATATCCTGGTTTTTAAATTTTAATTTTATAATATTCTTATTAATCAGGGCTATAAAAAATTTAGCACCACATCTTACTATGCGTTTGGGTTATAAACATGTGTACTAATTTCGCTAATGTGCTATGGACGAAAAAGGTTGAATTAAGATTAAGTTTACCCGGAGTTGCAAGGAGGGAGAGTGGAAAATTATTTAGGGAAAATCAATCCCAGAACCACCAGTCAGAATATGAATCCTGACCTCATCAGTTAAACCAAACTAGCGTGCCGTTAAGCCCACGTGTTTGATAAAATTCCTATAAACTATATTATCCTATATTATTTATATGAATGCGACTAAGATGTTTCAAAAGTTAATCAACGAGCCTAGTGGGTATTTTGAAAGCTATGATAGCAGCGCCTCTCGCCTAAACACGAGACTCCTCCAGCAAACTAAGTAAGCAAGCAACAGTCTGAGCTAGGTAACCAAAAGGAACCTAATTAGTAACTAAAATGTTTTTACTGTATTTGAATTTTGCACCTTCCTAAAGTAGTAATCAATTTAAAAAGTAAACATAACATTATAATCTCAACAAGCAACGTGTTCCACCCGATAAAAGCCATGACCAAGAATGGGGTCGCTACTCCCAGGTTGTAAACTATCTGTCTAGTCACTCTAGTGCCTTAATTTAGTTCACTTAGCTATCAGCACGAGAAATGGTTAATTTGAATCTATCACTGAAAGGCTGACCTGTCGGTCTTACCGAATGGCGAGTGGAGTTTGTACCCTTCTGACTAAGTTACAAAACGCTAATCTGCGAAAGAGGGGAAGGGTAGTCATGGAGGGGGTAAGAACTGTCAGAAGAGGCCACATATTCCATGCTTGAGTGCGTTAAGTTAATATGCAACCCGCTTCATAAAATCCCTTCGAATTCGTCAAGTAGGTAACGTCGTTAAGTAAACTACCCTTAATTTTAGGTTTGTATATCTAATTCCAAAAAGATCTCTGGGGAACCCTATCCAACCTTAGATATCAAGTTTCAGCTTGATCGATGAAATGGTTTAGGCTCTATGCACAGATACAAACACACAGACAGGCGGCATCGCTAAAATATATTTTTCTGTTTCAGGGGGCCATGAAACGTCGATATTTATCAAAATTTCAAGGTTTTTTTTACGATATCAATACTTTCTCTAACCGAGGGGTGCGAGAAAGAAAAAATTATTTCCACAAATCAAATCAAAAGTTTTTTAAAGATTTCTATAAAGGTCTTGATTGAAATGTCTACTACTTTTTCAATTCTTCACGTCTCAATAGCCTTATGAACTAACTTCGTGTTCACACTTTAGGGATAGTATGAGAAAGGTATAATTTAGAGAAAGTGTATCTACATTTGTATGTAGATAAAGTGGAAAATCATTTAGTCAAAATTATCTCGAAACATCCGGCGAGTTTCGATCCCCAATATTAGTCATGGTGAATCAAGTTGTAGCTAGGATGATAAAACTATATACAACTAGCTACAAATCTTACATGTTAAAAAAGGATGCAAATTAATTTTCTAATATGCACTGCAATCTTTAAAGAGAATGAATACTTCGTTTTTAAGAAAATACTTAAACAGGCCACTTGAAAAGAGAATTAGAGCACTAATGACAAAGTTATTTTAAATTCTCATATATCGATTTGATTACAAATGAATTTTTGAATCATCTTCAAGGAAACAAAATAAAAACTATGGTGAACAGTGATAATATTAATACAAAGATAGTCAATATCTATAAATAACAGTGAAATAGAGTAAAATCTTATCAATGATGACTGCAAACAATTTGTTTATATTTTCTAAAAGGTGCTCCTAATGTCCATACGTTTAACTTCTGTTCCCCTGGCCTAAAGTGTATAATCGAGCAGGACTGGCTGATTTAGGATACGAATATCCTCTTAATTGGAAATCATAAATAATTTATAACGCTATGCTTTTTAATATTCTATGTAATGTTGGCAGCCTTATATGAGTCTACGAATTTCAAATAATTACTTAAACTTATTTAAATAATTTGATTGGATTTGTCTGCACTCTAGTATACAAGTAGTAAGTTAAGAAGATTCCATCCTGCTGCCCTCTACCAGAATTGTGACAAAGCTTTTACGTTAAACGTTCCTTCTGTTAAAACTCAAGTCGGCCATTTGTGGATACAATTCAGGATTTTCACAAAAGCAGTTTATTACAAAACTATCGGAATGGATACCATTCCGAGGGGGTACGATTCAGGTTTTGGGGGATATAATTCCAGTGGATACAATTCAGGATTTTCACAAAAGCAGTTTATTACAAAACTATCGGAATGGATACCATTCCGAGGGGGTACGATTCAGGTTTTGGGGGATATAATTCCAGTGGATACAATTCAGGATTTTCACAAAAGCAGTTTATTACAAAACTATCGGAATGGATACCATTCCGAGGGGGTACGATTCAGGTTTTGGGGGATATAATTCCAGTGGATACAATTCAGGATTTTCACAAAAGCAGTTTATTACAAAACTATCGGAAAGGATACCATTCCGAGGGGGTACGATTAAGGTTTTGGGGGATATAATTCCAGTGGATACAATTCAGGATTTTCACAAAAGCAGTTTATTACAAAACTATCGGAATGGATACCATTCCGAATGGATACAATTCAGTCCCCTCGTAATGAGTACCGGCTTGACTATTCTAAGTTTTATCCCCGTAAAAACAGAATGGTAAAGTAAGGCGATCATAATTCGTTCCTGATTTTCGGGGATGGTTTCTAACTGCACGTGGTCGTATCCGTCCCGGCGTCCTTAATTCGGATCCTGACGGGGTTAGTATACGGCCTGATAACCCTGGGTTCACGTGCGTCAGCTTATATCCCAGCGCTAGATCTAAATATTTAAGTATATTGTGTTTGGGCGCCAGTTAGGCTAACGTTCCCTACCAACGATTAGACTGGGTTTTAATTAAATGACCCGCCTCGGTGGCGTAGTTGGCTAACGCGCTAGTCGTGTTGAGCTTGACCGCCGAGGACGGGGAGATCGAGGTTCAAATCTCGGTCGGGTGAACTGGGGGTGGTTTTTCCTAAATGGTTTTCCACTCTCCTTCCACGCAAATGCGGGTTCACTTCCTCTAAATTCAACCTTCCCAATTCCTAATCCATTAGCGTAATTAGTACTTAAGCGTATAACCCGAACGGGTAGTAAGACGCGGTGCTAAATATTATTATATAATTAAATGGAAGATAACATAAGCTCACAAATTTAATATTAGTATTAATTTAGTCCACACTTTGATTCTGGTTACTGAAGAACACATCTACTAAATAATGCAAGTTAAGTTGGAGTGACTGTGCGAGTGTGTGACACACGTACGATCTGTACGATGGTGTCATCGCGAGGGTTCTTACAATGGCTGCCGCGAGGGCTTCTCGCAACCCTCACTGCGTCCTCATGGACGATCTCCCCCCTTATTAGAAAGAAATCGGCCAAGGTCGCTTTCATTGTCATTCAAAAATTTGCAACTTGGTACGGAAAAATCTTTTACAACTTGTCCTGTTCCTTACTGGTGGTTTTTAAGGATCGTAAACACTAAATAACACAATATACAGTAGCTCCATGGCTTCTTTGGTGCTGACTGACAGTTCACAGCTGACTTCTGACAGTCAACATTTAGGTATATACCTAAATTTTGACTGTCAGAAGTGACAGCTGCTAAAGACATGTTTTTTTTGCAGTTCATATGGTTCGACGTAGGGATACATAATTTGGTCTGGTAGCTTTTCAAAGCCATCAGAAGTCAGCTGTGAGCTGTCAGTCAGCACCACATAAGCTAAAACTGAGGTATATATAATACCCTTACTTTAGAAAGTGAGATCAAGTGACTCCCCAGTACGTCAAGTGGACGACCATCAACCTTCTTAATCCGTAACATAGTAGCGTAACTAGTACATAATGCGTATAACCCGAACAGGAAGAAAGACGTGGTGCTAAAATAAACACCCCAACTTATGAGAGAAAATAATGGTGTCAACTTGTATCCCGGCCGGATCTCACGTAGCGCGCGTAGCTCCGAGAAACTGATGGAAACCGCAGGATTGTTCACATCCTCTCCGTTGAGGCGGGGGATATTCCCTTGACGAGCGACTTTAAACTAGAGAGATATATTTGAAACAAATTGGGACACAACTTAGTTTATATGGTGGTGGTGCCTACTGGCGCGTACAAGGGGCGAATCTCGAGGGAGATCGACTCTTAAGTCTAGAGGATCCTGGATTGATCCTTGTGCGGGGCCTTATATAGTACACTTTGTTTGCATTGAAAGATATAATTCTTACCTTGACGAATTACGCTTTGATGTTGCTTATAAGCAGGTCCCAGTCTTTGATGACCTTCAAATTTTCAATAAATGGCCTAAAAATGAGAACAAAAACTCATAATATATGCATACGCCTGAACCATACACGCATTTTATAAAATTATGAAAACTAAAAAATATAATATGCAATGAACCGTCTTTAACAACTAATCTTTCTTGTATTCTGCTAATTACAATATTAATTTACAAAAGAAGTAATGTATATAAATAACCTCGCAAAGCAACCCTCACCAGGAAGTGTCTTTTATAAACATACAGACAAATTGGATACAAAGTTCGTGGCTTGTACTATCTTCTCAGTCCGACAACTGTGTCTTGTAAATATTTATATTTGGAGTAGTTATCAATTATATATATATATGTATAGTGGGCCTATTTAAAAATATACTTATTTAACATAAATACCTCAAAAGATTCAAAAATTCCTAAAAATGACGCAAACCAAGAAAATACTACATAAAATGCCAAAATGAAAAAAATGACCTCTAAACATTTATACAAAGGAATCACGAACAGAATTTATATACTTATGACTATTGTATGTGACGAACAAATAAAATATGATATGGCATTAATATCCGAGCCCTGTTTGTGAGGGTCATAATGTATAATCTGTTAAGGTAATTGCTAGCTTTCAGGATAAAATTAACTCTTTTTCACTTTGAATGATGCTGTATTTATTTTAAAATTTATGTTCATCTTCAGGTGAGGTTACACGAAAATGTATTTGCCACCTGACCCCCACACCACCCCACCTTTATTTCTTAGTTCTTAACTCATGTTCATATTCTTGTTTGCACTTCTCACCTCTACCCCAAACCTTTTACTGACCCCCTTAAGCCTCTTCTCGTACGCTGATACGGCTGTTAAAACAATAGACCATTCGTCCACCGGGAGAGGTCATAGGAACCAGTCGGTTGGTGGCACAGTTTCGCCCGGCTTCGTTCGGGTCAACCGATCAATAGATGGATCACAATTATATAGCTGGGTCGCGAGTTCATCGCCAAGGCTGGTCGCTGATTGAATGGCGTAACCAATCCTCTACCCACTACCGCCTGCTTGTAAACCCCCACTTTTCCCTCTCTCCAGGGGCGGATCCAACCATTTTCATAAGGGGGGTCATAATTATAAATAACATAGTTACTTACAATGTTAAATGTCTGCTTAAAGCCATTTAATAGTTTGTCAATCATAGTTAATCTTATGTATGTTTTAAACCGTGTCATCCTCCCCATTTTAAAAAAATCAGACTGTTTTTATGAACCTTCCTTCAACAATTTTTTTTAAAAAATGGTTCATTCTAGAAGCTATGAGAAGTTGCCTTGATTTTTTTAAATTACATTTTTTATAAGCCATTTAAAGTGTTCCTCACCTAGAAATTTTTGAAATTTGGATGCCTCTCAAAGCTATTTAGAGTGATCCTCATCTTAAGTTTTTACGATAGCTAGATACCTCTAGAAAATAATCTTTGAAGTGGTCTTTCACCGACAAAATTTTGAAAAGTTAATTATTTTAGAAACTAGTCTATTTGGGGTTGTCCTCGCCCGCCTGAAAATTCTTCAAAATGACATGCATCTAGAAGGTTTTTGGAGTTATCCTACCCTAGACATTTTTGAAATTTGAATGACCTTGGAAGTGATTTAGAACTTTCCTCCCCTGACTTTTGGGGCCAGCTAGATGCCTCTAGTCTAGTAGTTATTTGAAGCGGTCTTCGCTGGCAAATTTTTGACAACAGGATGCATCTAGAAGTCATTTGGAGTTTGATTTAAGGCCATCTTTCAGCCTCATATTTGATAATATTAGAGGATTTGAAATATATCTAGGGGGAGGCAGGAATTTATTCCAAGGAGGGGCAAATTATTTCCAGGGGGGCAGAGTCCCCCATAGTTCCGCCTTCTTCTGTCCACACATACTCTATGTTCGGTATTCGTGGATGAACTGCTATCAGGCGATTATTAGTATTCTTTAATGTGTGGTGGTATACCATCTCTATTCGGAACATTATTCATTACACTCGCTTTGCACGACAAATATTAGTACATGAAAACGAATAGTTTTTTCACACTTGCATAAGTCAATATCGAACATTGATTAATCATGGACGGATAATGCACGCGTGGACCTGACTTAAGAGGTGTATGCGCTTAAATAGTTTAAAAAATGGTATAACTTATTTGTGCTGTATTTTATTTCTAAAATTTGAACTTTCATTTTGGTTTTTGTATTAATTTTTTAACATCCACAAGGGGGTCAACTGACCCTTTGACCCCCCACCCCCCCGAATCCACGCCTGTCTCTTTCTACTTCCCTCCCTCACCCATTGTGGCTGCAGCCAGAGAAAACCTGGAAACGTCATGATATTTTTTTTACGACAGATAAATCAGAGAAATGTCAGGGAATTTTAAAAATAGTCTAAAATACGCCATTAATTTCGCACATAAACACTACAAAAAAAACACGTTAATTTTAAAAATAGTTTATAAAAACGCTTATGTTTTGTGGCTGGTAGCATTTTTTTATATGTAATCAATTTAATAAACAAAAAAGTCATAATTCACAATTAAAACTGGAAATAATCTGTCATAAAAAAAATTGAAAAATGTGCTTGGAAAACCTTAAAAAGTTTGGGAATTTGGTAATAGAAGTTTTGTAGCCCGCGTGTATTTCCATTGACTGTCATAACAGAGGTAACCGCAGTCGCTTCGAGAAAATGTTTAATTTTATAACACCGCTGGAAAAATTTGAATAGGACAAAAAAACCCCCTGAAATTTAAGTAAATTCAGGGATTACAGGGCTGCCAGCCGTCTGGAAAACCTGGAAAAATAAGGGAAATGTCAGGGAATTTCTCAAATTTCCTAAAAATGATTGGAATTTTAAATATAATGTCAAATTTTCGAAAGTGTTAAACCAATTTGCTAACAACCTATTTTTACACTAAGGTTTTTCTGCTTAGTAATTAATTAAAATTGTGATCGTAATTTATGAACTTCACAGTGAAGGCTATTGCTATAATGTGGCATTACGTAATCCAAGAACATCTGCGCATGTGTAAACATCAGCGTATGCGCCGTGGTCGCCGTTCTAGTTGTGAGAAAGCGTCTGCACAGCCTTCAATATGACACGTAATACGCATGTGGGTATTTTATCTTTTATATTCTTAGTTCTAAAATAGTGACAAAACGGTGCTTATCATATTTTTATAATTTGTAACTTAATTAAAAAATGTTTTAATTAATTATGTTACGGCGTTATAGCAAAATTCTTTATTAAACACTTCAAAAGAGTTGCAAATTTGCTTTTTCAGTTTAGTGACCCTTTGCGCATGCTCAAATACAGATTTCTTTGAGTGTTTCTCAATTCTAAAATTACATGCGTACGGTATTGGTTTTGAAGTCTAAAGCGTTGCCTCACAACCACCCACTATTTACAACTAGAAAACTAAAAAAAGTTTTATGTAAATGTTTGAAAAGCAGTGCATCCATATTCCAGAAACAGGCTTCAAATAAACAAGTAAATACATTTATTTTTTCATGATGGGTCCAGGCCCTAAATTTTTTTTAATCTTTAGTTAATGTGGTTATCATTAATTATCGAGTTGGGGCATATTTTACTTGAATTGCATGTAATTACAGGAAGGTTGAGGGTTGAATCCCGGTTAGAGATGCACTTGGGTGGTTTACCCATTCGCTCCATGTTAATGTGTGTGCATCTATTCTAAGCTACCTTCTCATTCCTACCACATTATATTGCGTTGTTGGAACTTTTATATTTTTGTGTGGAAAACCTGTAAATGTCAGGGAATTTCAATATTATAAATTAGTGGCAACTCTGGATTACGACTTAACGTTATTTGTAATAGATTCCAAACTAAATTCTCAGTTAATTTACTTTTGAATGATATTTTGGAAACACTTTGTATAATGTAGCTTAAAGGTAGCTGGGAATACAACGCAAGCTTATGTCTATATTTTGCATTTGTGTAACAAAAAATGTTCTTCGTTAAAATAAATATAGTATATAGATTTGACTTGTAAGTTTTGTGCTCGTTTACTCGGTTTGTTTAGAACATGCACGTTGAACACGCTAATTCTAAAAATGTCATGTAAATGTTTTGGGTTGGTACTGGTATGATTTAGTTGGATTTTTTAGCACCGCGTCTTTTACGTATAAAGTGTTAGGGGTGAATAAGGTTGAATTTAAAGAAAGTGTACCTACATTTGCGTGGAGGGACAGTTAAAAACAATTTAGGAAAACCACCCTTAGTAAAATCGGCTGGGATTAAAACCCTGGTATCCTAGTCATCGGCAATCCAGTATACTGCGAGTGTGACGCATTAGACCATGCGGCCACCGAAACGGGTCTACATTACTTAAAGGCGCCTTAGCATGCTGTCTTGATCGCTTTTTACAAGATTCAATTATTTTAATGAGCGTTGTGGACTCGGCCGGGGATAATATACTCCCGCGGGACGTGAAGTCTAATGGCGCCTGTGGGTCTGATGACTCGGAATTGGGTCATCCTTGAGGGTTGGGCGTTTTGGCGTTAAGCGCCTCGCCGCCGTTTCACATCAGATTCTGCTCGAAACACTCTCAGGAAACGTATTTGTTTCTCATTGGCAAGTTGCGTCTACCAATCCTTCCCAGTCTAAGGAGTCACTCTTGTGTTAGACTGACCTGCTGAAGATGAGGAGATAGCGGCTAAAATACCGGTCGGGTGTACTGAAGGTAGCTTTTCCTAAATGGTCTACCACTCCCCCCACCCTTTCCATGCAAGTGTGGGTAGATTACCTTTACAATTCTTCCTTCCTCATACCTACTCCATTAGAGTAATTAATTATCATATGTATATACAACCTTTAAAGGTAGTAAGACGCGGTGATAACATACTAATATTTTTTTTATGTTAACATTATTCTATCTAAATATTGGGAGTAGGTTTCATATTACTTGAACTGTTGTTTTCAAAAGAATTTCTCATAAAATTCTACTTATAGCAGGTAAACTTTAACGGTTTTTTACTTTTACTTTCACATCTTTACACTGATTTAATACCGGAATACCAACTCAAACCACTTCGTGCATCAATTTATTTAATCTTCGAGGCTAAAATATATTTGCCAGGCCTCTGTATTTTACGAGACCCACATGTGTGGGCACACGGGCGGAGGCGTCAATCTCGTCTGATATAATTAGCCGATTACGGGAGGTTCAGGGTTCGAGTCCCGGCTAGATATATAGAGGGTTTTTTTTAAATAGTTGTTTCTCACTATTTCTCCACAAGAATACGGAAATGTTTTCTAATAAAGTGTGCTTTCTTCAGCCCCAAACTATTAGTGTAAATTTGCAGTTAGCCTGATCAGGTAGTATTTAAGACGAGAGGTTCTCAGAAACCAAATATTTATCGAGCTTCCTCATATGTTAAAAAAATCTCTACTCTCACGTGCTTAGTGAATCACTCGCTGTGTCCAAACGAAAAATCGCCCAAGTCAATTTTTATTGCTTGTTCCATCATAGAGTTTGTAATATAGCCCAGTGACATTTCGAACGTTTTTGTTAAATTCTACAGCTAAACACCTCTTTTTAGAGACCTCAGTCATTTTATTATAACATCGGGAGCCCAGCTCATAATGCTGCAGCTCTCCAATTTTGCTTATGCTGAGCCAAATTGTGTTACATCTTTAAATTGTTTACATTGTTCTTATCTTCTGATTCATGTACTTCAATCTTGGTCTCCTCTTGAATTTATCCTTTATTCGTTTGCTTTTCTTAGCACTTAATATATATTAAAAATGCAATATTCTCATTATTTTAAGTAAAAATAACTACGATTTAATACCGTTTTTAAATACAAAAATTAAATAAAGATTTAAATTGATAGGGTCCATCCTCTATTTTTTCCCAGAAATGTTTAACTTACTATCAAGCTTTTTTTTTTAACTGAAAGGTTTTTGATGCAATTAAATTTGACAAAGCATACCATTCTCGAATGGTATTTATGGTTATTAAGACGCTGTACTAGAAATATATATATGTTGTTGATTGATTGGGTGTCCTCTCTTTGGTTTGAGGCCTAAGTCAATCCGTCTCTTGAAAGTGTGTCAGGAATGGCGCTGTAGAGTGTGTGGAGTGGGGCGATGAACGGTAAACGCAGGTACCCGTTTCCTCTGTTTAATTAGGATTCCCGCTGGCCCCGACGTTCGTTAGTTTAGTCCGTAGAATAGAAACGACCTGCGTCCAGAATCTAAATATCATTCATCTGCAAACATTTTACAGGTTCTTCTTCTATATATAAGGGCGGTATCACACTATCACGTCTCTTTTTTATGAGCTCTTTGATGAAAGAAATTATATTACTTGAGCGAGCATAAAATATATCTATCTACCTGGACATGCGAAACCGTTAAAAATGTAACTGTACTGAATGAAGATAATGTTTTCTTGTACGTCACAAACTCCACACTTGGGTTATATCGTAGGAGTAATTTTCTTGATCAAATTTTTAAAAGTTTTGAGATTCATTCTTAAATTTTCTTGACATGATTGCCGTCCATTTTTGTAATCGTGTGTATTCTTCAAATTATGGGGTGGAGGTGGAGGGAAGGGGGAATGTGATATACTGCATATTTGATTAAAGGCGGTGTAAACTCTTTTACCATTTATTTTATAAAAGAAAAAAAACGACACTTGTAATACCCCCCTTTTAGATATATACTAATGACGTTTTCATTGAATATTCTTTGGGTCAATGTGTTAGATCTGTCAAATCGCAAGAAAAATTAATAAAATGTGTATCTTTTAAATTATTAGTTTAATTAAGATGGGGTGCTAGTGAGCGTGAGCTTAGGGCAGTATTTTCGAAGTTTTTATAGCATAAACATTTATTTGGCCAAAATAAATTAAATATTTCTTCTATAGAAACAAAGAGTTTAGTTTTCCGCACATGCTAATCTCAAAAGTTCTTTAATATCTGTCAAGGGTGTCCTGGAATTTAGTGACAACTTTTTCTCTGCATTTAAAAAGTTTGTCACCAAATGCCGCTATGCTCATGAGAGATATTCAAGAACTCTTAAAATTAGCATGTGCAGAAAACTAAACACTTTGTTTCTATAAAATAAATATTTTATTAATTTTTGCCAAAAAATGTTTATGCTATAAAAACTGCAAAATTAATGCACTAAACTGGTGCTCACTAGCACCCCACCTTAAGTACATTTCTTGGGTACACTTTCTTGTTTTAGTAAAATCTAGAACCCTAACGTTAAAAAACAAACAAAAAAACACTGGACCCAAAGTTGTATAAGCTTGACTTATAACGTCTAAAAGCTTACCTAGGCTTAAAACTTTAGTCTTTTAATTTGATCCATCTTCATTGCCATATATTGGGGATTGGGGGCTGAATGTCCTGATTGCCCTCCCCCCCCTTCCTCGTTCACCCTCCACTTCCCCCTTAGATAATAATAATAATAATAATATTTAGCACCGCGTCTTACTACCCGTTCGGGTTATACGCTTAAGTACTAATTACGCTAATGGATTAGGAATTGGGAGGGTTGAAATTAGAGGAAGTGAACCCGCATTTGCGTGGAGGGAGAGTGGCAAACCATTTAGGAAAAACCACCCCCAGTTCACCCGACCGAGATTCGAACCTCGATCTCCCCGTCCTCGGCGGTCGAGCTCAACACGACTAGCGCGTTAGCCAACTACGCCACCGAGGCGGGTTCCCCCTTAGAGTTGTGCAACATATTTATACTGATTTATTGCAACATTACCATTTGTGTATCTGACAAAACCACGTTTCACTTTAATAGTATAGCAAAACTTTGACATTTTTTAATTCAATTTACATAATGATTGATTTAGCAATGCCGCAAAGTATATTTATCAATAAACATTACCCCCTTTATTGTTTTTAGAAATCTATTCTAAAATTTGAGTTTTGTGTCTTATACTAACATATTTTGTCTTTTTTTTTGCACATGTACAGGATCAATATGAAAATTTATCACTTCACACGCAGAAAGGGATCGAGTTTCTAGAAAAGTACGGCCATTTCATCCGGGACAGGTGCGCCATCGAGATGGACTACGCGGGCAAATTGAGGTGAGTCCCATCACAACCTTTAACCATGACCTTTGGACCTCTAACCTTGACCTTGCGCTATCTAACGGCAAGCGCACACTATTGTGTATCGCTCCACGCCGGCTCGGAAAATTCCTTAGTCCTTATTTTCGAACAAAATAATGTAGAAATGATCCGACACGATTATAAATGGATAACAGGGTTCCAACGCATCTGGGAAACCGGTAAAAAAAGGATGTTTTTGTGTCTGGAACAAACAAGAGATAAATAATTTCACAACAAAAATTTAAAAACACCGGAATATACGTGAATTAGGGACACGGCACGCATGTTATTATTATTATTATTATTATTATTAGCACCGCGTCTTACTACCCGTTCGGGTTATACGCACTTACGCTAATGTGCAATGGTAGGGTGATTGTGAGATGAAATGGAGGACCTACAGTTTAACGTGGAATCCGAACCACGGTGGAGGCCTGGCATTCCTCACATTCACAAGTTGTGATTAATACACATCTTGTCAGAGGTGAAGGAAGGGTTTGGCAATCAGATAAATCTGTGCCGGGACCGAGGATTGAACCCCGGACCCCTAGCACAGAAGTCTGACACCTTACCCCTAGACCACCAGGTCACCTGGCACGCATGTTAATAGGATGCCTTTTCATAGACGAAAAAGCGAAATAAATATCTGAGCTCGCTGATTCGATTACATGTATTTAGAACCCCCTTCCCCAACCTATTTTTTTTCTTATCAGAACATTGAGCTATAATGGCTTAATAAATTACCCCATGTAGGTTATAAACACCAATGTTGTGGCTTCAATAATATTTATTTTTATGAAAATTTAAATGTTATACCTCTCTACTACTCTATTTAACTCAAAAGTGTCTGCAAAACCTGGAGAACACCAGGGAATTCGGTATCAATAAATTAATCGTAAACACTGGATAAATGCACCCTAAAATAATACGTTGCGATGCGGACAGGTGTGAACCAACCTGGCCACAACATGTGCGTTCAAACCAACTAATAATAATAACAACAATAATAATAATGGCACCCGCTTCGGTGGTCGCATGGTCTAACGCGCTACTCTCGCAGTAGACAAGATTACTGGTGTTGGAGGGATCGAGGTTTGAATCTCGGTCAGGTGAACTAAGGGTGGTTTTTACTAAATGGTTTTCCACTCTTTCCCCCACGTAAGTGCTGGTATACTTCCTATAAATATAACCTTCCTAATCCTTAAAAAAAACACTAGCGTAATTAGTACGTAAGCGTATAAACCGAACAGGTAGTAAGACGCGATGCTAATAATAATAATTAATATTATTATTATGTTATAATGGCGTGTCTGTGCTACATCAATATGTAGCCCAATTTGTGGACATATTAGACTGTACTAATGTACCGTTGTCCAGGGGTCGCCAGACTGTACTAATCGTACATCCTTTCCACGGAGTCTCTTTCCATGTCCCGATGAGATGATGGTGATAGGGAGTATGAAGGTTTGGAGCCAATTAAGATCTTAACCTAACCTAAGCCTAATTAACCAAACCCTGATGACCATGTAAACTACTCTCATTCCGATAAAAATCCCCATGTACCATCTGGGGATCGAACCCGGGTTCTCTAGGTCAGAAACCAGGGGGCTCTGACCACTAAAGCACGAGGCCGGTTAAACCAGCCAATGTCCCATGTTTTCAGTTTTATTTCACTAGACACACTTTAACTGAAATAATGGTTGCATCTCTATCACGAATTAACCAGTGAGGTATACCAATACGCCAATTTTCTTAAGAATGAACATACCTGACAGAAAAAGTTACTAGATTTACTTTTTAACATACTCATACAAGTTATTTGATCTTCAGATGTCGCCTTTGATGGATATTAACAATACCTATAAAATAACACTAAATAATATCTTTAAATGTTAGCAATGTTGGCGCAAAAAAAAATAGTTAGTATTTTCTAAATGTTGCTTCAAATGTCCATTCGTAATAAAATCAACCACGGAATAAACGATAAGGTCATTGTTTTGAACCTTGTTCAGTGAATAGTTAACGTTACCAATAAAAATAAAATTCCTTTCAGAAGATGGTTGTGTGTGTATTTTAAAGTCTAAATGTGTAGTTTGAAACAATCATTGATTTTTTAAATTATAATAATATTCATAAAATAAATTTAATCAAAACCACGTCCCTCAAATATTTTTCAAAACAAAGATATTTAGTTTTGTTTGAAATACAAGGAAATCATTGTTCAATTTGCTGAAGTTAAGACTATTAGCAGTGCATGCTTCCAAATTTAAACATCACTGAAAATTATAATCAGCGTTACTACCAAATTACTCACAAGTTTTCATAATAGCTACTTGTTTTGCTAATAGACTTTATGGCTGGTCGTACACACGGTAAGAGTTAACGTAGATTGAATCAATTACAAAAACATTTATTTTTGTAAGCCTACATGTAATTAGTAAGAAAATGTAAGGTATCGCTCTCGCGATAGACTGGGTTGCCGATGACGCAGAGACAGGGGTTTGAAATCATGTCGGGTTGACTGAAGGTGAGTACATCACCTCAGTTCATTCGGTAGCGTGTCTGTCTACTGAGCTAAAGGTCCCGGGCTTGATTCCCGGATGACCGAAAAATGTATCATTGGGGAAATTTGCGTTTCCCCCCTTTCACAGTTTTTTCTATCCACATTGTTGTGTCTGTTAGATTTTAAGTTAGTTTATAAGTCGTGAGCTGATAGAATCAGTCGGTTCATAAAGTGCACGTTAAATAGTTCAAATAAAAATAAATACGATTTTTCTTTTCTCTTCTTTCCCTCCTAGATTGTGTTACACGTAAAGGGGGTACATTTAATATAAAATTACCCTCTTCACCCCTACATAATCATTGTAAATTAATATGTAGTCACCATATTCCATATCTGGTCTAGGGGTAAGGTGTCGGACTTTTGTGCTGGGGGTCCAGGGTTCAATCCTTGGTCTCGGCGCAGATTTATCTTATTGCCAAACCCTTCTTCACCTCGACAAGACTGTGTATTAATCACAACTTGTGAATGTGTGGAATTCCAGGCCTCCACCGTGGTTCGGATTCCACGTTAAACTGTGGGTCCTCCATTTCATCTCGCAATCACCCTACCATTACACATTAGCGTAAGTGCGTACAATCCGAACGGGTAGTAAGACGCGGTGCTAAAAAAAAATCCCTCCTCTACCCCACCCCATATTTATCAAGCCGAGGACCGTAACCGTGGTCTGGAGCTTTGATCAAACGAACACTTTCAATCGAGGTTAAATTAATTTGGGTGACCTTAGCATTTATGGGAGGTTATAACGAAAGATAAGATTGAAAAGTCAACACATGTCTCTTATCGAGACGGGACGACTGGCGACAATAATAATAATACTATAATAAATGTCATATAAGTTGAGAGTTAACCTAAACTAAACAAGCTTGTGTGTGCGTTTGTGTGCGCGCGCTTGTGTCCGTCCGTACTATATGTCTGATTAATTTGAAGACCCGTGTATCGAAAAAAATAGCGTGTCGCCTCCATTTAAAATCACGTGATTTTTTTTTCACTCATTTATTTTGTGCAAGGTCTAACGGCATTGTTGGGCACGTGTAAAAATGCGTTGTTGTTGTTTTTCCTGGGTTTTTTTTTTCTGGGAGGGAGAAATCGGGCTCGAACCCCTGGCGTGTATCATAAGGGTGTTTTTTCCAAATAGCTTCACCCTTTTCCTTTGTAATGTGGGTAATTTCCTCTTAAAGTCTTCCTTCCTCATCCCTCTACCAAAAGTGGAATGCCCGGACGGGTACGCAAAACAATATATATATATATATTATATTTAGCTTGTTTCAATAAAAATTAGCCTGAACCTGTTTACTTGCCCTCACTGAAATGCTAGTCCATGTTTAAAAAACTCCGTATACTTCTGCAACCTTGCTATGAAACGCGGTGTTGCAGATTCCCTAAACCAAAGGCGCTTTTACAAGTTTTAGACAAAGTATTTCATGTTTTACTGTAATTTCACACGTTCGCGTGCCTTTCTCATTGGTTGATTTGATCCACTACAGGTTTAGACTCCTGGTTCGATCCTAGGCGGTGCCTAAAATAATTTAGTATAATTGTTCGTCCTGCTATTGATAAATTTATATTTTAGGTACTCCCAAATAAATATACAGGTGTCCAGAGTCTGCAAACTCCCGGCCCACTTGTTTACAATACTTTTATATTACTATTAACCCTTCTGTCAAACGCACACAAAACATAATAGTCTCAGTTTAGCGGGTAAATATAACTCTTTAAATATTTAAAATGTACATGAATGATTTCAAATACAGAGCATCAACGATCTATCATAGAGTTACATCGGTCGGCACGCAGAATAAACGTCAAATTCTTACGGTGTCGGTGAGGTCAAGGTTCGAATTACAACTGGATGTACAGAGGGTTGCTTTTCCTTGATGGTTTATCACATCCTCTTGACTCAAATGCGTTTAATATCCTATAAACTATATCCTCCTCATTCTTTACTTACTAGTGTGATTAGAATGCGCATAGCTCGAACGGTTAATAAGACACGCTGTAAAAACAAAAATGTGGAATAACTTTGTAATAAAACATGTTTTTATAGGCTATGGCCCCACAACACAACCCGAGTTTGTGAATATGGCCTTCATAAAAGTTTGAGTGATACCTTTGCATTACTTATTGTTTCTCTTTTACTTTACGATGTATGGAAAGTATTTTAATCGAAAAAGTTTGTTGTCTGATATCCTTATGAACCTTGATGATTTATATGTAGTCTACCTGCTCTTAAACATGTGGTTCTTACAGGTCTGTGTGTCCCTACATATTATATTTGTATTATGTCAGTCTACCTGGGGCTACAACCGATACTTTTTGATGGATTCCGTTCAAACATGAGTGGTCACACCTCCAGATGAAATAATTATTTTGATTCTAGCTTTCAAATTAAATACAATTTTAGTAAACAGATGATTGAATTTCGAAAATTTGAGGTTTTTCTAAAATAATTAAAACAACTTTGCTTAAAATTGATATCTGAGGAATGTTTTACATAACACATTTTTCCTTAGAAATGTTCATTAAGGGTAGTTGATTGAATATTAATTTTTAAAAAGGACCATGTTAGAAATTGGTATCTGGGAAAGGGGGAGGGGGGAGTAGATGAAATAGCACTGTTTTTCAGATAAACATTTGTTTTCTTTTAGTGTTCTTTACTGAAGAGGATTTCCTTTAATTGGTTATGTTAACTAAATAACCTAGCCAATTTTATTCAAAATGGGTACTATGAGTGTACCCTGATTTTGGTTGGAAGAATAGTAGAGAAAATTCAAACATATGCGGCCAATGTTAATAACATTCTACTATATTATTTGTGTTATTTTATAGGTATTGATAATATTTATCAATAGTGACAGTTGCAGATCACATGACTTAATGTATGAATATATTAAAATTGTTTTAGTAACTTAGTAACTAAGTTCTACTGTTCTTCCTACCAAAATCGTACTGTAGAATAATGTTCATAGTAAATAGCTAGTTTTTCTTTTTTTGAAAAAAAAAAAAAATGTGGTTCTTCTGCTAACCAATTTTTGGGAATTTTAATTCAATTTTTTTTTATGCCTTTTGAATTCGCTCTTCCCTAAAATACAGCTATAACTTTCAGAAAATATATTTCAATATCCATGTTCCGAGGAACCACACCCACTCAAAACGAGGTCGTGGGGGATGCTACCGTCTACCACCGTCCTGTAGATTTTTTTCCCTATCTTGTTTCATACTCCTTGGCTATTCGATCATCTGTTGATTGATGTTCCTCTTCCCGCTGAAAGGTACAAGTTGCGTGATTTTTTAAAAAAGCCGGTTATTTTCACAATTTTGTTTTAAAACCGGGACAATTTTTTAAGTGTAAACCCACATTTTTACCTCTGGGTGTTTTCTGAAAACTTGTTCCCTTGGTTCAGTTTAAACTAAAGTGGCCTTTTTTTTCTTTCTTGGCATGTTTGGGAACAGCCACCGATGGAAGCTGGAGATTACAGTTTCATTTGACCAAATTATACATAATATAGGCCTACACGTTAGGGTTCGGCCAGACTGACAAGCGTGCGAACGAGCGCGTAAGCGACTGGGTGGCCAGACTGGCGAGCGAGCGCGTGATTAGCAGATAGCTCTCGTTAGTTGTTGACGAGGAGGCTCCGAATCTTGGCTGAGTGAACTTAAGGGGGTTTTAACAATTGATTTATAGTTGTGGTTTTCTCCTTCTCTCTCTACGCTAATGGTAATTCTTATTTGTAAAGGCCTACCTTGATAATATTGAAGTATTTCAACATATCAGTTTTACATATATATGTGCATATATATATACACATATAGGTATGATTTATATGTGCATATATATATATACACACATATAGGTATGATTTATGATCTTACCAATTAAATCAGGCAGTTAGTAGCAAGTGTGCTAAACCTATCGATAGTAATAAAAATGTCAAATTGAGAAGTTTTCCTAGCACTCAATGAACCAATATACAGTAATATTTCCTAGCGCCTGTAAACCAGACTGTACCGGGTCGACCGCGCGCTTGAAAAATAGAACCAGTTCTCTCTTTCAAGCGCGCGCTCGCTCCAGTCTGGCCACCTCTCATTACAACCAATGTGTTCTATTTTATATTTTAGTCGCTCGTTCAGTTTGGCCGCCCCCTAAGTCATAATTCTTGTGTGTTATTGGACTCTCTATAAACCAACCTATATCTATTAAATATGTGTGTATATTAAAAAAAGTTGTGAACCTACAAAAAAAATTCTTGTCAGAGGAAGGCTAGATCTATAAAAAAAATAAAAAAAATTAGGGTAGTTGTAGGTGAAGGGTGAAAGGTAGTATAAGCTGTGACAGAATAGAGAAGTAGTCCCAGTAAATGACAGATCATTATATTTTAACCTGTGTGGCCTGACTGCGATTGATTCTTCCTTGCTGACTGAGGTGGGCTGCCTTGTCCCAAGCTTAGCATCCTTTCCTGGGTAAATTTCTCAATTCTACAAATCTAATGATAAATTAATTAGGTAGGCCTTCCTTAGAACAAGGTGTAATACCTGTTTTCGAGTTTCCCGATCTACTTAATTTGTCCGTACTTTGTCCACGAAAGTTTCTCACACCACGAGTGGGCATGCGAATATGGTGATAGGGAGGCCAGAATTGGTCAATATTTATTCTTTATTTATACTTTGGCTAATGTTCCCGCTATAGAATATTAGTCCACTCAACGACAAGGCTTGATTTGCTGAGTGTCCGTTAATCACCTATTCACTTCCCACATGTGTTTTGGACGCTCTGAAGGTCATCCCGGACGCCTTACGTGTGTGAAACGGCGAATTAACGATTCGTTGACCTCGGAAGACGTTGAGAGATTGAACGAGGTGCAAATCGATAAGTTTGAAGAGGAGGCTTATTTAGGAAAGTAGAGCTGTTTTTGGTCACTGATGGGGAGTTCATGGTAAGCCTACATTTTCCTTCGTGCGTCAGCGATGTGGCTGCAGTAACAGCTTTCTGCTGAGTTTGTTGATAGGGTTTGATTATTTCGATTATTGAGAAAGAATATGTCACCATGCTTGTCAGAATTTTCGTTTGAGTTAACAAAATTAATTACTTTTTAAACGGCTTCTAAGCTTATTTTCATTAACACTAACACTTACATCACCTATTAAAATATTAATATCTAACACTAAGAAACGTAATGAGAGGAATAGTTTTTTTAAGAAAATGCATCTGCATTCGAAGGAAGAAAGGTGGTAACCCAAATTATTGGAGGTGCGCACGTTCGCCAAACCGAACTCGAGCCTCCCGGTTCAAGTCTGAAACTTTACCTTGCATCCAACCTTTCCGGTTTCTACAAAAAAAAAAGTTAATATTATTTTTAGTCTACCTTTGAAAAGCTTCTTATATAAAGTTGGAGTAACAATATTCTCACAGGCAGAGTTACAGTCCTATTTAGACTAGAAGGAATTTTTTTGACAGGTATAACAGTTAATTATTTTCATACATTTGCACGTCAAGAAATTTATTCTACAAAAGCTGTCAGTTTTCAATATCTCTGAAATATACTAATGACTGGCATACATTTAAATGTTATCACTGTTGATTGAAAATAAAAATAAATGTTTGAATTTTCTAAAGGGTCCTTCCCACTCGTATTATTATAATCATTAATAACACGTTTTATTGATAACATACATAGCTTTATCAAGCCTTTAAAAATCATTTCCCAATATTTTGGGTTAAATAAATGTTTGCAATAAATAACTTTCTGATAGCTGTTGCCTACACTCTGACCTTCCATATCTTATAATCTGGGATATAGTGTAACCTGTCAAGGTAAGTTTGCAACCTAACCTTTCAGAATAAAGTGAGGGCTAGTTGCATAATCACACTGAGTACGCCTCAAGTGCGGCGCTAAACTAAATACAGGGAGCACCTACCAAGACCAGAATAAATGGGCCGGTTTCATCTGCAAAACTGGCCCATTCCATTCCCGAGTCTAGGTAGGTGTTTTCCTGTATTTAGTCTAGCACCGCACTTGAAACGCACTCACTGTGACTATGAAACTGACCCTCGGTGTGCACTGTCTACTAGCGTTCTTGATTCTGATCCGAGAGACCCTTCCATATTGTGATTTAACACCACCGCTGGCTGCTTCGGTGGCTGCATGGTCTAACTCGCTACTCTACAACGGGAGATCGAGGTTCGAATCTCGGTCGGGTATACTGGCGGTTTAAAAAAAAAAATCCACTCTCCCTCCACGCAATTCGCCTACACTCAAACTAAATATAACCTTCCATATCCCTAAAACCATTAGCATAATTAGTATATAAGCATGTAAACCGAACGGGTAGTAAGATGCGGTGCTGTTAAAAAACAAACACCACCGCTCACTCTTTGCCCCACCCCCTTTATAGTATGAATTCTCGCACTATTACACCAAGATGTGACAGGTTTGTTGTTTCCTTTCACTCTCTTCTCTCTTTATCCGCCCCTCCGCTCCCTCCTCCCCTGGGTCTCTCCATGAGAATATGTTTGTGTTTTCAACGGAGTGACACTTTCTCGTCGATAAGATAACAACCATCCTGCAGGTGTAAGGTTGATTTCACCTTCTCCTGATATAATTCAAATTGTGCCAGTTCCCTTGATGTCTGCTGTCTCCGACTTCCTCTCACTCATGGGGGCTACCTTTAGAGCAGTCGTGTCAAACTCTTTGACCTGATGGTCAAGGGCGTAGGAATAGGGGGATCCAGACCCCCTTTGACTTTGTTGAATTGCATATACATTTACTATAAAAATGTTATGATATAGTTGGTTTTTTTTTTACTTTTTACTTCAGTTTTAATTGTATGTCATCAACCAAATACTAGTTAATATTTTAATATTCACCTTCGAAATGCAGATTGTAAAACTTTCGATTGTAAAATTAACTCTTATCAACATTTCAAATGCCTTTATTTCTTTACATTCAATATGGTATCTGAAAACAAAGGACGTTTCTTGGAATGAGCGAGAAAAGGTGAACATTTCTGCCATCACCTGTATGAACTTATTTGTTGAGGAACTAACACGAGGAAAGAACAGAGAAAGAGAAAATATTTAATTGTGAAAAAACTGTGTATCTGGAAATTGTGTGTGTTCCTCGGTCTGTCTGCGTCACAACCGAAACTGTTTTATGGATTTTGTTCAAACTTGATATTTAGTATTATATGGGTAGATTTTAAAAAAATTCTAGGCCTTAAAATAAGGGTTGTTTATTACTATTTTTTGAAAATGGCTCTAACAATTTTTAAATGGATATCTGAGGTGTATTTGACATGACAGATAATACAGTAGGTCTATACCCTAACCACGTGAGGAGAGGTGATGACAGTAGCAGAAAATTCTTTAATGTACACATTGATTGGCTCGAAAGTAACTAATGTCAACTTATCCGGAAATAGTTATTGATAATTTAGTTGGTATTACTCCTAAGAAAATAATGATTATTTCCGACTAGGCTATTATAAGCTGTTAATAGTGATTTAATCATTTCAAATCACTACAGTTTAATTTTTATAAGAGATCAAACTTGTTATTTTATGCTTTTTGCATAGCATTTTAAGGTAAAGTAATTAGTACTTGGCTAAAATTTGGTATAACCTAACCTCCAATAAAATGTCCACAGTGAAATAATTATGTTAAGAAAAATTCATTTTTGACGCAAAAGTGTTTAAAAGTGGTAAAATGGCATCAATCATATCATTAATATATAAATAGTATTTTTTTATATCATGTGTATTATAAAAAGTAAAGACTCAAGGTGATTAGTACACTGAGCTCACCACGCCCTTCGTCTAGGCGTGGTCTGCACGCGGCATCCCTTGCAGGAAAATTTATGCATGATTACTTTATTACAGTCCAATTTTAATAGGAAGAACCTTATCTTAAAGCTATGAAATCTACCAGATCTGCTTTCAAGTGTTCATACGTTTAGGCATGTGACATGCAGCTCTCACTTCTGATAGGCCTATAACATTTAATAGTCTTGATATTTCTTCTTGGATTTAAAGTTTATATTATTTTTCCTTGGTGATCAAGCTAAACAGAAAACAAGTTAATACCATATTCAATAGTTAATTATATTCATATAGAATAACAGTGGTTCACGTGGTTTTGACTTAGGTCTCTGCAAGATGTCAAACTTTTTTACGTTCAGGCTTTCTCGATCGAATGCTTAAAATGTTATAACTATATCAGTTGAAATATTAGACGAAAAACCTTTTAAGTAAACGCCATATTGAAACGAAAAACTAAATTTAAACTCTGTTTATACATCGTTTGGCCTAAGTTCAAGGAATGGCCATGCCAAATTGAATTAAAATTAGTCCACGCGTGTGGCAGTAATTGCACAATAAATATACTGACAGGCAGGCGAAATGGTCGAGTTAAAACAGAACCTCGCTTTTATCGGTCAGCAATAATATTAAGGTAAAATATTATATTTTGATTTTATATATTTGAGGTACGGTATTTAACGTGCACTTTTTGAACCGATTGATTATACCAACACATGAGTATTTTCTATGAGCAAGAACGAAAGTGCCTGCCAATTTGTTCCGGGAACGGTATTTTAACATACCTTTTAGGGTTATTTTACATGTCTCAGTCGACCTGGGACCGACGGCCTTACTTCCCCTCCGAAGGAAGTTGTCTAACGGATTTTTATCGCTCAAGAGGGACCCGTTGATCCCGGCTGGGTTTGATCCCACGACCATCGGTTCCTGAGGCCAGCACTTTACGCCAAGACCACCGAGGTCGACTAAAATATCTTAATTTCTGATGTATTTTGTTTCTACCTTTAGTTACGTAATTTATCTAAATCAAGGAGCCTTTAAAGCCTCGACAGTGAGAGAGCGCCAGGCCGCGCGTCAAGTACAAATTACAGGGTTGATAGACGCCTGGAAATGTCAGGGAATTTGGTGTGACAGGGATAAAGTCAGAGAAATTTTATAAATTCACTGGAATATTCAGGTATTTTAGCAATTATTTTTAAATATAAAATAAAATAGCTTAACACACTGTAAACTGAATGATCATTGGATAGTTTGAGGATGATATTTTCCATCATTCGATAGTTAAAATCATTGATAGTGCCCATCGCTTCCCCCACGAGGGGTCGTCAGCCGGAACCAAGTGACGGAATGTTCCAGTCCGGAGCGAGAGCAGGTCGAGCACTCCTTGTAAGGTCCGGGCCCCGATGATAGGTAAGTGCCCTGCTCTCTTAGATGGACCATCTCTCTCCTCTTTTGTCCTTTTCTTATCCTGGCTGGCCTTGACGCTACTGCACTGTTGCCGTCTTCCCACGCGAGGTCCTCAACACTATATCGCGCCAAGGTCAAGCAAGTTGCGTGGGCAGACTGCAGGTCCCGCATGGTTTTCAAGACTTACACTAAAGACAGTGCATGCGGTTCATGAATTATATTGTTTTAAAAGTTGAACTGATAAGTGATATCACAAAAATCCGAATGAATGTTTGGTCTTAGTCACAACGGTTGATCGCGAGCTACCGAGTAGCTCGTATAGAAAAATTACTTTGTGCTTCAAAAGTAACTGATCCTTGAAGAGTGTTGCCTCAAGTTCGGGTAAGTATATAGCCTCTCGTCTCGAAAGAAAACTATCGAGTTCTGGTCGTTTAACACTACGAGTGAAGGCCAATTTTTTAGCCGTTTATTGATCAATTTTGTAAATTATAATTACGTTGTACGTCAATATTGGAAAAACCTGAAAGCCAGCACTTCTTTGAGGTTATTCTGTAGGTTTACACCCCTGACCCTAGAGGCAGGGGTAGAATAATCTCTACCGCAGGGGGCACTGTTAACTCCTCCCTTCTCTTTTCCCCCGAACCCACACACACTTTTGTAGTTTTACATCTTCTTCAGACGAATGCTGACACATTTCTTTAATATTACCTCCTAGCTGACCAGGAAGGCAGGGCTTCAATCTTGACCGTGGACTGCCCTAAGAGGTAGTATGTTCTAATAATTGCTATTTCCATCTCTCCAGACGAATGCTGATACATTTCTTTAAAATTCCACCGTTGCCTGTGACCTCCAGATAAGTGTGAGTGTGCGGAAAACCCGATTTGGCAGTCGGGCTCTAAACAAACGTGCGTAGGTGTGGGTGAGACTCTGTAGGTCCAAATACGGGCGTGAAGGAGAGTCTACTTGCTGAGGACGCGACTATTCCGCATAATGATTGCGACGGGTCTAGACCTTGATTTTCTTACGAATTGACATTTGGCGCACCATCTAGAAAATACAACCCTAAATTTTGCGGTCAATCTTATTAAATGTTTCTATTTTATTATTGTTATTTTATAGTTAATGGTAATATATATAAAAAATTGACAGCTGTAGTCACATGACTTGACGTTTAAATACATTAAAGATGACCTAGTAATTTTTTCTAGTTGTCATAAATGTATATTTGTAAGACAATTAAGGTATAACTCATGCACGACAGCTGTGCTCTTAGTTAAGACATATTAAGAGAATAAAAAATATATTTGCAAAAAACCACAAACACATATTTTAAGTTTTTTTAAAAAGTTTTTTTTTTCAAATGTGATTCATTTCTTTGAAACTGTATGAGCTTGAGAAAAGCTGAACAACTTAAAATATTCATGGGGCCTTTTTCTTAATTCATAATTTGTCGTAACTGAACAAGTACCTTTTTATACATATTTAAGGGCTAAAATTGCGTCTTACTACCGTCCTGGCTACATACGCATTTATTCACACTAATAGGGGTAAGATGATGGATGATATGAAGAAGTGTAACCGCATTTTCGTAGAAGGAGAGTAAGAGATTGTTGTTTAAAAAAATTGAGTACTTGAAATTTTCACTTTTTTCTTGGAATATTTAGTTAAATTAATTTGACCCATTTTTCAAATATTATTTTATAGCAAACATTCACCCAATTTTTTAACTTCTGTATAGTTAAGGAAAAAATAAGATAAATTATATTGAATTAAAAATCTTAATTTGTGTGATCATTACTTTTTTCCATCAAAAAAAAATGTAGCTCTAATTTTTTTTATATTTGTGCTGATAGCTTATTAACGTATTTACTACAAAATTTTAACTTGAAATATTTGTAGCACAAATATTCCTTTATTTTACTCAAACTCTAATAAAACTCTATGTTTTCATTATAACTAGATCCGAAGTGAAAAAGTCTAAAAGCACAACCCCCCCAGGTTTACCCTGATTTTGGCTGTAAGAACAGTTTAAAAAATCCAAATTTATTTCTTTGCGGCCAATATTGATAACATTTTACTATATTATTTGTAGTAGGTATTGATAATATCTATCAAAAGTGATAGCTGTAGATAACATGACTTGTTGTATGAATATATTAAAATGGTTTTAGTAACAGATACTGTTTATACCGAAATCTTAGTATAGTTCTCCACCAGTTTACTCTCTATTTATCCGAGACGTGTTATGATCACCAATGCATGCATCTGAAAACGGCACGCTTGTTTTCACCTGCACGGACCTGATGAAGCAGTTCTCGTCATTTTACCGCAGGTTTACTCTTCATAGAACCGTGAATGCTTTGGTATTGACGGAGATGTTGTAAGCAAGGCCGTAGCCAGCCAATAATTTCAGGGGGGGTTTGGTGGGCACATCCCCCAATTGCCGGAAGCTAGAAAAAATTATAAATGATAAACACCTCTAGAAGCTATCTGAAGTGTTTTTTTATGACAACAATAGCCCCTAACTGCGAAGGCTAGGAAAAATTCTTAATATTAAACACCTCTAGAAGTTATCTGAAGTGTTTTTTTGGGCAACATAACACCATAAATGCCGAAGGCTAGGAAAAATTCTAAATTTTAAACATCTCTGAAGCTTTCGGAAGTGTTTTTTTATGGCAACATAATCTCCTAATTGCCGAAGCCTAGGAAAATTTCTAAATATTAAAACACCTCTAAAAGCTCTCTAAAGTGTTTTTTATTTTTGCAACATAGAACCATAACTGCCGAAGGGTAAGAAAAATTCTGAATATTTAACATCTCTAAAAGCTATCCAAAGTGTTTATTTATGGCAACATAACCCCCTAACTGCCGAAGGCTAGAAACATTTCTAAATATTAAACACCTCTGGAAGCTTTCTGAAGTGTTTTTATGGTAACACAGCCCCTAATTTGTACTTGTATCTTAATTTTGATATTGTTTGAACCATAAATAAAGTAATATATATATATATATGCTCTTCATAAAATATCGGGGGAGGGGGTTTTACCCCCCTTCCTCAGGCTACGGCCTTGGTTGTGTTGTCTGAGCCAATCCAGATACATGGTAGCAATCTACCGTATGAGTGGTTGACTGGCGCGCAATAAGTATATAATTTGAATTAATTTTGTTTTCTTCTTCCTTTTCACCGCGTGTTAGCCTGATACCCATTCGAGCTATCCGTATATAGAATTTAGAGGAAATGTACCTACATTTGTGGGGAGGGAGAGTGGGAAAACTTTTAGAAAAATACACCCGATTAGATTTATATCCCCGGCCTCCCCACCTTAGTCGTTAGCATCTCTGTCTACCGAGCTAAAGGTCCTGGGCTCGATTTCCGACATGGTCAAAAAATCTGTCATTGGTGAAACGTGGGTTTCCCCTTTCACAGTGATGGATTAACGGTCTGGGACTGGATGATGTGTGTGTTTAAGATTTAAGTTAGCTCATAAGTCGTATGCTGATTTAATCATTCGGTTCAGAAAGTACACGTTAGATACCTCAACTAAATGGAATGAAATGACACTTCAGTCTATCGTTAGAGAAACGCCCTTAGACCATGCGACCACTGAATCGGTTCCAACTATTTAAATTAATTAAACGAATGCACTCGAGATATTCAAAGTTTTAAAGTTTCCACTTGAGTTGCATTTAGTTTAAGGACGTTAACACCATAAACATAGTCTAAAAAGTTAATAAATCAATAACAGCGATTTAAGATCCATTCTCACTCTCTTGACGAGATCGCTTGGCGGTTAATTGTGAAAGTATCAGTGCGTTGGGGTTGCCGAGACTGCTGTAATAGGCCTATGTTTAAATTTCAACATCAAAGCCTCTACAAATACTCTATTCTCACGTGTGATTCATTCATCTGAATTTTGTATGGGAAAATATTCAGAAATGTTTAGAAATTAGGGTACTAGAAAAATTTACCATCAATTTTTCTTCTCTACGTACAAGGCATTTTCGGGAATATTTCTAGTTGAAAGTTTGTTTTCTTTAGTAAAATTAGAGCTTGTAAATAAATGGTAGTTTATTTTAATTTGAGAAATATGTTTGAATTAAAACATGATTATTTTAATATAACATTTTAAATAATATAAGATTTAATTAAGTCATGAGATTGGGTTTAAAATATAATATGAAAATGGATATATCTGCATTTTTATGATCTAGGAATATCCAAGGGGATATTTTCAAAGATAATATACCCAGAAATTTACCCATTACTTCAGGCTACCAACCGAACGAGGATCTCGCTGCACGCAAGGTCGTCCAGGCGTTGGGAATCATCTTTCAGAAACTTTGTTTCGAAACCTGGTAGGGTCACATATCAAGATTTCGTGTGAAGTGTAAATAAGTGAGGTATTGGGGATTCTAGTCCCTCGAAACATATGTCGTGTTTAACTTCTCTAAAACCAAGATGCTGAACATTGAAGAACTGTTATAACATTTGCCTAAAGCGAGATGGGAAAACCACACCTAAAAATTGCATATATTTGTAAACCCTATCGGGTTCTAACTCGCGCCCGTTGGTTCGAATTCAGACGTGCTAAAATCACGGCCATCCCTCCTGTGCACCTAAAGAACCGACGTGCAGAAATCCACATCCTGCCGTCAAGGACAGACAAACAAGAACCGCCGGTTGTAATTTTAGATCGTGTGACGTCACAGGTGTTGATGAGCCTGAGCAGAAAACTGTCGGGGAGATGATTATAAAAACATGGAGGAGAAAGAGTTCGCAGGCCGTGGCGAGAATCTTCTTTTGCTAGGGGAGCTACGGCGCCAGGATGCCAAGTGCCAACACTGACTTGTTGGGGAAAGCCGTTTTTGCGCATCGGGGAAGATGTAATTAGGAATGTGATATCGAAAGAAGAATATCAATACTTAATATATTTATGGTATTGGAAGAAAAGTATCAATACCTACGCTTAAGGTGGGATGGAAGAGGATGCAATAAAAAGCAAGCGTTTTTTCAGTTTGTATGGCAAAACTTTTTTTGTCCGAAATAAATAAAATATTGTTCCAGTACAAACATAGAATTTAATTTTCTTCACGTGATAACCTCAAAATTTCTTGCATATCTGTCAAGAATATCCTGGAATTTAATGACAACTTTTTCTTTTCATTTAAAAAGTTTCTCATGCTAATGCCACCATGCTCATGATGGATATTCAGGAACTGTTGATCACTGTGTGAAGAAAATTAAATTCTACGTTTGTATTGAAGCGATATTTGATTTGTTATAGCAAAAAAAAAAAGTGTTTCTATAAAAACTGTAAAAACACTAGCCTTTTCACGCGTTCCATTCCATTTCACCTTAAAAGCCTAGTCCACACTGACATAAATCTGCTTACAAATACGTGGCTGGATGTGTCGAAACTGTTTGGTCATCTGCCTGCATACAGATTTGCAGACAACACGTCTGCTTGCATTTTTAATTCCGTCAAGGATTTATAACCTCTGCCCGCAGTTTATTTGATAATCTACCCTGTCAGAGGATTACTAAGAAGACCTTGTCAGGTTATGACATTTGGGTAGTGATTTTAACCAAGGGTGGCAGGAGAGGGGACAAACAGGGTATGTGGCCTTCATCAATCAACACAGACTGGGTTATGATTATTCTCATATTGTTTCTAGATATCTTCAGAAGGAAATAATATTGCCGCTTCTAGCAAAGACAAGATATGAACTGCGTAGAACCAATCTTGTGACGTAGGCTATAACTTATAAATTAAATCATCAGTTTAAAAAATAAAGTAATTTTCAAACATAAAAAATTAGGAAAATAACTACAAACTAAACAAAACAATTCAATTAAAATCAAAACCGTTATTAGGTGCTTTCAAATATTCCGAGCATTTAAATGTATTGCTTCGCTTGTCTTATATTATTTACGTGGCGTCTAAAGATGAGAATTCAAAAATATCCTTATTCAAATCGTAAACTTTGTTTTTATAGCTGAAAGCTTAGTATAGTAAGGCGTCATTATTATTATCAAACCAACGAATGAAAATACAACATATTTGAAGAATAAATATTTCAAAAAACACTTTGTTGGAGCACTTTTCATTAGAATAAATAAGTAAACTAATTTTAATAAAATCGAATGGATGTCAGCCATGGATGCGTACTATTGTATTAAACATTATTATATTATAGAGCAAGGGTGCCAAACTTCCGAGCTTTCAGAGACGCACAGGAATATGCTATTTTACATAGATCCACATAGTATAGAGTTCAAATTAAAAACATTACAACATATTTATATTCAGTTTATTTAAACTGATTAATTAAACCAAATAAATTACAAGTTCGTATCCACAATATACTCTTGGAACATGCACCCAATTTAAAATGTCCACAAACCTACAAACGTTTGTCATGTAATAAAATGAATATACTATGCTAATCGCATTCAATAGAGTAAAAAATGAAGTAAATTATTTTGTTTCAAAGGAGGCCCCCAATAGTCTATTGTTCTAGGGTAGGCCCCTTGGGTGGTCCTGTGTTTTCATACGTCTGGACATATGGACCATTCGGTTGTGACTTGTGGGGAAAGGGTCAGAGAGATAGACCAATCGAATGGCCGTGCTGGTTGCTTGTCCTGTGTCGAAATGAAGCGCGTCCTGTGTCCACGTGGTTTTCTCGAGCGATAACCGTCAAGGAGTAGAGACGGTTGCACTAGGGGGGCTACTCCACGCGTGTCCGACCTCGCTGGCGGTACTAGTGAATGTAACATGTATAATAGTTCTTGCTGTGCACCTTCTCTCATGCTAACGCATCGCGTCTTACTGCCTGTATGGGATAGCCGCAGATTTACTCTTAAGGTGGTAGGAACGAGAAAGGAAGAATTTAGAGATAGTGTATTCGCATTTGCGTGTAGGTAGAGTGGAAAACCTTTGAGGGGAGGGGAACACCCTAGTTAAGTACAGCTGTATGAGATTCTAGGATGACGCCTTTATTCGCTTGCCATTGATGTGGGCTATAGCTAGGCACTAAAAATAGTCAATTCAAGACAAGCCGTTTAGGAAAAACTAGCTTATATGTAGTTAAATCTCTCTCTTTATCAGCTTGTGCGCCTCAGTGATTTTGTGTTAAATTTATTTTCACGTCTGCTTCTAACATCCATTTGATAGGGAATTCAAGATATTATTTGTAAGACAGTTCGGTTTTTTTTTTTTTTAGTTTTATTTATTAGCTTACGAAATTTTGATTTTGATATCAACCGGTCGAAAAAAAGTGTAAGCTGAGAAATTTGGTATATTTCCATTAGCACTCACAATATTTAAATATTCAGAGAAATTTGCCTTGAAAAGGAATATTTTCCATCTCGCATCACAAAGTGTTGCGGGCGCATGTGTGGTTGTCAAGCCTCGTTAATACGGTAAGCGATGCGCTGTTCATACAGCAAGAGGTATCTATCTAGTCGAGTCAATAGCAGTCGCAGTGCAATGTTGATGTGCGTTGTTTCATCATATCACTGTCAAAACTCAAGTAAATTAATTACACTCGAAAACATAGTTCTAAAACTCTATGATATACCTTGTGGTTATAGATCTTGCTCTGTTCATGAATTTAATAAGTGCCGAACATGGTGAATTTAACCAATTATATCGTCAAGCTCCCTTGTATGATGATACATTCTTTGGATATCTACGTGTGAATCAAAAGTAATTTGATTTCTTACTTTCCAAACTAGACGAAAGCTGGACAAAAACTACAACTAATTTTAGAGAACCGATTAGTGCTGAACAAAGACTTGTTATTACTCTGTGGTAGTTTTTTTAATTAGAAGCAATTTAAGAATAGTAATTTGTATGTGATATTATTATAGTTTATTATCTAGGAAAAAAAAAATTAACAAAACAATAGTTTGGTCATTACTATAGCAAACAAAATCAAAAAGCAGCTTGTGTACTACACAACTACATCGTTGAAAAAGAAGGGCAGGACTCTACTTATTTAAGTTTTCCAACTAAATTAAATATGGGTATATCACAACCACACACATTACATCATTATTTCCAGAATAATGCTGTTCGAATCAGGAAAACTTCTTAAATTATTTAACGGAGTAGGAAGTGTTACTTGGCAAAACGACTACCCTCTTCCAGAAAATATCTTGTCTAATATTAATAATTAATACAAATAATAAAAAAAACACTTTAACTTGGAATGTTAATAATCCTCGTGTATTAATTAATGTATGTAACAAAAATACTTTAACTGACCTGGAATGTTTAATTCTCTAATATTAATAATTAATGCATGGTTATAGTAAACAATACTTTAAACTAGAATATTTAATTATCTACATATTTCTTCCCAGACCCTTTTTAGTACTCCCACATACTTGTGAAGGACGTCACTGGGGTCCCACAACGCTCTTATTTAGAACACAGCACTAATAAGCTGTTCAATATCCATTATTATAAATAAAATAGAACCTGGTTGTTGTTCACTGAACGTTGCCGCCTGGCTACGGAGCGATTTTATTCGACAAGTTGAATCACTTAGCGGTTTCCATAGAGGGCTCGGTTCGCGGCAAGCCTCGAGCCGCTTCCAGTCTGCACACGTAGACTGAATACCATGTGTTCGTTCGGGTCGCACCCTCACTACGCAAGCCTCTAGCCTCTAACCTCCAAGCAAATCGCTTGCAATATAAACAAGGCCTAACACCTACGTGATGGAACCATGTGAGGTATCTCTACGCCTTGGTGGGGAGTAGGAGTAGGGTGGCAGGTCGGCCAGCTATTCAAGGTCGCCAGTTCACTGTCCTGTGGGGGGACAGCTGAGTGGTGTATCTGTCTCATCTCGCCTCGTTAGCTGGGGCGATTGAAAACATTACCTTAACACACGAATTGCGCTGGGTAAATCACTTTTGGCCCACCCAGTATTTAATAAAGGTTCCTTTTATGCCCAAACCCTGTGAGTAAATTGTGTTGCATCAGAAGCCGAACGCGCTGTAATTTTCTGGCCTCTTGTCTGCTTCACACACTAGCCAGTGTTCTGAAGTAAGACGTCTGGTTTCTTCTCTTCTTTCGTCCACTGCTGACAGCAGCAAAATTATAAGAAGGGGGGAAAAAAACTGTGGCGAGGGGAACAAAAACCCACATTAATAAACGTCTTGGCTCGCCTGGACCAGAAAGATAAACTCGAACACAATCTTACAGAAAGATTCTTTGATTAAAATCACATATAGATTTATTTATTTCGTCTTTTAACCGACATTAATTTGGCGCGTTCTTAAAACTGATATTGAAAGAACATTTGTCGGTTTTGTTTTTATAAGTGTTATTGAAAGAAAAGTTTATTGAGCGTGAGAAAACAGGACTGACCTCACTGATTGCTTTATATTATTTTAGATTTCGGCCATATGGGGTCACAAAGGATTTCTATTCACAGTAGTACTATATTGTACACTGGTTGGAGTGATGCCAAGTTATCGCGATAAGATTGTTTTAGAGCGCCATTTCAAAAGGCTATTTGTATCGTGTGTGGAATGCTCTGAAACTTTTTTTTTATTTGGTGTCAATTTTGAAATGAACTCTTAGTAGAATTGTAAATAATATCCGTTTTGCTATTTTAATTGTGACGTTTTCAACCTCGTAATTGTGAATGATCTTTACTTTCTATGTACTCCGCAGGCCCTATGAGAGGGGGGTGCTGGGGTACACCGTGCCCGGGCCCGTGGTTCTATAAGGGGCTTGGAAATTTCCTGGGATCTCAGAAAATGTTTGCATATATTGAAGACTATACCCTGATTTTGGTTGGAAGAACAGTAGAGAAACTCAAAACATCTTTCTTTGCGGCCAACATTAATAACATTTTCTTATATTATTTGTGTTATTTGATAGGTGTTGGTAATATCTATCAAAAGTAACATTTGCAGATGACATGAATTTATGTATGAACATATATTAACATTGTTTTAGTAACTTTAGGAACTAACTTCTACTGTTCTTCCTACCAAAATCATACTATACCATTCACATTTCCACTTTTAGTACTATTACTAAATTATTAGTATAGGTGAATTATTTTTTGTATTTCTTTTTTTTATTTCAGATAGGATTCATTAACTAATACCCGCTTCGTTGGCCGTGTGGTCTAACGTGCTACTCTCGCAGTAGACTGGATTACCGATGATAGGGAGCTAAAGTTCGAATCTCGGTCGAGTGTACTGAGTTTTTTTTCCAAAATAGTTTTCCACGTGCCCTCTACGCAAATGCGGATACACTTCATCTAAATACAACTTTCATCATCCCTAGAATCATTAGTGTAATTAGTGCATAGGCGTATAACCCGAACGGGTAGTAAGACACGATGCAAAAAAATAATTTTTTTAGACAGAATTAATGTACAATGGAAGGGGTCCCGAAAAAACTTTGTAGCCCTGATAAAATTCCTCTCAGAGGCCCTGGTGTCCCGAACTCAAAAATGGGTCCTGTCTGTCTGTCCTTGGGGTTACAACCGAACTGGTTTTATGAATTTCGTTTGAGCTTGATATATACGTGTTATCTGATCTGGTTGCGACCAAAACGTGATTTTAGTTCTAGCCCAAAAATTAAGAGTAGTGTACTGGTTCTTGAAAATTCTAAATATTTCAAAAATGGTCTTAATGATTTTTTTCAAAATGAATATTTTGGTTGTGTTTTACATTATAAATAAAGGTGTGTTTTATTAAAAAATAATATAAAGCTATTTTACTGATGACTGATTTTTGGAAAGTTGAATATTTTTAAAAATTACAGTAACAATTTTTGTTCAGAATTTATATCCAAGAAAGGTGTTTTCTGTATAAAGACACATTCTGCTAAACAAAATTCAAGTGTAGTTTTCTGACAACCTATTATTAGCATGTTTGTTCTTAAGTACAACAGGCTATTTGAGTATGATTGTGTTGGTACTATTTTATTTTTCATGATTATAATGATTACCAAGACTCAACAAAATAATTACAAAACTTACAAACTAGTTTGTCCATATACAAAACACCTTTAAAATATACACCCATCCGTAGCGCTTGGATGATTATTAATTGCTATAGCATTGTAGTATTTAATACGTTTGAACCCATGGTTGTTAAACGATGTATTCTAAAGGCTAATTAGAGGAACCGCACCCTTATTAGTAGGGACTGGAAAGTTCTCACACACACCCCAGTCCACCCAGCTGAGATTCGAACCTTACTATCACGATACTCTCGTCGTCTAAACACGCTATCTTTCTCTCACTGTCGCGATAGTGATAGTAGCGCTATTGCGAGAGTTTCTTCAACTTCCACCTCACCTATCATCGTGTTGTTTTGAAGGAGCTCTCATGTTTTGTGACTGCAGTTCATGTGTTGTTTTTTTTTGTCTGCTTTATTCTTTCATTGTTGTGTATATTGTACAAAAACTTGCAAGTACAGTCGAACCTGGCTAATTCGAAGCTGAAGGGACCACTAGAAAAATTCAAATAATCCAAAAATTTGAATTAGGAAATTTTTATTTTGACTAGAAAAATAACTTCAAACATCAATTCACTGAAGTAAAATACAATAGTCATTGTATACCGTATACGTATCATTTTATTCTTGGTTTTTTATAGCAATATGTGCAGTATATAATACTTTATTTATAGTTTTTCAAAAAAGCTAGAAATCTTTGATTGTTTTCTGGAGTCAATACTTTTAGTCTGAGTAAACTCTTCTAGTTTATTGAGCGCCTGGAAAATAGAAGTTATTCCTCAACAAACCATCTCAACTCTTTGATGTGATCCATCCTGACCATGCGTGGCCTGCGTATATGTTGGGATTGGCTTTTCTGGAAGTTCAGTATGTACCCCTTCTTCATCTGAAGATGCACTGCCATTAAATGGTTCATTACATCTGCCATGAATTTAGCATTTATAAGTTAATCTCAAACTTTTAAGTTCTCATCCAAGTTCACAAAATCCTCATAAGGAACACAAAACACAAAAGAGTCCCCTTGCACGCAGAGAGCCTATAGTTTACTATCCACGCAGCGACAGTCACGTATACCTCAGTTTTAGCTTATGTGGTGCTGACTGACAGCTCACAGCTGACTTCTGACGGCTTTAAAAAGCTACCAGACCAAATTATGTATCCCTATGCCGAACCATATGATCTGCAAAAAATATGTCTTTAGCAGTTTTCACTTCTGACAGTCAAAATTTAGGTATATACCTAAATGTTGACTGTCAGAAGTCAGCTGTGAACTGTCAGTCAGCACCACATAAGCTAAAACTGAGGTATAGTAAACTTGTTTCCTACGCGAGATTTTAGGCTGTTTTTCTTCATCTTCAGGACACTTTTACTTGCGAGTTAAACAAAATAAGTTCGAATTACATGTGAATTTTTAACATTGTTTTAATAGAAGTTTCAAGGGACCACATGAAAGGTTAGAATTAAACATGAATTCGAATTATATACGTTTGAATTATTCAAGTCCGACTGTATGTCTACATTTTGACGCGATGGCCTTTCTTGAGGTATACTAGCAGTAGCAGTCTTCCTACAAGTTGGGATGAAGTGAAACTCATGTCATAAGGTATTAAGCAGAAGAGGCACCTTGTGTACCTCTCCTCGCTAGCCATTTTCTAATCTATATTCTATTCTTTAACGTAGTCTACTTATCTCATTTTTCACGTGTTGTCACCTCAGCAACTGCCTGCACAACTTTATCCATTCTATAGCAAACTACTACTATCACAGTAGTTTGTTGCTCCTCCGCATAAACGGCTGACCATCGTGATAGCTGCTACTATCGCGACAGGTTTTTTTTAGCGCCGCGTATTACTACCCGTTCGAGTTATTCGCTTATGTACTAATTACGTTAGTGGTTTTAGAGATAAGGAAAATTGATTTTAGAGAAAGTGCATCTGCGTTTGCGTGGCGAAAGATAGTGGGAAAACATTTAGGAAAAACCCTCCCTCAGTAAACCCGACAGAGATCCGGACCTCGATCTCCCTGTCATCGGCAGTTTAGTCTTCTGTGAGAGAGTAGCGCGTTAGACCACGCGGCCACCAAAGAGGGTGTGACATTTATTGCCGCGATAGTACTACAGTCTTGAAAACTAGGCCTTGGCCGTGAGATGCTTTTGTGTGGTGAGTTCTTGATTGAGAGTAGTACAAACCCTCTTGTAGATAGTAGCTACCTTCTAAGCTATTGTTGGTGTGTCAGCAGTATTGAGACAACATTAGTTACATTATAGTAACTAATAACTCGACCCGCTACATTATGACGCAATATAGATAGATGGAAAACTATTAAAAAAGTTATAATACTTCAGACCTGAGCCTTTATGAAGAGTTTCGAGTTCGATTACTGGCTCTGTCATTGTGCCTACTAAGAGGGGATTTCATAAATGGGTTCCCACTTTCCCTCCGTGCAAATACTGATACATTTCCTCTAAAGTCTCCCTTATTCCTACCCCACTAGCGTAAATAAATGCATACAGCCCGGACGTACAATAAAACGCGCAGGGGAAAAAAAAAAGACATCATGAAAATTAGCAGGCATTTGACCCTGTTGGTAATAGAACTCGAGACCCTAGGATGAAAAGGCAGGCGTGCTCCCAGGTGAATTGATGTTCGGGAAGCGTCACGTGTTATTCTCTCGGCCAGTTGGTCGGTTGAAGACTGGAGCAGATGGGGGCCCCGCCACGCCCCTCATTGTCCAATAAACCTGTACCTCTTCCTGCTTCTGCTGCGTGTGCGCACCTATAGAGAGCGTCCCACTCGGAGATTGAAGTGCAGGTCTTGTGGTGAGCGCTGTTGCCAGAGCTCACCCGTCAGACAGGCTCAAAACCTATCAACTGTAAAGGGATGTGTAATTATTTGCTGTGATCATTTAAAGTTTGATAACAGTTCAAAAATATTGAATCAATATTATGACTTATAACTACATTTTCTCTACACAGGCACCACACAAATTGTAAATAGCTTGACAGATAAACATTGCAATATAATTCATATCTAGGTTATTTATTTGAATTGGTATCGGCGTCTTACTACCACTCGGGCTAAACGCAACTGTAACTAATTTAAAGAAATAAAGAGGGTGAATTTTCCCTGCTCTTGACCAAAACACAAGTTCAATTTTATTAATCGGGCTCTAATGTTAAAAGAAGAAATAGTTTGTTTATTGCAGGGATCAACTTAACTTTCACGTAACGTAACATAACAACTCGAGCAAAACGCAGACAATGGCCTTGGTGAAAACAAATTGTAAACTAAAATGAAACCCAATCATTTAGCTCTGATAAGGTTACACGAACTTGCAATAGCAATTTACTGGATATATTAAATAAAGTGTAACGAGAGGCTAAGACGTCTTAAAGTTCGCGAAACGCCTGAAAAAATAAATTACCGGAGAATTCTTCTGCATACCATAAACAAACAAATTAAATACTAAATAGTCCTGTCGACGTTGTGATCCCGGCATTGTATTTGTATTATCTCGTACGCCTATTCTAGAGAGACAAATTAAAGATTTAACTCCCATAAAAAACAGGTTTTGTTGACAAAACAACTTGTCATATTTGGAACAGGAGAGAAAGCTATATTTTCGCCCACGCATGTTTCGAGCATCATCATTCATAAGGTTACTACTATACATTCGTGTGCAACAGTTTCCCACGGACCAATTCTATAACCTAAAATATATAAAGAGTGAATTTCATGCGTAAATAAACTATCTTCTTGATTAATAATAAGAATAATATTACCCGTGTCGATGGGCAAGCGTGCGTGCTAAAGCGTCAATCTCGGCTGGGTGAACTAGGGTAGGGGTGGCTATTTATGGCTGGGTTTTTTACAATCCCTTCCCACCTTAATGCGGTTGCACTTGCTCATAACAACCTTCCCCATTCCATTATTTTGATGACAGTCATGGTGTTAAACGTAATAATTAAATAGCAAATGGCGGACGGTCCACACGAATTGCGGAACAACTCATCCGAGCTCGGTAATACCCTTACACGAACTGCGGAGTAAAAATTAAATTCATAATGACTTTGTTCAAAATGGAACATGGAGGTTAGGCTATGGTAGGTTAGTGGTTAGGAGTTGAATGGGATTACGGGTTGTTCTGCACTTCGTGTGGACCGGCTGACAGGTAAGCCTATACCTTACTCCGCAATTCGAGTGCTCTCATGCTATATGTATCTTCAGGGTGGCCACTGGTCGAAAAAACCGGGAACTATGATGGCATTTTAGTCCAGCGTTTGAGTGGTCACCCTTATCTCACGGGTCTTAGAAAGTGTGTCATGTACATGATGTATGTTATTACTAGTTTTGTGTTGAGCGGTCTATTTTAATTAAAAATAATAATAGCACTGTAAACTGTATAAGAGGAGTGTCAACATTAACATTGCCAATGCTATGTACACTCAGACTTAGACCTCAGTTTTAGCTTCTGTGGTGCTGATTGACAGTTCACAGCTGACTTCTGACGGCTTTGAAAAGCTACCAGACCAAATTATGTATCCCTACGCCGAACCATATGATCTGCAAAAAACATGTCTTTAGCAGTTGTCACTTCTGACAGTCAAAATTTACGTATATACCTAAATATTGACTGTCAAAGTCAGCTGTGAGCTGTCAGTCAGCACCAAAGAAGCCATGGGGATACTGTAGATAGGAAGAAAGTTTTTTGACTTTTTGAAAACTATTTTCATGCATTCGTATATCTTCATTTTGTATGGATAATATAATATCTATAAAATAACACTAATAATATAACAAACTAACTTCATGGCGTCAGCCCGCAAGCGAGCCCCAGCGGCCGCTGCGTGTTGGTGAAGATAGTGCCAACATTTGTGGATAGAAGTTGTCATGTGGTCAGCACAACGAACCCTCCGGCCACTAATCTCAATTTTCTAGACAGAAGCCGATACTTCTTTATTCAAGTAGTTCCCCATTAATCGTCCTCAGGAGGTTGAGTTTGACCCCGATATAGATCCACTGCTACGCAGAACAATCTGAAAGCGTCGGGGATCGAACCCGGTAACTTCTGGATAAGTAACCAGGAACTCTGACCACTAGACCTATAGTAAAATGTCATCAAATTTGACCGCCCTAGAAACACTCTTTCTAAATCTTTCTTCGCGCCACTTGCCAGAATCCTAAAATGAATAACAGGAGCTTCGCGAATATCAGCTGTTCTCGAGGTCGCTTCATATGCGCGCGTGTTCTCAGTCTGGTGTGTGTGCGGCTTCAGGCTTGCACATCCTTGGTTGTCTTGATTGTTTACTCTTCAACCGCCGCGCAAATTGCATTAGAGGGCTGAACTCTTAATAAGGAGCCAGATTTCCGTGATTAGGCGTCATACCACGAGCTTACGACTCCAGTCCAATTTTCATAGGAAGAATAGTTTTTAAAAATACAAACTTTTTTGTGGTCAATATTGACAACGTTTTATTACATCATTAAGGTTATTTTAAAGATATTGATAACATCTACCATTAGTGACCGCTGCAGATCACATGACTTAACGTATGAATTAGTTAAAGCAGAATATTTTTTTCTAGCTGTCTTCCTATGAAAAGTGGACTGTAGGTGACAACTAGCTCCATACTTTAATTAAATGTGTCCATTTGTTTGGTAAAGCTTTTTAATCTAACGTGCACGTTATAAACACAAAAGTTATATCAACGTACAACTTATACACGAGCTTTAGGGGAGCATAGGAACTTTTTTTTGGGGGGGGGGGATCAATTTTTTTTTATCAAGAAACCTGACTATTTATATTTTGATTTTAAATGTTTTTTAAAAATCCTTTAAAATATGTTTTAACTGATGAAATTAGATGTATTAAATTTTCCAAACCTATTAACTCTAAGTATTTGATTTTTTATACTTGACTTCCTGATATAGATGAACGTGAAAATATTTCAATATCGATCGACTGAATACTTTCTAAACTATTAAATATTTACTACTACACATAAAAATTACATTTTGAATTAGCAGTTTGTTTTTATTTATTTGCTTCTTATCTTACTGTGCTAGGGTTTCAAATGTATTTTAAATTAATGGTGGACTAGCTATGAACCATTAGATATATGATTTTTGCCTCTAGGAGATTGGGTTTTTAAAATAGCTTGATGCACATCTCCTAGCGTTCATACATAGTTTTTAAACATCACTTCTCCAAAGACATTTTTGTGTGGATATACCATAACTGACATGCTCGACTACGGACTATTGTAGCGGTCATAGGTAATTAGTACTTTTGTACATAATCCGAACAGGTAGTAAGACGTGCTTAAAAAAAGTATATTGCGAGCTGCAATGAGCGCCAGCATTAAATATATGTTAAAGCCGTTATTAAATTAAATTATTCTGTTGACAAAGTGATCGCCTTTAATCCATTTTTAAGAGCAGAGATTCTCAACCGGTGTGCCGTGGCACTTAGGGTATACCACATAATTAATTGGGGGGAGGGGGGGTGATGTGAAGAAAATATGAAAATAATGAAACCGAAGAAAGTTTTGTCTTTCAGTGTTTCTATGAACTGCACGTGCCACGGCACACGATGTGAGACAATTGTTTCCCTTTTGATGACTACATATTATTATTCATTTTTTGTGGTGTTATTAATTTTTAGTGATCTCACATTGTGGCCACTTAGTGTGCTAGTTTATTGATATCTAAAGCTATTTTACTCTATAACTGTATTTTATGTATTTCATTCAGCGTTATTGTTATTTACATATTTCAATTAACTCAGTAAGAGAGTAAGTAAAAATGCTTATTTCTATTTTAAATAATTACAAAATTAAAACACTGTTAATTGTTTAATATGCTACTCTAATATAGGTTATTCTACTTTAGATGAAAAATATATTAAAATTTGAAAAACAAAATGCTAACGAAAATTTTTATAAGGATGCCAGAAGGTTCTAATCCCCGCCGCGAGCCTATAAAAGTTGATAATCCCTGATTTAGAGGAAATAAACGAATTTATATTTTGAACCTCGTCTTATTACTCGTTTGGGCTATCCACATTTTCTATTGTGGTAAGAATGAGGAAACTAGAATTGAGTGGAAGTTTACCCGAATTCGCGTGGGGGTAAAGTGGGAAACCGTTTAGTAAAATCACCCGCAGAATATCCAGCCTTCCCGTCACCATGAAACTGGACCAAACGAGCTTGACGTTTATTCCGCGTGCTCACCGATACGGATAGCAAGTATGTTATTCTTAAGATAATTGTCATGGTCGGTCTTCACTATTATATATTTATATGCCACAGAAACTTGTAGTAAATTAACTTTACAATTAAATTTGTTGCTATAGTTTCATTTATGTATTCATTTAGAGAGTCGAGTGAAGTGCAAACTAAATCTTTATGTTAATATCTTTCAAAACAGTAAGTGAAAAACACGTCATGTGTCCTCAACTGGGATTAAATATATTTGTTTAGTTTTTACAAACATAAGTTGTGGCCTTGACCTGTAGGGTCAAGGGTAAATGTTAACTTTGCTACCCTGTTCTGAACGATTCATTTCTCTATTTTTCCCTACCCCACTTTCAGACCGGTGATTTTTGTCTCACAAAAAAATAAGTTTTTTTTCTTATCTAGTGTCTTAAAAGGACCTTTTTTTTTTATCGCGTGGCAGTTTTTGACCGGACGAATAACATCAGTCTCAACCCTGTGAAGACTGACTACTCGCAAGACTTCTTGAGAACCAAAGCAGAGATATTTCAGTGTCTTAGGCTAGTTACACTGGCAAGTGAATTGCGACATTTCTGCATGAGTGCTGTCCAGGTCTGTTTACACTAGAAGCAATGAATTGCCGCGAGATCTGTTGGGCGAGTTTATTGGCGAGTGACTTGCAAAAGTTCTCACAAGGCTGTTTACACTTGAGAGGAGAATATTGCTCGTGCAAGGTTTGTTTCAGTCATTTGGGAATAATGCCTCCTGTCAGACGTCTCAAATATGCTGCTGCGTTATTAATCCTAAACCATATCTATTCTATTAGTGGGGAAAAAAACGCAAGGAAAGGCAATCCTGGAGTGGATCCAGTACCTCTTTTTTCAACTTATTTTTCTTCGATTCTTGATTACATTGAATGCGTATATTGTGCAGCCTTATAGATATTTCCACTGGGTCGGTGGAAAACTTGTTTGCTATGGCTTGTAAGTTGTAAGGCATCTTGTTTTTTTTAAACCTGTCTTTGTATTGTAAACTTCACACAAATTTTCATTTTCCTCATAAAGAGCAATTAGCAATTTTATTTTACTATCACTCCCCCTTTTTGAAGTCGGACATCATCAAGAGAAACAATTAATTCGCGCACGTCTCGCAGAAAATATCGAAATGGTTGGACATTCCGCGAGAGCTTGCCAAAGTGGCGAGGAGTGTGTTTAGACAGAGAAGCGTGGAGGAACAACTTGCACGAGTCATCAGAAATCTACTCGCAGAGCTGTTTACATTTGTGACAGTACTGTCTGACAGCATCTCGCGCGATATTACTTGCCAGTTTATATGCACCTTTAGGAGAGGAAGGGTTTAATGGAGGGGTTATTTTACTCATTTGGAACTCAATTCGGCCCACGACCATTTTCTAACTCGCATGATTCCCCTTGCCTCGCCTCACGTAAAACACCTAACTTGGATAGGTGATACAGCTTGAACCAAACGTAGCATCGTAGTGCAGTTTTATCTATTATACTTTTTTTTAAAAAACTGTGCGATTGTGTGTTATCAATAAAACAGTTTTGTAATATTAAAAAATATATATTGATTTTAAAATGAAAAAACAACCACTGAACTGATTCTAGCGTCGATGTTGTCAAGTGAAGAATGCAGAAAACCTCACTTCCGTGCGTTTTCTGGTTTCTAACGTAATCGTGTGTGCTCTTTTTCTTATTTCCACTCTAATATCGTTATTGCTAGTTTTGTTTACTTCGGAAAAATTGAGAGCAAGTATCCTAAGAGTCAACATACAGGTATTAAAGTGGGGCTGTCTTCACCCATCGTTTGAAGGAGGAATCATCTCTTTCTTGAAACGGTGGAACGTGCGTTTGTCTGCCCCTAGACATAAGTGCTGCGATCAATATTTCCCCATCCTTTCTTCCCCTGCGTGGTATACTTACCCGCACAACTACTTCCGTTATTTTAGCTTTCTCAGGGATTTTATCACACGCCCTTGCAGTGTTTTGTAATTCGACCCATATTTTTGTTTAGTGTACACCCTCGCGTCTTTTTTTTACTACTAATGCCATTTTCAAAACCTACCCCTACACAACTAATGGTTGGTTTTAGTCTTTAAGTTAATCAGCCTATTTATTTCTTCATAGATTAGTATAAGATGTATCGGCGTCAAGAAAATATCAAATTCGTCGATTGTCGCATAGTCTAACGCGTCACACTCTTGTATTAGACTGTCTTACTGGTGACGGAAATATCGGGGTTCATATCCCTGTCGGGATGGATCACTCACACTACACCATGTGCGTACAACCCGAACGGGTAGTAAGATGCGGAGTTAATAATAATAATAATAATAATAATAATAATAATAATAATAATAAAGACGTGGTGGTAAAAAGAAAAAGTCACTCACTAATCTCCTAACTGCTCGTATATTTGTTAACTAACCTTGACATGTTTTCGCAAGATCTTACAGACCCCTGAGGACTTTCCACATATTTTACACTATTTGGGTAGGGCTGAGGGAGGTATAATTTAGAGAAATGTTCCCGCATTGGTATAGATACGGTGGGACACCATTGAGGGAAAACCACCCCCAGTACCCCGATCTCCCCGTCACTGGCAGACTAGAGAATACAAGATCGACTCCCTTGTCCGCATGTGCCGGTATTACGATGCAAGTATCACGTGTCTAACAAACCCCCTAGCTACCACGGATATACGGTGATGTGCCCTATCGCTGCACACGACCACTGGAGCATTCGCAGCAGTGTTGAATTACACCGTCCCTTGCATCTCCATAGTCGATTCGGCTTTTCTTTATTTCATTGTTCACAAGGTTTGCTAACCACAACGAAGAAAAACTACCCTACCGAGCACCCCGGCTTTTTGAAATTCAAAGCCCTCTACCCGATCTTGGCAGACAACTAGATTTTTAAAATCGTATTTCTTTGTGTGAGGAAACCATTAAATATTGTGCTTTCTTGATCAGTGTCCAGCGACCTGGAAAACCGGTCAAACAGGAAAATATCAGAGAATTTGCTTGGTAATGGAAAATTCAAGGATTTTAATCAAATTTCTGTAAAGTTTTTTTTTTTTTTGTGATTATGTAAACATAACTTTCAATTACAACTAGCAGACGTACCGGATTTGCGTGGGGTAGTCGCGCAATGCTTAGCTTCGAACAGACAGGGAAAAAAAAAATCTCTCCCGATCCAGTTTTTAATAAATTTTAAAAAATTCAGTCAAAAATTTAAAATTTCAGCTTTGAGGTGCACATATTTATGCACAAGGGCTACTAATTTTAAAATTTCAGACCTCTGCGTGGTAGATATCGTGCAATACTCATGACAGACAGAGAAACAAACTCTTGATTTTATTAATTTATGTGATTAAAATAAGCTTTTTTCTTCGAAAGATCCCCACGTCCACTGAGAATGAATTTGGTCAGTTGGACAGTGAAGGTGTGGAGGTGACCAACCGTATGTGACACATAATTATCCTAAGGTAAACAAGAGCGGTCAGTCGTTTCCAGAAATCACGCTGATAATTTTGTCAGTGCTGTTTATGCAAGGAGCGTGGTTTCCCAACACAATTTTTTTCAATGTGGAAAAAGCTTAGTTCTTTGACATTGACATCCTTGTATGTATATATATGTGTATATATATATATATATATATATATATATATATATATATATATATATATATATATACCCTTCATATTGGCCGAGATCTTGATAGAATATTGTAAATAACCCCTTCTCATCGCGCGTTTATAACTTAGATAGGATGCAGCTAGAATCTCTCCTTTTTTCTAGTTCTCCGTTTTCTCATGAAGTACCAAAATTATGCTACTTACTGCGCGTTATTTTTTTGTCTGCGAGATAGAGGGAAAAGATAGAATAGCTGACGTGGCTTGGTCGCTACACATGGTCGTGAAGCAAGTCGTGGTTTCTCTTGGCCACGGCGACAAGGGGTCGTGCGACCTCCCTAATCCTTATTATCACATTAGCGTAGTCTGTTCATAGGCGTTTAACCCGAACGGATAGTTGGACGCGGTAACATTAAAAAAAAGTTAATACCCCGCCAATGAATTTTATACTGAGTGATGAAAACAATTCACAGGTACAGTTTGAACAAGCTCTGCTCATCATGTCAACAATCCCGAAACGCCACTGATATACAGTGCAGAGCCTATGTGTGATTGGTCAAATGGGGGTAAAGGGAAGGTGAAGATATCACAGGTAGAGTTTTAACCAGCTCTGCTTACCCTGGCGACGCGACACAACACGACACTGATGTAATGCAGAGCTTACTTGTGATTTGTCATATGGGGGACAAAGTGAGGGAGAACATATCACAGATACAATTTTAATCAATCTTTGCTTACCCTGGAAACACGCCACGTCGCTGTTTGAATTTGTGCCCCCTAGGTGGCCGGTGGGTGGTCTCTTGGGTGTATTTGAAGAAATACTTCACCTCGTGTTGTTTATCTCGCAGGTGGTTGCTACGAAGGCGCGCGAGCAGGAATGTGCTAGCGTTGGTGTGTAATTAGACTATGGCGGTTGTGGCGAGATATCGGTCTCGGTGATTATGTTTTTTGTTCATGTGAGGCAGCTGTGCACTATTGCTCTATCAGCAGTTAACACTTGCAGGATATAATATCTACATTTACTCTTGCAAGGTTTGTTTGTGACGGATCAGGTTTTTTGCTGTAACTTTGTTACAGAGAATTGATTCATCTGGCAATTTCAAAAAGTTCGAATCGGAAGGAGACAAAACAATAGTACAGAACAAATAGATCTGACATAGGAAAAAAAATTTTTACTACTAGTAACATTTTGAAACAAATTTTGGGAATTCTGGACCACAAATTAGGATATAATTATATAGGCTAATTCATCATTTAGATTATACTAAAGTTAGCCGCCAAGTGTACCGAAGCATGTATAATGTAGTAACAATAATAGAATGGATGCCTAAGTTAAGATTTTAAAATTATTTATACTATAATAATAAACGGAAAATTGACTGTCAAATGTACTAAATCATGTTTAAAAAATATATGTTTATTTATATTTGAAATAGTCCTTAATATAAAACGTTGTCAAGCTTCTCAAGATCGATTAGATGCACTCGATTTTGGTCATAGATCGATGCAACACTTATTGATCTAAATCGATCCAAGACCCATGAATTGAGCATTTCTACTTTGTTTTACAATTTCCTCCTCAACTATAAGCTATCTCAATTTTTAAAACATCACATACGTGACACGTCTTTCAAACTGAATTCGCCTTTGTTTATGTTACAGGAGGCTGGTCAAAAACTACCAACCAAAGAAGAAGGACGAGGAAGACTATCAGTGAGTACAAAATTATTAAAACTGATTTCAACTCCCTGTTGGGTCAAAATGTATATTATGATGCGATGCGAATAAGGGCGAGGTATAAGTTCACTGTGTTTGGTTTCGGCAAAAAATAATTCTGTACATCGTAAGAAGGGACTTTTAGATAATACAAACTTTTTTCACGGTGTACAATGATATTATTTTACTACTAGAAAAAACAAATGCAAAAATTGATAAATTATTATAGATGAGCTTGTCATTTAGTACGCGTATCAACCTACCCCGAGCTTTGTCGAATAGAAGGTCTCTTTAATTTAACAATTTCTAAGTTTGGAAAAAGAGCTATTCTACAGGATTCCCATTTATATAAACTTGTGGAAAGTTGTGTCAATCAGAATTAGTCAGGAAATGTTACGGAAACAATATGAATTTTGATTCAAAAGTAATCAAGTTCAAGTCAATAAAATTTATTCTGAAATAACTGCTAACAGTTTTTAGATATCTTGCTCATCTCTCGATTTTCTTTACTCTACTACCAATCTTGGCTCATTTTTTATTTCGCTCTTTGAGTTTCTTATGGTCATTAGCTGCTTTTTTACTTTCTCGCTATCTTACAGGTAGATAAAATATTGCGACCGTAAAAAAAAATCTAGCCTGAAATGTTGATGGATATCTACGTTTCATGACCCCCCGGACTCTAAAAAGTGGTATTTGCAATCCCGTCTGTCTGTGTGTCTGTTTAAACTTAAAATTAAGAGTAGTTTAATAAAGGGCGAAAAGATAAAAAAAAATCATTTTTCTCAAAATCGGCTATAACGATTTTGATAAAAAAAATCATTTTTCTCAAAATCGGCTATAACGATTTTGATTAAAATTCTTATTTAGACGTTGATTAAGATTATAAATAAACTGGCTACTCTCATTTTCCCATGAAAATTACTTTTAGGGTACGTTACATAAGCTGAAAGGTCCGTATCTCCGCAACTATTTGAGATACGAAATAACTTATCATTGCAAAATTGTAGTACTATTAAAAATTAAAAACTTTTATATGAAATATATTTTTATAAAACCATTTGTTTCTGAGATATTGGCAAATATATTAATACAATTTTGTGAGCTTTAGTTGTAAAGAGATACTAAAGTTTTAACGCAATAATTCTCCAATGCCATAATGTAATTAAATATAAGGAAGTCTCTCAAAAAGTTTGTTATTTTTCGTTAAACCTCTTAGGAGAAATGTTTGTACAACAATGATCTATCTCCATTTTAGACTTAATAGTCAATATTTTCATTTTTTATTGGTCAAAATTGATAAATGAGAAATTTAATAGCAATGTGATGACCTGAAGATGTGCAACACTTAATAAAATGTCGAAATTTTTAACCAGAAGTCGAAATTTTAATACGAAATGTTGACCCTTGTGGACACAATATTGATCTATTTATCTGTCCAAACATATAAATGAGGACATTAATTCTTTAAAAACAAAATTATAAAATTTAAAATCAGAACTCAAAAAATATTTTACATAAATATAGTGCAATTTATGCTTAGGTTTGGTAGTGTATATTATTTCGTTTCACATATATTACGAGCTTTGAGTAAATATCTCCATTTTTAAACAATTAGAGCAAGAAAATCCGTGCGGAGTTCCATACCATTGATTTTAAAAGTCTTGCCAAGAGACTTAAGAATAACTTGGTTTATTTTAATGGAAAGGCCTCAAACATAGAACCGTTCCCAAGGTCGTGGAAATCTTATTTTTCTACGTGGGTATGGGGGTCCACCAGAAAGTTGACTTAAAACATCGATATAATTTGAAGGGCACAGGTGAAAACGGGGGGAAGTTCCATTTTAATTAAAATTAAGCTAGTGCTGCCATTTGTCAGCCAATCATGAGACCGTTATGGTTTGAAGGGTACTGGGGAAAATTGGGGGAAGTTCCATTTTAACTCAACTTGAGATAGTGCTGCCATCTGTCAGACAATCTTGAGACCTTTCTAATACACTTTAGAATATGGTAAGAGGAATATCCTCTGTCATTTAAATTAATAAAAGTTGTTGTCTGGCTATGTTTGTAAAGTGACTATCTCCTCCTCCCCCCCCCCCCTTATTTTTAAATGACAATATGGCAGATGGGTTGGGGGAGTTGTTGAGTGGTGGAGGGTCGGGTCATAGGGCAGAGTAGCGAATAGGCATACAGAATAACAAAAATATTTGTCTCCATTTCTCTAATTCGTTTCATTCCAAGCAACGCCCTTTGTTCTCCGATACAATCTCATTTGGAATGTACAAAGAGCTAGTGATACAATAGACCGAAGGTTATAAAAAAATGCATCTTGTAGGAGAATAGGAGAATTTTAAAATAATAATTATATTTGGTTAATTATTGGCATATAAAATTAATAGTAACATTTTAAAAATCTCACCTTTTTTAATTTTTTATATGAAAATGGGGATTACCCTTATGGTGGAAAGGGTTGGGTTCATTAATTTCCAGGAGGTTGTCTGCATCCTCCCCGACCCTTACCTTTCTATACCCATGGCCGTCCCCATATATTAATTTAGTGGAAGAGGGAGGGTTAATGGGTTGAAAAGAAAAGGTTTGTGTTTTTTTAAGCTATTTATAGTTATTTTAAAACATTCTTCAGGTTGTAGGGTCTATCTGTATATTTCATAAAATTCCAAGAAATTATTAGATTAAGCAGGATTGATAGTTACTTTTTCAAAGGGGTAGGGGGTTTGTATCCTTAAACACAACTCTCTTACCCCCCCGCCCCCTTTTATCTGTTTAGACACCAATAACTAGATCCGCCTAGGTGGCGTAGTCGGCTAACGCGCTATTTTCGTGCTCAGCTATATTACCGAGGATGAGATCGAGGTTCGAATCTCGGTCGGGTGAACTGGGGGGGGGGTCCTAAATGTTTTTCCATTCTCCTCCACGCAAATGTGGGTTCACTTCCTCTAAATGCATCCTTCCCCATTTCTAAACCATTAGCAAAAGTAGTACTTAAGCGTATAGCCCGAAACGGTTAGTAAGACGCGGTGCTAAATAACTAAACCAATAACCTAGAACACGTTGATTTCTAATATACACACACACACACACACAAAAGTAAGTTATGTTTGCAGTTGATCTCGCTTCCAATTCATGTCTTCACGGGTGAATGAAAGCCTTTCACAAGTGAAGAGAAGTGGAGTATGTCCATGCGCACGGCGGGGGGGTTGGCACCAGATCTTTGTTTACCTTCACGAGTGTCGTCCGTCAACTGTTTATGCACGTGCCATTTACGTACGAGAAAGTGTATCGAGACATGGAATGCCGTCGTGTATATGATTCCACTCTTGTTCTAGGATATCGTGGACGTAGGAAAACACACACACAAACTACCAACTTAAAACGATTCAAAACAATCTGTATTTTAAACCATTTTGTACTCTAGATCCCCCAAACTTTTCAGAATTACAATCGAATTTACATCAAGTCAACATTTTGCGACCCTCCTAGTTTAAATGCTGGGTGTGAGGGGGATTATTTAATTTTCTATTTACTTTTTTATTTATTATTTGGGGGTGACTGGGGGGGGTGTAAAGCTGTTTTCCTGCCATACCCAACTGGCGCCATACTCAGCAATACTCTTAGGATAGGCGTGTGTTTGTGATCCCCGGTATACACTTTCACACTTTGAAGTTTTGTGCCAACTTTTACATCAGACTAAAAAAAAAAGCTGCCAGACGACCGCTCGCTCCTACTCCAGCCCCCTTCCTCCACACATTTTGAGGCCGAAAGACCGGTCCAACGCGATTGCTAATGGACTGTTTTCTTTCTTTGATAACTTCCAGGCAAAGTGCTAAATCTTGTCTGACGTATCACTGGGTGAATTGCACGGCTAGAGGGAGGGGAAGGGGGCAGGATGGATCCAGATCATTTTCATAAGGGGGTCATAATAATTATAAATAACATTGTTACTTAAAAGGTAAGATTTTTGTTTAAAGCCATTCAATAGTTTCTCATTCCATTTAATCTATGTATGTTTTAAACGGTGGTCACGCTCACCATTTTTTTAAATCAGATAGTTTTTATAATTTTTTGGAGTGGCCCTCCATCAACAATTTTTTGAAAAAAGGTTCACTCTAGAAGCTATGCGTAGCCTTCGCCTTGATTTTTTTTTCAATTAGATTATTTTATAAGCCATTTAAAAGTGTTCCTCACCTGGATATTTTAAATTTGGAAGCCCCTCGAAGCTATTTAGAGTGATCCTCACCTTAATTTTTTACGATAATTAGATACCTCTAAAAGATAATCTTTGAAGTGGTCTTCCACCGACAAAATTTTGAAAAGTGAATTATTTCAGAAACTAGGCTATGTGGTCCTCGCCTGAAAATTCTTCAAAATGACATGCATCTAGAACTATTTGGATTTGTCCTCCCCTAGACATTTTTGAAATTGGGATGACCTTGGAAGCGATTTAGAACTTTCCTCCCCTGAATTTGCCTCTAGTAGTTATTTGAAGCGGTCTTCTCCGGCAAATTTTTGACAATAGAATGCATCTAGAAGTCGTTTGGAGTTTGATTTAAGCCCATCTTTCAGCTTCATATTTGATAATATTAGAGGATTTGAAATATATCTAGGGGGGAATTTATTCCAGGGAGGGGCAAATAATTTCCAGGGGGGTAGAGTTCCCCACAGTTCCGCCGCTCCTGCTGTCCACACATACTCTATATTTGGTATTCGTGGACGAACTGCTCTCAACTGATTATTAGTCTTCTTTGATGTGTGGTAGTCTACCGTCTCTTTGAGGAACCATGTTCGTTACTCGGCATGCACGACAAATATTTGTACATGAAAACGAATATTTTTTCCACACTTGCGTGAGTCATATCGAACAATGATTAAACGTGGACGAATAACGCACGTGTGGAACTGACTTAAGAAGTGTCTGCGCGTAAAAAGATAAAAAAATGGTCTAATTTATCTGTATTGTATTTTTATTTCTAAAATTTGAACTTTAATTATTTTTTATATTAATTTTCTAACTTTCACAGGGGGTCAACTGACCCTTTGACCCTCCCCTCCCTGAATCCGCGACTGGAGGGGGTCTAGTGTATGGAAGACCTACATTCGGAAACTTTGGCCTGGATTGGACGTGCGGTTCACACACTGGGTGTGCGTCGACAAGCATTTAAAACAAATAAATTTATGAAAGTGAATAATTACAGTAGGTTTTTTTTTTTCAAAATGAGGCTTATGAATTATTTATTTTAGTTTGAACGCCATATATGGTTATTGGTACTCTTATTTTCCCGCTGCCATTATTTTCCCTTTAAAATATCTAATTATAATTTGTTAACGGGCGCGCGTCGTTATATCCGCACATCTCGTGTTAGGTTCTAAACGTTGCACCCAACAGATTGCACTTGGTCACTTATTCCAACAAACTGCCGACGTCCTCGAGAGCAGCGTTGTCGACTTCCTTAAAGGTGACTGTGGGTGTCCCGCTCATTGAAGCGGAGCGGCCCTCCCTATTTCTACATTCTGTTCCCCTCGCCCTTCGAAACTATTACTGCGCCATTCAGGTGAGTCCACTCTTCATAGGAAGAACCTCATCTCACAGCTAAGAAAGTTACTAGATCTAAATATACGTATTCTTACGTCAAGTCATGTGATCTGCAGCTGTCAAGCGAGAGGGCGTTATGGAGCGCTATAAACTCCCATGTGTCATGAACTTCGTTCCAAGGTGCGGAGTTTAGAGGTGCATCTGCGTCCGGCCTGTCGTCACCTTTGGTAGCAGCTGTAACGTAACGCGACGCGACCTAGACCTTACATGCATGCATCTATGTATCGAAGTTTCACCGCTTGACGTGGTAGATTGGATCGACTTTTTTCTCTCTCTCCCTCCCGTGGTCGTTTTACTACCCGTTTGGCCTATCCGCATATTTACTCTACACTAATGGGATAAGGATGGTAGAATTTAGAGGAAGTGTACACTGCAGTTTGCTTAAAGGAGTGTGGGGAACGAATAGGGAAAAACACTCTAAATACATCCGACCTATATTCGAACCCGACCTTTCCGTTTCCGGCAATCCAGTATTTTGTTTGAGTGATGCTATAGACCGGCGTGTCAAACGGTTGTATTTCAGAAAATTCAATACATCACAATTTTTAATTACAAAACACACGCAATTTAAGGGTACGTCCAGGACTGGGCGAGTGATCGAGCGTACGAGTGACTAAACAAATTTAAAAAATAGAACACATTGGTTGTAATGAGAGGTGGCCAGACTGGAGCAAGCTACCCGAGCGCGCGCACTTGAAAGATCTAACCGGTTCTATTACAGGCGTTGGGCAATATTATTATATGTTTGTTCATTGAGTGATAGAAAACTTATCAAGTTGACATGATATTTGACTCTTTTTTTATATAATTATTGATAGGTTTGGCACACTTGCTTCTAACGGCCTAATTTAATTGGTAAGGCCATTTATATATATATATATATATAATTTTATGTGTGTGTGTGTGTGTAAAACTGATATGTTAAAATACTTCAATATTATAATCAAAGTAGGGCCTTTACAAATAAGAATCACCATTAGCGTGATAGAGGATGAGAAAACCACAACAATAAATCACTTGTCAAAAAGCACCCTCAGTTTACTGAGACCAAGATTCGAACCTTTGCCTCCGCGTGAACAACTATCGAGAGCTATCTGCTAATCACAGCGTCGCCAGTTTGGCCGCTCAATCGCTCGTTCTCGCACGCTTGTCACTGGCCGAACCCTAAGACTCACTTTATATTTTCCCAGAACTTTGAAACTTTTTTGCAGCAAAGTTGGGATGGAGAGGAAAGGTAAGTAAATAAGTTTGCAGTTTTTATAGCAAAACTTTTTTGGCCCACGTAAATAAAATATTGCTTCATTTAGAAACATAGTTTAATTTTTCTTGACATGGTTAGATCAGCAGTTTTTGGATATTTGTCATGAGCATATTAGCATTTGACGATAAACTTTTTAAACAAAGAGAAAAAGTTGTCATTAAATTCCAGGACACCCTTGACAGATATCCATGTTGAGGTCACCACGTGAAGAAAATTAAGCTCTATGTTTCTACTTGAGATATATTTTTTTGTTTCTACAAAAAAGAAGTTTTTTTATAAAAAACTATTTTAACAACAAAAACTTGTATAAAAAACTGCAAAAATACTGCTCTAAACTCGTGTTCTCTACACCCACCACCCACCTTTAAATAGTAACATTTGATAAATCAACCTTACTTGATAGATTCCCCAAATAATGCCCAATTTCCAATTGCCTTAATCTCAAATGGTGTGTTGCTACAACATTTCTTTATAAGAATGATCGGGTCGCATTGTAAATGAACTGTTCATTCCGGTGAGATGAGTCACTTTGAACTAGCTAGAATGACTTTAAAATAGTTTCAAGTTGAAAAGGGCACGTAAAATGAGTCGAGGCAGGGGCTCTAGAATCCGTTTTGAAATAGGGAAATGGGTGGAGAGGGGGCCTTAACTAAAGGGGAGTTTGGTATCTCTCCCCCGGAAAAATTTTAAACTCTGGATGACTATAGATACTATTTGGATTTAATTTATTCTTTATAATATGTACTGCTTTTATAAACGCCTCCCCCATATTCATGATTAAACGTAAGAACACTTTAGAGAAGGGCAGTATAGAAAATACAAACTTTGGATTTATAGAATTATACCACCGGTATTATTTTATCGGTTACAGGTTACATGACTTGGTATACAAAAGCATGATGATAGTTTTAGTACCTCTCGGTTAATTTAAGGAGGACATGGGGGTCCAGTTCTGTCCTCCTTCGACAACCATATTTTAATATTTTTTTTAAAATTAGGCCTTCATTACTTAAAATTTACCAAGCAGGTGCTTGAGATTGCTAAACTTTTTTTTTTAGGTGAATTGTCACATATCAATTTCCCACCATGCTGATGGTGTTGTGTGTGTGTGTGTGTGTAGTGTTGTATATACACATACAAATACATATACACCTTTTGAACCGACTGATATATCAACACATGACCTATACGCTAACTTAAATCTAAAAGACACAACACCCAGCCTCCGCCCAACCGGAAGCCCACATTTCACCAATGATACATTTTTCGGCCATGCTGGGAATCAAACTCACTACCTTTAACTCATCATACATAAGGCATATTTCGCGAGGAGCGGGTGGGCTTAAGATAGTCCTAGTTCCTCCAAAATAAAAACAGGAGGTCCTTGGACTCCCTCAAGTACCAGAGCCTTGAGTCAGGGGACCCCCCCTAGTATTAGTAGGTAGCACCCTCCCGTCGGTCCTTGTCATGAGACATATAAGCCTTGTTCTGATGAAGGGATAGAGGGGGAGGGGGGCAGGTCTCCTCTCCCGCCTAAAAGCGCCCCGGATGTGGTGTCGCGTGTCTCCTGACAGATGTCCTCATATTAATCTTCGCGACAAACACTTCCCACCCTTCCTTCTTCTCCCCGTTTACGTCACGAGGCTGCTGCGGTGCACGCGTAACGCCTCCCCTACCCTCCTTTCCCCATCAACGTGATGAACGTGCTCATGTTGTTTTTGTTCTTTAGTTACTCTTGTGAATACATGGCAGCGGTGCCAACTGTATGAGCTATAGATGTAGAGGTTACTTTGACTATAATTTCACCACCTGTACAATCAATGTTCTTCTTAAGATCAACAACCCGAAGGTTGGTTTGATGTGATTTCAATCCATCCATAGGCATGCACTCAGCTCTTCGGCTGGTTAGTGCTGACCGCACCATCTGGTAGAAATCCCGTGTACTAGGGAAGTTCAGGAAAGTATGTTGGGAATTTATATTAGCGAACGTGAAAGGGCCGACCAATTTTTGCCGGGAAAGGTACTTTCACCTACCTTCCAGTTTTATTTTTCATGCCACAATCGACATGGGATCGACGGCTTTACTTCCGCTACGAACGAAGTTGTGCTACGGATTTTTATCACTTTAGTATAAACCGTCCACTCCAGTTGGGTTTGAACCCACGATCATCGGGTCCGGGGAGAGTACTTTATTTACCCCAAGACCACCGAGGTTGACAAAGTAACAATATAATCGGTTAGCTATGAATTTCATATTTAAAAAAAATAGGCCAACTAATCAATGTTGTCGAGACTTATTGCTTTAAAATCCATATTAAAAAAAAACACATCAAATAGACTTTCTATTGGATTTCATTGGCGTGATTGATAATATAATTGCAGAGCCTGCGCGGTTTGTATCGCTAATTTTTTTTTATCATTGGGCACTTTCCCCCTCCTCCACCACCACCTGAACAAAAGATCGCTTGAGAAGATAAAGTTGGCAACCCTGGTACATGGTGGTCATAACTCATAAAACCAGGCGGGTGTGACGGTTTAGTCTTGAAACGTGCAGCGCCACCGATAAATACAAGCCCACATGAGCTACTTGGTTTTTCTATGAATAGGAATTGCTATAAAGTTGGAGATTGGTTTATGTATTTTATAGTCGACACCTTTGGTTCGCGGTCGGTTGCTCGCGGCAAGACGCGCACTTCCTACTATTTGTTTATTAGCACCGCGTCTTACTACCCGTTCGGGTTATACGCACTTACGCTAATGTGCAATGGTAGGTGATTGTGAGATGAAATGGAGGACCTACAGTTTAACGTGGGATCCAAACCACGGTAGAGGCCTGGCATTCCTCACATTCACAAGTTGTGATTAATATACGTCTTGTCAGAGGTGAAGGAAGGTGTTTGGCAATCAGATAAATCTGTGCCGGGACCGAGGATTGAACCCCGGAGCCCCAGCACAGAAGTCTGACAACTTATCCCTAGACCACCAGGTCACCCCACAAGTTGTGATTAATACACGTCTTGTCAGAGGTGAAGGAAGGATTTGACAATCAGATAAATCTGTGCTGGGACCGAGGATTGAACCCCGGACCCCCAGCACAGAAGTCTGACACCTTACCCCTAGACCACCAGGTCACCCACTTCCTACTAAACTTGCTTGGGTTCATCTCAACATAATTCGCACCCCGGCAAGAAAAAGTGACACAACTCAAAAATCGGCGATTTTGAGTTAGATCATAGGGAGATGCATCAAGTTGGCATCCACTTACAGTAAAAATGATACATCTGTAATTCCAAATCCGACCGCCAGAGGGTAGGTGTGTCACTTTTCTCTTGATCCGATTTAACACTCATTTCACCATGACCAGTAACCGGCCCTGTGGCGTAGTGGTCAATACATCTGGCTACGAGCCTAGGGGTCCCGGGTTCGATACCCGACTAGTACCTTAGGTATTTTTCCCGGCGGTCATAAGGGTTGGTTAGTTAGGATTAAGATGGGTTCAAGTGTTTCTACTGGTTCTTCACCCTCATACTCACCATCACCTCATCTCATCTCATCTCATCTCATCGGGACATGGAAAGAACCTCTACGTAAAGGATTACGATTAATCCACATAATTACCACTGAGATTTTTCTCGTGTTAATTGACATTTTGTTTTAGTTTTAAAACTTTTCTCAACTTCTTCTAAATTCAACCTTCCTCATCCCCAAACACACTAGCGTAATTAGTACATATACACAAAACCCGGTAGTAAGACGCGGGGTTATCAATAAAGCACCACTGTCCAGATATCTCTAATTATATAATAATATAGCTGGTATGGGTGTGGAATGTGATCACGGACTGGTGAACGACAGAACGGCATTACTAGATACATACATTCGGGAAATTCATGCTATTACTCGGTCAGTAAGTTGTTGATATCTCGCCTGCTGTCAAGGAATGTAAAACTCAGAATATATAAAACAAAAGTTTTACAGGTTGTTTGTTCTCTAGGGGTGGGAAACGTGGTTCTTTACTTGCTTGACGAAAGAAAATGTAGGATGTTCGAAAACAAGGTGATTAGGAAGATATTTGGTCCAAAAAAAGGATAAGATACTGGGGAGTGGATGAAGTTTCATAGTGATGAGTCACATACCCTGTACTCATTATAACATTGTTTGGATAATCAAGTCTCGTAGGATACAGTGGTCAGGACATACAGCGCGAATGGATATAGAACCATGTTCATGGTACTGACTGGCAAACCCATTGGCAAGACCTAGATGCAGATGGGAGGATAGCATTAGAATGTACCTGCAAGAGATGGTATGTAATGAGGTGGACTGGATAGAACTAGCTCAAATAGGGATATATAGCGTACTTTTGTAAATGCAGCCATAAACTTTCGAGTTCTTAATGCCATGGATTAAGTAAGTAAATGCACTCACTACTCATTCACTCCAATTATATCACCCTCACCTACGAGGATATGGGTTTTCAAATTCAACCTGTGACTCATAAAGCAAAATCAACCTAAACACAGCTGGTCAGACGCTTCTGTCAACCTGGTCTTGCCGGAATAAGGTAATAGCCAAAAGGCGTGTACTGAATCACTACTCGTCACTGGAGAGTTCCGCCTGGGTGCAGGCGAACTGGTCGACCCGAGTAGGACCATGCGATTTCAGCAAACTGGCCGACAAAATGTAAACAAACGTTTGGAATATTGGTAGGGCAAAGTGGTCGGCGTGACTTGGACCAATTTATCGACAAACTCGTGCATGCATTCTGTCGACCAGTTGACTGTCTTTTCACCTTGTCCTTTTCGTGTCGATCACATTGCCATCCTCAGTATGAGCTTGCCAAATAATTGGCCCAAGTCGTGTCGGCAACTTCACCCCCCCCAAGCCGTCTCATCTCAAGTTAGCTGTGAATTGTGATCTTGCTATTATCTCACACCGTGGTGTGAAGGAAGGGGCGTGGCCGGGCTTGCTATAAGACACGCGGCAGGTGTCGGGACACTGCCAGCCGAGCGTTTAACGATGACGTAGGCGGCCGGCTACTTGTCGTCTAATTGCGGCACGTCTGCCCTCCCCGAACAAGAGGGTCTTCAAATGTTTCTTGTTCTCGTCTAATGGACCTTGAAGAAGATGGGGGGGGGGGGGGGGATTTCTTAACGTCACCCGTGGGGCCGAGGGACGGGTCGCTCACAGGACTGGGGGGCGGGGCGAGATTCCCTTTAAAGACAAAATTATGTTTTACTTATCATCTAAACTGCACATCAAAAACGTAAGTTTCGTTTTACTATAACTAGCTACAATTTGTTATCTCTCTCTCTCTCTCTTCTCTCTCTCTCTCTCTCTCTCTATATATATATATACACTGCTAAAAGGCTTAAGAAAAACCAATGTCAGAAAATAAGTTAAAAAAACTCATTTCTTTCCAAGCAGGTGTTTTGTGTTTTCGACATGACTTGCTGCAGTAGAAGAGAGGTTTGGCAGAGGGGGAAAGAATCTCCCTTCAGGGGTGGGGGTTATTCAACAGATTCAAGAGATCTGTTTGAGTACCGTGTTGTGTGTGGTAGTAGTAATAGTCATGTGTAAGTTCAGATGAGCACGAGACGAGCCACAAATCACCGTCTGCTTTTCGACTGCATCCCTACTATTGACTCATATGTTTTGTACCATAAAATAATCTTATTGAAAGGGTAACAACTAAGGTACAAAATATAGTTTTTATTTAGAATGCAGTCTTACTACGATAATTATAAATTAACTTAATAACTTTTCGGGTGGAGCTTAGGTACAAATATATTTATAGATCATCTGTAGAATTTATAACTTAACTTTCGGGAGTAGCTTAGCAGTACTATATCTCGGTAGGTTTTATTCCACAAAGTTGTTTTCCCTTCTTTATTGGTATTGGACAAGTAGATTTTCAAGTCTTGACTGAGTAGACTGAAAATTTGTTTTTCATGTCATTTAAAGGCATGATTTTTCCAACTGATTTTCACTCTAATGCGGGTGCATTCTCGTTAAATACCGACATCTTAAGCTCACAGCTATTATATAACTGTTTGAACTATAAATCAGTGATTTTCAACTCGCTGCAAACTGAAGAACGCACTGAAATCGTCAGGACACATCAAAAGTTGTTTTGGGCAAGATCATTATAAAAATTAGTAACAAGATTGTGTTTAAAAGTTCATTGTTGAAACTATAATATTATTTGTGTTATTTTTAGAAATAGTGTTGATCATGGATTTAAAAATATTCATTTTTATTCCTCAAATTTTTCAATCTTCCCCCAATCTCCTGCGACACATCCGCTGCGGTACACTGTTTGATAAAGGCTGATCACTCCCTTTATGCTTGAATTGTTGTGGTAAATGGATTATGAGCCGGTTTGTTTTGTGCCATTTCCGAACTCAAACCTAACTTTACTGTCGGCTGGTTTGCAGGAGCACTCCTCAACTGTATTCGCGTGTCCCAGTCAAACCTTTTCCCAGCAACTACCAAACTTGGACACTGCCCCTGCCTGCCTCACTATACTGTTTGAACTTTCAACAAGTAGCACACACAATACATTGAAACCTTAACATTGCTATTAATAAAACATCGATCAGAGAAAATATAAATGTTTTGGAAACATTTGTATTTAAATTTGAATCAATTTAGACCTAAATTTGCTTAAAGTACAATTCTAAGGAAATTAAGCCTTTGGGATATATGACAATTTGTAGATATTCAAATATGAATGGAATTTATTTTGTATGGGTATAAACAACATGTTCTCTTAACCTGACAAAAATGATATGACAGAGGACTAATATTTATACATAATACATGTGCGCTTAACTAATGGGCTGGAAACCTTGATGTTTCATTGATATATTGGGATGGAAACATTGATGTTTCATCGATAACATTGGGCTGGAAACATTGATGTTTCATCGATAACATTGGGCTGGAAACATTGATGTTTCATTGATAATATTGGGCTGGAAACATTGATGTTTCATCGATAACATTGGGCTGGAAACATTGATGTTTCATCGATAACATTGGGCTGGAAACCTTGATGTTTCATTGATACCATTGGAATGAAAACTTAGATGTTTTATATTTCTAAAGTGAAATAACACACATTGAAATTATTCTTAGGGTTTTTTGTTGAAGTGTCGTACATATTTTAATATATCATGGAAAGTGCTCTTAGAATAAAATTGGTCGTGACTATCTATTCAAATTAATATTGGTAACTTTCTGTCATTTAAGGATACTTGGCATGATTTTTCTCTTAAAAATAGGCATTTCCTACTGTGTAGTTTTTTTTTAATCCGGCTCCTTAATTATACATTTAAAAACCTATATGATGATGAACTAAATGAACACAGTAATTTCAACACACGGTCTGCAATATTGTGATACTGCTACAACTAAATGTATAAATCTTTTAATAGTCCTGAGATTTTAACTTGAGCTCATTAACTTGATCGATGTTCAACATGATGAAGCCAATGGGGGGGAGGGAGGCTACATGGACACCACAACAATGCTAGTTTGAACATAATAATGATTCTAATTTCCCAGTTAATTGGCCCAGGGAGGGACATCTAAGTCCAACATCTAAAGTAAAAGCTTACTAACTTTCTTTGGTGTTTCTTGTCCACCTGTCACCCTATTTTACTCCTTTAGTCCCCTTTTCTTCATTGTCAGCACACACCAGTGTTATTAATTTCTCCATGTTGTCAGATATCTGACTGGTACAAGTTCTGACTGCTGTACATGTTTCTTATCTAAACCAGTAACACCTTTAGTAAACTAATCACCTAACACTTAACTGTTATCTCATAGTAAATAACTCATATCAGCCCTCACATGTCAGCAGTACATTAATATCCTGATTGATACATTTAAGTGGTTTTGTTTCTAGTTTGCATGCTTGGGGATCATTTTAAATTAACTGGTAAGCTTAAAGGCATGACACTACCTACATTGAGTGATGCCGATACCCTTAACAAGCAGTAAGACAATTATCACAAAAGAAAACGTAACTTAGATGTCTGTGTTTTCAAATATGTTTTGCACAATGGGGACAAACATATATACACTCTCATTTCTACCTTCCTCAACCCCGCTGCAGTAGTGTAATTAAATGCATGTATAAGTATAACCCAAACGAGTAGTAATATGCGTAGCAAAATTAGAAATATTACCCAGAAGAAAAATTAGATTCTTAGTTTAGGAGTGCATATTCAGATTCTTATCCTCAAGTTGTTATACCCTGGCGAAAAATTGCCTGACTCAACTCTTTTGCTTGTCCAAATCTCTATGTTTGTAGTAAATACTTCTCATTGACAGTTTAAAAAAAAGTTTAGACTTTTGGGATTTTTGTGCAAATCTACAGCTCAAGCTGTATTTTTTTTCCACAGACCTTAATCAGTTGGATTCATATAATCTATAAATTAACCAATTAACATAAACTCTATCTAGAAGAGCAAATAATAAACTTCTTGAGTCATATTCGCTTCTCAATATCTTGAATTGCTAAAATGTTACACAATTATGTGTGTGTGTATGAGACCCATAAAATTATTCTCATTAACTCTTTAGTATACATTTTTGGCATGATTATGTAACATGCATTGTCCCATTAAAATCTGTTAAATAGTGTCAGGTAGAAGTTTTTAATGGAATCTTTGTGTTTCAGTTATAGTTCGGGTCAGGCGTTCAAACATGTGATGACGGAAATTAATGACCTGGCGGGCCAACACGAAGTAATTGCAGAAAATATGCAGGCCAATGTCATCCGAGAAGTTACAGTCCTTGTCAAGGATTTTAAGGAGGAGAGGAAAAAGGTTGGTGTGGGCTGTGTACAGAAATTGAATGAATACATTTTTTGTTGTTGATCGCCCAAGAATAGTTTGATTATTCACTCAAAATTTAATTGTTGGGATAGATTAAAATACATTCATTTTTATTACTTTTAGATTAATCAATTTTTGTCCCCGATTGTAAGTAGGCCCAAGCCGAAATCGTTTTAAAATATTTTAATTGTTGATTTTCAGTGTATTGTAGGAATATATACTGTGAAAAGTTATTAGAATCAAATTTTGGGACCCAATTGTATTTAATTTCTGTCATTGCTTAATATTGATAATATATATCAATAAAGCTTTGAGAATATGTTTTTTCACAGATTTAGAATACTTTATTTTAAATATTTAAAAAAATGAAGCTCGAATTATTTTAATTGAAAAAATATTTCCTTTTCTAGTACAAATTCAATTTGGTTATATGACTAAATAATTACTTTCACAGTAAGATTTGAAAATAATTTCAAGGTATTTGTGGTTATTTACATTCTACCAGCTTCTACAAGAGGGTGCACGCATGATGGCCAACTTAAAAATCAGGTAGCAACCTTGGACCGTGCGCTTAAAAACTATGAAAAGGCATTCAAAGAGGCGGAACGCGCACTGGACAACTTCCAGCGGGCAGACGCGGATCTGAACTTATCCCGTGCAGAGGTGGAAAAGCAGAGGATGAACATGGCTATAAAATCGCAACAATGTGAGGAGACTAAGAACGAGTACGCCAACCAGCTGCAAAAGACCAATGACCTGCAGGTGCTGATTCTGAGTTATTTGTTAATAAGGGTTGGATATTTGACTGGGTATGAACTAATAATTGTCTGACAGTGTGGTCGCTATGATCAGTTATGCTATGCAATCTCTCTCTCTGATTAATACTACACTCGAAACTTATTCCTTACCAGTGACTATGTGGTTTAAGACTGACAATAGACTAGATTTCTGACAGCGGAAGTTCAAGATTCACATCTTGGCCAGCTACACTGTGGGTGGTTTTCACCAATGTGTAATTTATCACTAAGGTTTTCACATCCATTTCATTTAAGGTTTACTTTTCCTGGGTTCATACACACCTAAAAAAGTCAGGGCAGTTTCTAAAAGTCAATAGAATTCTCAGATATTTATGCAATAATTTTTAAAATACAATGTAGAAGAGAATAACCCAGTGTAAACTATTAATTTTTTTTCTCAAATTCATATGATTTTACAAAGCGTTTTGATAAATTTGTATCAAATTATTCTTGTGTAAAGAATTTATTAAAAATGATTAAAGAAAAATATTGTTTGATGTAAAACTTTGCATATAATAACTGGAAAAATGTATAATTTTTATCCTGAAAAACCTGGAAAAGTCAAGGAATTTTCAAAACTTAGAAATTATATTAACTCAGTTCCTCTTATAAACAATTTAATTTATACCTAAGTTGCTAAGAACCATCCAAATTATTCCATTTAAACATTGATATGGCTTGATTTATTAATACTAATTATATTTTATGCTCTGATTTCCTGGTATAGTACCAACACTACCACTCAATGATGCCCGAGGTGTTCCACCAGCTACAGGAGCTGGACGAGAAGAGAATAAAGAACATCAAGAACTTCATTACACAATCTGTCGACATTGAGAGGAACGTGTTCCCTATCATTAGCAAGTGTCTTGATGGCATAGTTGTGGCCGCTGACAAGATTAATGAAAAGGAGGTCAGTTGCATATCTTCTAGGGTCATTTTGGACTGAGCGCTGAACACTTGGCGAGAATGAACCTGTGTTTAGCTTTATCGCTTAAAGGGTGTTTCGTACCCGGATCCTGAGACACATTATAGAGGTCTGGAAATACCTCTTTATTTAATAAGTGGCTTGTTATTTCAAAATATGATTTGTAACTAAATGGAGTGTAAAGGTGTCAACAAGTTCCTTTAGGATTAAAAAGTTTACATTTACTCATTTTAAAGTATGTTTCTCACATAATATTGCAGTTCTGAGATCAATGCAAATTGCTTGAAATATAGATCTAGCATTCCTTGAAAAATTAAAGTAATTTTTAATAAAACTGTAATTGAACATTTTAAGATATCTAGGATTGTTTCAGTGACTTTGAAGCTCCATAACTGCCATTTTTATAGAAAATTACACCATTTTAAAATATTTCCCTTCGAGTATGTGGCACCCTTTATTAAAATATCTACCCTTGTTTCCTTCATACATGCAATTTAGATTTGTTAGGTTAGGTTTTTAATATAAATTTCAACCTCCAAAGAAAACTCCAAATTTATTATATGCAATCATTGATGCAAAGCTTTAAGAAAAATTTATTTTTGATATGTTATCCTTGCTAATTCTGTTGAAGCTATTTTTTTTAAGAACACTGACCTTTTTTAGATATTTGAATAAAGTCATAACCAGACAAATACCAATTTGATTGGTATAAAGTTACACATTGGGCACTGTTTTATTAAGTTCAAAAACTACAATCAATTGCTAAAATTTGGAGAGAGAAAAAATTGTTTTGAAGCTCGCCTATATTAATTAGGGGTAAAATAGATGCGGCCATTTTCCATGCTGTTTAATACTCAACTCTTGGGCATCCTCATCCAGAAAAGTTGTGTTATTATTACAGGACACTGCACTAGTAATAGAGAAGTACAAGTCAGGGTTCCAGCCCCCTGTGGACTTCCCTTTCGAGGACTTGAGTACGCTCAAGAGTGGGGAAGGCCCCACGAGGATCAGCACCACAGCTATTACGTCCATGAGGCCAGAGGCGATGACGGTGAAGGGTACCATGTCGGCTGGCAAGATCAAGAAGAGAGTGGGGCTGTTCGGCATCTTCAGCTCTAACAAGGTAGACCACCGATTACTTTTTACTGTTTCTTCTGACTAATTAATGGCTCACATTTATTTATTTTCTTCTTTTTTTTAAAATAGAGTTTGGTGTTTTTGTCTTAATACTGTCTAATCGACCCTTTTCACATTATAATGTTCCATTTATTGTTTAATAAAGTGATGCATTTTAAGGCTAAATATCATAACTACATAGTTTTGTTTAGTGTTTGTTTATAAAGAGCTGAGTGTTGATATACATTAGAAAAATCAAGGAATTTGGCCCGTTAGATGAAAGTCAAGAAAATCTCAAAAAGTTACAAAAATGTTCTAAAACAAAATCAGACTGTCTTGACTTTCAAATCTTTATTTTCTTTAATTCGATACCACATAGGGATATTTATTACAACTTTTTTGTCTTTCCCTTACAGTCCCGTTCCTTTCATTTCATTATTTCCATGATAGTTTAAATGTGACCCCTTTGTCCCTCAACACACCCTTGCAAGTGAAAGTTAAAAGGTGGTAGTAATTTATGAGGGAAAGAATCCCCCCTTTCACTATCCACCCAAAAAATCTTAAGATTACTTGGGGGTGAAAGGCTTAAAACTTGAAAAAAAAAATCTGTTTTTTTCCCACTGTTTCTCACTGGCCATTTGGATGCAGGCTACACCCATTTTAAAATAAATAATAACATGCTTTTGGTTCTAATGAGACTACCTCTTTTATCCATAGGAGGCTCTTCTTATTGATTCTGACATTAAAATAAGTACTATTTATTAGTTTGATCATACTATGGCGATATAGTTAGCAGCGAGGGAGAAAGAATAATTAGGCTGTAAAAGTAAAGCCTGTTAACTAAGGGGGCAGACTTTGACCCCATGAAAACTCAATAGCGTCAGCCCGCAAGTGAGCTATACCAACCGAGCGGCCGCCGCATGTTGGCGAAGATAGTGCCAATATTAATGGATATAGGGTGTCATGTGGTCAGCACAACAAATCTTCCAGCCGTTAATCTCAGCTTTCTAAACCTGAGCTGATACTTATTTATTCAATTTGCTCCTCCTGACTCTTTGACCGCTATAGTTTAGATTAAATGTATACCTAATCAATAAAAAACTTTAGTCACAAAGCAGATAACACAGGAGAATTAATGTTTGAAATGATGCAAAATATTGTCACGCAGAAAATTTTCAACTAATTAACTAATTGGCATAAAGATGTTAGTGTTTGCAATTATTTTAACACAAAACATGCAATGCCCTAGTGCAGAGCTTCTGAGGCTTGTTATTTTTTTCTACACCAATTCAAATTGCGTAAGTAAAAATTTAGATTATGATGCCACAAGACTAGTAATTAAATTATGGACATATACAATAGTTAATTTGAGAGTTTCACCATTAACTAGGATGACAGTTTTAATCTAGGAATTTTTATTGTTTGTGTATTACATTTTAAAATGTATTTAAAAGCTAAAACTAAAATATGTGATAACTGCAACATTAAGTAGCATGTACTTCATAAAATAATCAATAGTTGTAGTATTTTTTACTATTGCATTTTTCTTTTGCTGACTTGCTCTTTCTCATTTAAAAATTAGTTAAATATCTTTAGTGCATGAATTGTAATTTTTATATGTATATATATTTTTATTTATTTAAAATGCTTGTCACTGTTACTTAAATCTCTCAAGCTTGGTTTACTTTACTTGTTCATATTTTTAAAGTAAAAATAAATGGTACAGAACTCCGCATGGACTTTCTCGCTCTATTGTTTAAAAATGGAGATATTTACTCAAAACTCGTAATAGATGTGAAACGAAATAATATTCACTAGCAAACCCAAGCACTATATTTATGTAAAACATTTTTGAGTCCCGGTTTTAAATTTTATAATTTTATTTTTAAAGAACTAATGTCCTCATTTGTATGTTTGGACCGATAAAAAATGATCAATATTGGGTCGAAAAGGGTCAACACTTCGTATTAACATTTTGACTTCCGTTTAACATTTTCGACATTTTATTAGGTGTTGCACATCTTCATGTCATCTCATTGCTATTAAATTGCTCATTTTAAATTTTAACCAATAAAAAATGTAAATATTGACTATTGAGTCTAAAATAGAGATAGATCATTGTTGTACAAATATTTCTCCTAAGAGTTTTAAGGAAAAATAACAAGCTATTCGAGAGACCTATTTATATTTAATTACTTTATGGCATTGGAGAATTATTGCATTAAAACTTAAGTAGTATCTCTTTACTACTAAAGCTGACAAAATTGTATTAATATATTTGCCAATATCTCAGAAACTGTTGGTTTTATAAAAATATATTTCATATAAAAAAATTATTTTTAATAGTAGTACAATTTTGCAATGATAAGTTATCTAGTATCTCAAATAGTTGCTGAGTTATGGAAATTTCAGCTTCTGTAAAGTACCCTAAAAATCATTTTCATGGGGAAATGAGAATAGCCATTTTATTTATAATTTTAATCAACGCCTAGATACAAATTTTAATCAAAATCGTTAAAGCCGATTTTGAGAAAATCAATTTTTTCTCTTTTCGCCCTTTATTAAACTACTCTTAATTTTAAGTTGAAACAGACACACAGACAAACGGCATTGCAAAGACCACTTTTTAAGGTCCAGGGGGTCATGAGACGTCGAGATTCATCAAAATCTCGAGTTCGATATTTTTGACGATTACAATACTTTCTCTTCCTGTAAGATAGCAAGAAAGTAAAAATAACCTTTATGCAATAATGCCAGTACAGGTTCTCAGTAAGTCTAACTATAGTCGCAAGTTTCATAAGAAGAACCTTACCTGACAGCTAGAAAAGTTACTAGATCTTCTTTCAAGTATTCATACACCAGATCAGTTAATCTAAAATTGTCGCCTGTGATGTATACTATCAATACCTTTAAAATAACACTAATAATATAGTAAAATGTTATCATTGTTGGCTGAAAAAAAATGTACATAATTTTTTTTAAAGGTCCATCCTATCAAAATCATTCTATAACAGGATGGGAGTAATTTTTTTTATCAAATGTACAGTAATTTGTCTGAATATAGAAGGTAGACAAAATTGAGAAAATATTCACCCTAAGTAATTCTGACCTGAGACATACTTTCATCATTCACTTAACTGCAAAATAATTTTTATATAAAATTCAAATTTCACAAAGGTGTGAAATAAAGATTAAAAATATGTCAGATTAACCATTAAATTAAATACACAATTATACACTAACAAGAAGTGGCGACAAAGGTATATTTTTTATACTACTCACTTAACAACAGTTAAATTTGGATTAGTGAAAAAGTAGGTAAAAGTACTTTGTTTATTTTACTTATTTTATTGAAGATTATAAAAACATAACTAAGGTTTTATGCCGTTTTTCAAGCTTCACTACCTTTTTTTTACATATTATCTTTGCTTTGAGGTAGGTTCCTTGAGATTTTAAGGCACTGTTATGATATGAGTGGAAACTATTAACTAGTACACAGGGAAGCAGTCTTACCTTGACGGATTACACTATGAGTCTATCTTATAAGCTATACCATAGTGGAAACATGCAAGGTAAGCTTGTTACCTTTCAGTATATATCATGTAGTGTAAATTATAACTTATTCAACTATAAAGTTCTAAGCAAATTGTTTTCTTAAACTATTTACATCCATCACTGTTTCCAGCCTGTGTGGTCTGGGTAGGTTTTTTATAACCGGCTTGCTAGACCTGGCTTAGCTTCATATGTCTTACAATCTATTTTAAGACCAGGACAGGTACAACATCCAGTTCCCGGTTTTTTAATTAATCACTGTGAAAGGGTAAACCCACATTTCACCAGTGATAAATTTTTCAGCTATGCCGGGAATTGAGCAGGGACCCTTGATCAGTAGACAAACACGTTACCAACTGAGCTAAGGTGTTGAATTGTTTTCTTAGACCCACATCATAAATCCATTAATATCCTATGTATAACCTAATTGTACTTGTTAACTATGTTTCTGGGGGGATATTTGCTTTTAACTTATCTCACAAGTAGTCTGGTTTTGAGTGTTTTTCAAAATATATTCTCACCAGTACATATTATTTGATATGATTGAGAACTTAAGCTAAATGAAGTAGCCATATACTTGTTTTTGTTGTTTTTTTTCTACTGCATCTTACAACCTGCTCAGGCTACCACGTATTACATTAAATGTCTAGGGATGAGGAAGTAAAGAGTTAGGGTCAATAGATACACCCACCTTTGTCGCTTAGTAATAATATGGCAGTCTAGGTATTTTGTCATTATCATCAATAAAATTTGGAAAAGTGATAACTGATAAATGTACCTGATTAAAGAACTGATGCTTGTTTTCCCTGAAAGATAGCAATCCTACCTTGACGAATTACAGCAGCGGTCGGCAACTAACGGCCCACCGGCCAGATCTAGCCCACAAAAGATTTAGCAAACAAACAATGGTATTCATAAAAATTGACTAATCACTAGTTACTATAAGTATGAGAAATAGAGAGTTGAAATTTTGTTACTCTTTATTTTTACTAAAACTAGGCACCATTAAAGTTTTGTACCTTTATTTACTAAACCTGGCCATTAGTTATTTTTTCAACCCCATACAATACGCAATATCAAAAAGGCTGCCAACCCCTGAATTACTATATGGCCCATTCTTGTAAGCTGCACCAGAGTGGCAAGGAATGTTTTCTACCTTTCAGGCTAAACTAAGTGTACATTTGTACACTATTATATACATATTGTCCCTCTTTACAACAAAGTAGAGTCGATAACCTGGCAATAAATGCGACCTAAATTTGATATTTTGCAGTTAAATCTGTAAATCTTTATTAGATCTTAACTTCCATATACATCTAGCTATACAGACTCAATTTCAAAGTTGAGACTGGTCCATGTGAGATAAATAAGCAATAAGCATCCTCATTATTACAAGGAGGGTACAAAGTACTGTCAAATTTAAAGAATCTATTTAAAAGGTAAAAAAAAGTTGACGCTTGGGTATTATATATACATTATACAGTTAATTTTTTCTCTTGGAATAATTTGATGTTTGAACAAGTTTCACCGTCACTTTTGAAATATTTTATAGTTTATCCAATAAGGTTTATAAATTGTTCCCTCTGCTAGCAACTGCCTATGTGGTCTTATGGTAAAAAATCCTGATACAGATTCAGAGGTTCCGGGTTCAATCCCCGGCGCTTCCAGATTTTTCTGTGAAGCATTGGGTCTGGAACGGGGTCGACTTAACTTTGTGAGGACAAACGAGGAGCTAATTTAAAGTAAAAGTTGTGGACAAACGAGGAGCTAATTTAAAGTAAAAGTTGTGGACAAACGAGGAGCTAATTTAAAGTAAAGTTGTGGACAAACGAGAGTACTTTAAAGTAAGTTGTGGCTCTGGTCTGGAAATTTTAAATTAACTGCTGGAGGGTTTGTCGTTCTGATCACGACACCCTCTATCTGCAGAAGCCGGCAGTATCTTTGCCAGCAGACGGTAGCTGCTCGATTGCAAGCTGACGCCAGTGATTTTTTTTCATCTGCTAGCTTCCTTTGTTATGAAAATAACATTTAAATTATATTCAAATTTAGTATATATGCGTTTAAGGATAACTGGCATAAGAGTGCCAAATATTTCAGCAACACTTTGTGGGAGTTGTCCAAATTCTAAGTACTAAGGTGTGAAAGATATCCTAAAATATAATCCTAGTGCCTGGTTTTTGGATTATGCACTCCAAATCAATTATTTTCAGCAAAGAATTAAGATCAATAGAATAGTATATATTATCATTCTTGTATAATCTGCTCTCCAACACATGGACAAAAGTATTAGTAATATGTTGAACATTAAAGAATACATTTCTAATTTTCATCCCTGTGATTTTAATTGTATTTTTTTTCTAGATAAAACAGCATCAATACTGTTTTTAATTTTTCTTGTTCATTATATTTATCCAATTATCGTAAATTATAGTTTAACAGCTATTTTACTAGCTTTGATTTATTTTTTCAAGACATTAATATTGAATAAAGATAAAACATATTTACAGGTAAAAGTGTACCAAGTCTAAGTCAGTACTTAGAAAATAAATTGACAATCACACCTTATTATTTCTGAAATATTTCATTTAAAAAAAATTTCATGCATACACTTGCAATGTATTATATCATTGTGACAAACCTTTGTACATATCCAGTACTTTTACTTCCACACTTGCAAAATATACCATTTTTTTTTTTCCAGTGAAAGTAAAAGAAGTATAAATTGATTGCATCCATATATTTTCTTTTTATTAATGTTTTGATATTTTTTTTTCTCCTTCTATTTCGATGTTCCCTTCTATATTGGTGACTGGTTGAATGGGACTTCCCCTGAAAACTCTGTGAGTATAATAACACTTGAAGATATTGAATGTGGCTCTTGTCCTTTACTCGTGTCGCTAGTTTGATGTCTTGGTGCATGGGCAAGTGTGGGCATGTTGGAGTTAGTATAGTGGCAGGTTGCGCTAGTAATGGCGGAGTGTCACCCTCATCATCCTGGGTTTTTGTTTGTCAATATTGTCATGTTGTAAGCAAAATTCAATAAGCCTCAACTGTGCAAAGTTGGAAATGGTTTAAGTTTATATTTTTAGACTTTATGTTTCAAGATTGAAAATACAAAAACAAATAATAATTACCTAATGACCTAGAAATATATGAAAGAAAACCTTGTGAAAACATTGGATATTCATTCATTTAATTTAAGGGAAAGGGCAGGAAGCCAACCTGAAAGGATAGTAAAGTTAGGGTTTCGTATAGAAAAATTAACTTCTTTCTTCCATCTTTTGATCACTCTCACATTTACATATAATTAACATAAAAAAGGAATATCCACTTTGGTATTTTAATGTTCTAAGCTTAAAGTGTCACTCTCATGATATACTTAACTGGTGATGACGAGTAGGGTTTGAATCTCAGTTGGGTCTACCGAGCATGGTTTTTCTTAACTTATGTTCCAATCTCCCTCCGCGCTAATGCAGATACACTTCCTCTAAATTCAACCTTACTCATTTCTAACACATTTCACATTGGCATAATGAGTACATGTGTGTAAACCAATCAGGTAGTAAGACATGGTGGTAAAATTAAAAAATAAGCAACATTGTAACACTCACATAACTATATATACACCCACCTTGGTTGCCGCAGTGTCTTAAGTTCAGGGGCGCACACACACGAAAGGGGGGCGGGGGTGGGGGGGGGACCAGCATATCCGGACCCTCCCCTGGCGAACATGAAGTAGTCTATAAATAAAATATTAAATAAAAATCTAAGATTTATCAATGTTTAATCACCTTAAAGCAGTGGTTGAAAATAACCCAATGTCTCAATATAGTCTCTATATATATATATATCCTCATAAAGTAATTTGTTCAAAAAGTATGAGTCTTGTAATGAATTGGATTGACTAATGACCTGTAACTTCTTTACTTTGGTCCCCCCCTCCAACCAAGAAGAATTTCTGATTGGGGCTAGAATTTCGATCGGGTGTACAAAGGGTGGTTTTTACTAAATGGTTTTCCACTCTTCCTCCACACATTCAGGTAAACTTTCTATTTATTCAACCTGCCTCATCCCTAATACATTAATGTAGTTATTACAAATATTTATAACTAGAAATGGGTAGTAAAACGCGGTGTTAAAAAGAAGAGAAAAAGGGAATATTAATGTAAAATAACATGTGGCCGTGATAAGGATCAGAAGATAGACGTGTGAAGAGTATGTGAAGAAATTGAGAGGCTTATTCGTTTCTATCACTTATCTTAGACTACATTACTTTACAAGACCGAAAATATGTTACAGCTTAACTTGCACTATGGAGATTTTGCATGTTTAGCCACTTAACCTTTTAAATGATTAATTTCAAAATGTTTCAAAAGTAAAAATGTGTGTTTGAAAAAGTTCTATTGGTCTTTATTGTTTTACTTATGTTCAAAAAGAACATAATGAATAACATGTGATGCATACATCACAGGGTAGCAACTTTATATAAAGAGGTGGCATTTGGCCTTGAACAGTGTAAACATCTAAGTAGTTTCCAAGTTAGAAAATAGTGGTGTGTGTGGAGGTCTCATGACAAATATATTATATAAAAAAGTTATAAAATAATACGTGTTGATATGAAAAGGAATTGCATACTATTTAGTTATAGCTTTATGTAAGAAAGAAAAGGGAAATCTCAGGGACTAAAAAGGAATTAACCGCAGGATGAAGAAAACCAAAGCAACCTGACGAAATTATCTTGCCATTCAATGACTTTGAAGAACTTCCAAGAGTTAGATTTCTCACAGTCTTTGCCAATGGGCAATTTTTTACTTTGAAATAATTCATCGTAAATAAACCATTATTATTTATATATTTTAGATAAGTTTTATTAACAACCTAATCTAAGGGAGTGGAATATAGGAAGGATATAAAAGTCAGAAGTGTACTGGGCCAGGATTTGAACCCCAACCTTGAAAACCAGATCTTAGTACACTGGTACTAAATTTGCTTTGCTGTGAATGGTATTAATGGTATATTTTGTGGCATTTGTGCTTCACTTTTAAAGTAATTCATATTGTTGTCACTGTCAGGAAGCTAAACAGCACAGTGACAGATTGTGGCAAGAGCTGAATTAGATGAAGTTGTGTTTTAAAATCAATTAAAGAATCACTATTTATAAGGGGACACTTGTTACAAGCGTATAAGTCAATAAGTCACATGTTCTAAAGATGTTGTCTTCATTCCATGGATCAAGACATTTTGATAAATATGTCACATTTCCTAGCTGGACTGTCTTGTTTCTGCTACAGTTAAAACAAATATGAAAATAATATTTATTTTGCTTAAGTTTTAAGTTGAAAAAGTAAATAAAGTAACATAATTTTGTGATTTTTTAATTAAAATTATGGTTTATAAACCTTATTATGTTTTACATAATAATTACTTAGTATTGTTATTTATTATGAGCTATGCAAAAATAACTAAAAATATGTTTGTTGTTGATTGGAATGATAATAAGCTTCTCTTCATGTACAATCTGGCTAAGATAAAAATTAACGGCCTTAACTTGACCAGTTACACTGGGATATAGCTTTTAATAAATGGCTATTGTGTAGTCAGTCAAGATAGGCTACCTACATTTCAGGGTAAACAAAGTATATTTTCTATATTCTAATCAAATTTAATCTTGCAAAATAAACACCTTAGTTGCTACTCTTTTGCATGTTTTTATTTATTACTCGTTATTATTGTATATTATAATTTAAGATTAATTTGTTGAAGTTTGTTGGTATTTTATTTACTTTAGCTCATATATAAAAAAGGAAAAAAATAAATGAAACAAACTATTCAATATTCATTGACTAAGGAAAAAAAGTATATTATTGTAAATGAAACTTTTCATAAAAAATTCAATATTAATCTACTTGGGATTTCTAACATGATAAACTATACCTCAGTTTTAGCTTCTGTGGTGCTGACTGACAGCTCACAGCTGACTTCTGACAGCTTTGAAAAGCTACCAGACCAAATTATATGTCCCTATGCCGAACCATATGATCTGCAAAAAACATGTCTTTAGCAGTTGTCACTTCTGACAGTCAACATTTAGGTATATACCTAACTGTTGACTGTCAGAAGTCAGCTGTGAGCTGTCAGTCAGCACCACAAAAGCTAAAACTGAGGTATATATAGCTTTTATTTGGCAAACAACTAAAAAGGAGGAGGCAGTCGGAGCTCTACTGAGGAGAGAAGAGTTGAGGTTTCAAAATCCCTCCTGAAAGTATTATTAAGAATACTTTCTTGAATTCTTCCACAATGCCAAGCGAGACCAGTAGCTTATTAGAGTCTTAAAAATCGCATCACATCTATAACCCCACTTGTGTTTAAAAAAACACTTTAAATTCTTTCAAGAGGGATTTTATGTTTTAAAAAATAAGCTTTCGAACATCTTTTGTTAGGATACTTTCCCCTAAATGTCACCGTGTTATCGCATGTAGGGAACTCCCATCAAAATATATTTCTGGGTACTCCCCGACAAGAAGTCACTCATATATTGTTGGAATATAAAATTATAGCTGTTGGTGTTGCTAGACATACAATCTTTTTATAAACTTGAAAGTAGTGGTAAAATTATATTGTCACACTCTGCTCTTGTTACTAGTATATTATTTGTGAACTTCATTTACTTGTCTGTGATGTATTTTGGTATTAATTGAACTTCTGGTACTGTTTCTCTTTGTTTCACTGGTAGAATTCTTATATGCTGTGCTTTTATATTTTATTTTCTCTTCTGTGATGTGGTACAAGTTTGAATACATTTCGTACTTCCTTGTTTCCATGCTTTCAGAAGTTCATTGAAGTGTGTATTGCTTTCAAGGTAGGTTAACTGTTGGGGTGAAAGCAGTAGACATAAATTATATACAGGATTAAGTTAATTTGGTTCAAATGCAAAACACCTTAAGTTTCATTTCATTTTTAAATGTGACTCATTAAACACTATTTTTTAATATAGATATATTTTAAATATATTTAGTTTTGTCACAACAATTTTTAAATAAAGATTCAGATTAAAATAAACATGCTTGTTTATTTAAAAAATTAATAATACAATTAACATATGAGTTAAGAAATTATAATTGGGTAGGCATGAGAAGATTAATTAATAGTCTGACCAAGGGCTATTAATGTCTTAATTTAGGAGCTGGTGATGTAGGTATATAAAAGAAAGTGTATTCACAGTGTTCCTGGCTGATATTTTAGTCCCAACTTCCCCATCAATCCTTTTCACTGCGAGTCTTTAAGTATTAAAACACCACAGCCATTAATGTAGATAAATCAGAATCATTTGCCATCAATCTTTTGATTGTCTTGATGCAGCTCTCTACTTTCTCCTGCCTTGAGCCAAGTCTTTTACATCCTTATAAATTGTTCTTGCCGAGATTCCGCTCTCTAATGGATGTATCTCTCATCCTTGATCTTCCTCTTGCATTTGTTCCCCTTCTTCTTTCAATATATTCTTCTAAGATCACCTTCGTCAAACTCACTTTGTTGGCTGCATGGTCTAAGGCGCCATTCTCACAATAACTTAAGACTGCCCATGATGGGGATATCAGGTTTTGAATTCTGGTCAGGTTTAATGAGAGGTTTTTCCAAAATGGCTTTCCACACTTCCTCCACACAAATGCGGGTACACTAAAAATTCAACTTTCCTCATCCCTAACACATTAGTTAAATTAGTACATATGTATCATGTGTAACTCGAACTGGTAGTAAGACGTGGTGAAAAAACTTATTTAAACTCCCGTGTCTGAATATGTGGCCAATCTTTAAACCTTTTATTTTCTTAAGTATTTCCAAATCTTCATCTCTTCCTTTGCCTTCCTTAGTACATCTGCTTTGGAAACTCTTTCTATCCATGATATTTTCAACATTCTTCAGTAGCACCACATTTTTAATTGAAATTTTTTGTCCAGTTACCTATCTCTCCAACCACCACCTCCACTACTACTACTACTACTACTACTAACTAGATTAACTAGCTCAGCCACTTGGCCACTATTGCAATCAAGGAGCGTGATGCTAGATAGTGTGGAAAGAGGGAGGGAGATTACACGACCCTGAAAATTATAACACTGTGAGCATGGATGCACTTCAGCTTCTAAGGTCATACAATGAGGATGGAAAAGTAGAGAATGATGGAGATTGAAGTATGTAGGAAAAAGACTGCAAGGGAAACCAAGAAAGATGGGAGGAGCAGGTATGAGAAAATGTACAAGTAAAAGGAGAATAATGGAAGCAACAAATGAAAAGAACCTACTATCATTACCAAAAGCTTGGGCATAAACATATATGCCTCGTTCAAAGAGTATGAAATCGTTCTATAGAAGGCGGTGGTAAAAAAAAAATCCACATTTTTCAAATAGATTCAAGTAAATGAAAGATAATATAGAAATAAAATCTCAAGACCGAATCAGTTATTTAAAATAATATCAAATTTGAACTTCCCAAACAAACTATGCTAGTCAAAGTCAGCCCCAAGAGGTGTTACGGGGGAAGAGGAGGGAGTAGAGTTCATTATTCTTCTGCTGAGAAGGCAGCACCGTCCATAAACTAGCTTTAGGGATTTGTAACAGGTTCATAACCAGCTCAGTAGAGGGTGCGGTCAAAATGCTTCTAATCTTTTATTTTCGGTTCTACCAATGATTCATGTCTCATTTCCATATAATGCAACGCTCCATACATATACCTGGAAGAATATTTTCTTGATTCCTAGAGGATAGTAATATATTTTTTCTATGAAATACCCTTTTTGCCTGCGCTATTCTACTTACTATATCTTTCTTGCTTTTGTTATCTTACTTCTGAGATAGCAAAATTCTGTTTCTTGCTGTCCTAGTCCACCTAGTCATCTAGTCCTATCATAATCTCATTCATATCTCGTTTACTATAGATCATGATTTTTGTCTTTTTTGCTTAATATTCATATTAAATCCAGTTCTCAGTAATTCATCCATTATTCTCAATAGTTCTTGGAGATCTTCCTCACTTTCTACACATAACAATATAATCAGAAAATCAGAGCATGTTAATTAGTTATCAACTATCATCATGTCCTAATTCTATTACAATTTTCTTTGGCAGAATTTGTTTTAAACATTAGCCTCTCCAATGTATCCTTTCTTCCCACCACCTTTCCTCCTTCTCCACATTGACCCAACTTCTCCTCTCTCCTCCACAATTCTCTGCACTCCCTTCAGCTACGTGTTCCTTGCTATTCCTCTTGGCCTCCTTCCCCCCACTTCAATATTCAGTATCTTGTTTGGTATCCTGTCCTGCACTGGCTCCTTCTTAACGGTTCCTCTCACCCTTTCATTTCTCATCCTATTCATTTTTGTTACTCCTATAGTACTGCTCATAAATTTCATTTCACAGGTTTTAATTCTGCTTCAAACTTACTCCATCACTACCCACATTTCTGCTGCATATATCAATATTGGTACATTATGTCCTTTAGATCACTCCTTTACACTTCCTCAGCATGTCCCTGCTCCAAATTATATTTCTCATACTTTTGAAAAAAAGCTTCTTTTTGTCTCCCTCTCTCTCTGATTTCTCTTCTGTTTCTTCACCCGCCTCGGTGGCATAGTTAGTTAACACGCTAGTTTTGTTTTAAGCTAGACTGCCAAGGACAGGGAGATATGGGTTTGAATCCCGCTCGGGTGAACTGGGGTGGTTTTTCCTAAATGGTTTTCCACTCTCCCTCCACGAAAATGCGGGTTCACTTCCTCTTTATTCAACTTTCCCAATTCCTAGCCCATTGGAGTAATTAGTACTTAAGCATATAACCCAAACAGGTAGTAAGGCGCGGTGCTAAGTATTATCTTCTGTTTCTATCTTATTATACTTCATAATCATTAATTGTTATCACTATAGTCTGATTTGTGTACACATTGTAAATTATTCCTCTGTCTGTGTTTGATGCCTAGTTTCTTCAAAATGTCAAACATTTGGTTCCATTCCACATTATCAAATACCTTTTATATACTACCAACAGATGCAACATATCCTTGTACGTATATTAAATGCATGTGTTGTGATACCCAGCATTCTCTCATTTTTGAATTTTACTGTTCCAGGTTTCTTTGGTAATAATATCACAGTACTATTTTCAAAGTAACACCTTTGTTCTGTACATTTTGCTATATATTTGATACATTTCTTTCCTACTATTAAGTAATTCTGCTGGAATTCCATCAATTTCACATGATTTGCTATCATAATTCATTTGTTTCATTGCTTCTTTAAATTTAGTTTGAAGAATATTATCATCTCTTTCCTATATTTAAATCTCATCTTTGTTTGCCAGGACATTTTTCTCTCCTCTCTAAAGTTATTTTATGAATTCTTTCCATATTTTTATCTTCTTCTTGTCTTCTAACAATATTTTTCTTATTTAGGCCATTATGGAATTTGATTTTGGTTTCCTTTCATAAAAAATATTCTTCACATCCTTATATTGACCTGTTCTTCCTTTCTTAAACTTATCTTCTGTCTTCCACATTTTGCATCCATCCACTTTTCCTTAAAGATCTATACTTTATTTGTCTTCCTCTTTGGAGTTCATGAATTTTCTCCTGTTCTCTCTTTAGTTCAAGTTATCTTATGTAATCCAAGGTTTTCTTGGTTACTGAGTCTGTCTTTTGGTGTCATGGATGCTTCGCCATATAACTTCAAAGAGTTGTATTACTTTGTTTGTTCAAATATTTTCTATCACTCTTTTGATTAAATTTAATTTTCCCTTGTGTTTTCAATCTTTCCAAATTTTTATTTTTTTGTTTTTTACTGTTCTTGACGATCTTTTTGAACTTAATTCTTGTCTGCTACATTACCAAGCTGTGATCGCTGGCAATGCCCACACCTGGTTAGCTTCTACATCACAATATTTGGTTCTTTAATCTTTCTTTCACACATAGTCGATTTGCTACCCTCCTGTATCTCTAGGTGTCTTTCATTTGTATCTTATCCTTTTGTGGCTCTCAAACAAAGTATTTGCTACTGTCATCTTGTGCTGTTTGCAGAATTCCACCAATTTTCTTCTCTTTGATTTAATCTTTCCAGTCCGTACTTCCATTCTTCATTTCCTTCTCCAACATTGGCATTCCATTCTCTAAGAATGAATACATTCTCATTTCACTATACACTTCCAATAATAATTTAATCTAGGTCTTAATAAAGGGCCTACATCCTCATATTCAATTTCAATAAATTTACTTTTTACTTGAATTACTATTTAAGGTTTTATCAGATTTCACTTGAGTAATTTTAAACAAATGAATTTCTAAACAAAATAAATAAATGTGCTTATATATAAATATTACTATACACTTTAAGTTTCACAGTATTTGGAATTAAAAAAAAAATGTTGCATGATATTTTAGAATTACATTATAGTGATGTCATTCAATATTATTAAATATCAAATTGACAATATTATTATGTCTGTTGAAAATTTAAGTAATGATAATCTTACCTCATTCCATGTGAAGCAATTCAAAGATTAAATGTGGGCTCACAATTACATTCACAGCCGAAATTTATTTTCACTCTCTTATTGTGTATCTTATGCTTCAAATCTTGTATATTTACTATTAATTTTGTATGGATACTTTAAAATTGTGGTTTGTATTAGTTAAAATATGTCATGAATACTGTCTTCTTAAGGATGAGGATAATTTTTAGTTTCATAGAGATGTATTTAGTCATCTCTTTTATATAAAGTAAAAAATTTGACCTGAAATTTGTTTACTATATACTTCTAGCTCATCTTGTGTGTTGCTACTGAAAGAAAGAAGGAAAACGATGTAGACCTAATTACTGCCGAGTTAGATGTAGAAAAATGTATAGTACTTGTGCAGGAGAAGCCTGCATTGTACACTTTTAATCTAAGGACTATCATAACATGTTTTTCATCCGTCATTTTTTTTAAACATTGGGTGGAACCTGATAGTTGTATCACGTTCCTCTTCTTCATGAAGCATCATCACTCCAAAACTATAAAGCTAGGTCCTACTTCCTCATCGATTTCCTCCTTCTTGACAGAAAGTATGAGGGGAAAGAAAATTTTAATGTTTTATGTTCCTTTATGTTCCATTATCAAAAATACCTTCACATGATTTTATTCAATAACACAAAAACATTTTTGTTCCATTGTTTGTAACACACAGTGTTCAATGCATTATGCATCCAGACTAAATAGTTGATATAAAACAACTCTTTCTTTGCACTATTCCACCTTTAATGCCCTTTTCTCTTTCAGACACTCTTATCATTAAGAATAAAGCCAGAGCTATTATTATGCTTATTATAGGAATTCACTAATACAATTCTGAAAATTGAATGACACCTGGACATGAGTCCATGAGTGAAGATGACCAGGGCACGAGACGAATCCTGGATAGCTCATGTAGAGCATTGCGTACTAAGCCAGAGTCCGGTTCGATTCCGTGTCCAGGTTCAATTTCAGACTCTTATCATTATCGAATTGCTTGTATTAGTATGTTTTATTCCATTTAAAGATGTTAAAGACATTTTTTTTAAATATTAATTAAGAATAGTCATTGAACTTTTTAAAATATCTACGAAATCATACACCTTACTAACAAATGATCACACTAGACCATGTTGTGTCATTGCTTAGCATGTCTTATTTAAATCATCTGTCCTCTTACTGTTCTGTCCTTTAAACTATGTTTTTATTATTTTATTGGTGTGTTTTAATTCTGCATTTTGCTTCTGTCTGTGCCACACTATAATGAAGAATTAGTTTTCAGTTACATTAAAAAATAAATAAACTGTTGCTTAAGTATTCACCAAGGCTTGTGACTATAACAAATATTTTAGAAAACATTGATGTTTTTATCCTGTTACACTTTTGAATGTTAATTTGACATGTTTTAATAAAAGAAAATGTAAAATACTAATAATAATGGAGTTCTGAAATAAAACTCAGTAAAAAATAGAGTTATTGTTAGTGAAACACTGTTACAGTCATATTAATCTGAAGTATCATTATTGTCAAAAAGTATATAAGAAAAACACGTTAAAAGTTACTTTTTTGATGAACAACATTGCCATTGAAAATTTTCAAACTTTTTTTTAAAATATTATTTGACAATAAACACTTTTTTTTACATTTTAATCCCACAACTACAAATTACAATATAATTAGTGTAGTTTATTTAATTTTTTTCAAGACATGAAAAATATAAAAAATGAATGCTGTTAATAAAGGAATGTAAAGTTTGTATGAACAAATAATGAAAATTAATAAATGAATTTTAAATATCCGAGGAAAAATGTCCAAAAATCCCTGCATAATTTTAGATTAAATTTAATTAAATATGTCTTTAAGTATATCAACTGTGCCTTTATTTGTATGTGTGTGTGTACACAGATGGGATGGTTTAAATTGTCTTCAACTTTCTCTTTAATTCCAAACAAACTTTAAACCACAATTTTTTTACTAAACTTATAATCACTGATAAAATATAACACAGTTCACAAGATTTATTTTAGTCTGTGATCTGTAAATTGGAGTTTGAAAAATATTTGTTCTAATGGTTTTATCTAAAACTGTTTCAACTTTGTTTTGTGAGAATAGAAATGGCTGATGGTGTTTGTTCTTGTTTTCCAGAATAACTTCTCTTCGTATGGCGAAAACAAGGAGGATTACAGTGACCTACCACCCAATCAGAGGAAGAAGAAACTGCAGCTGAGAATAGAAGACATAATGGCCAAGATTCAGCAGGAATCAGCTGCCAGGTAGATACTCTTCTATTATATTATAATTATTGTTAGGTTTTATTTTTCCTCAGCGTCTCGGTACTCATTTTGGGCTATACTCAAATGCGATAGGAATGAGGAAGGTAGAATTTAGAGAAAATATACCCACATTTGTGTAAAAGGTGATTGGAAAACCATATAGGAAAAACCACCCTCAGAACACCTGACTGAGATTTGAACCCCGGGTTGGTTAATCTCACTTATCGCGAGAGTGGTGCCTTAGAAAATTTGACTACCCATGCAAGTAGCCTTTATCATTGTTAATTTTATGAGTTACTAGCACTCTGGACTACATGCTTGCTTATAGTTCACTTTTAACCCCTTTTATTGGGCATGGATGAATCTTTACTTGTCATTTTAATACTCTCAGCCAAGGAATAACCCACCAGTCAGACTCCAGTATCTTGTCACTCTAATTATCTAACTTCTCAAGTTCAATTCTAATCCTAGCCAATAATGATGTATCATTGGCGGGGTTGGGGGTTTCCGAGTTTAAAGTGATTAGTTGGTGGCTGGAGGACTCTTGTAGGCTTATTTTCAAGTCACATGTTGGTTTAATCATTCGGCTTATAAGTAGTATATTAAATATCTCTAGTAAAAAATAATCCATGGGTTTTACACAGTTTAATTTTCCCACTAACTCAACAGGCAATTATTAGTGCATTTCCTTAAAATTAACCCTTAAGGGTGCTACATGGGAGAGCAATGTGACGGTAGACATCCCACATTATTTAATAAGTTAGTTGATATTATTTTATATCATTTTAAACAAAATGTAGACATAAATTATCAACATGTTTCTAACATGTTAAAAAGCTTAAATTTGAGTTTAAAATAATAAAAAATCTTCATGCGAAAATGTATACTTCTGAGATTTAAGTAAAAGATTAGAAACACAGATTTAGACCACCTCTATTAAATAATCTCATGTTTTGGTATGGTACCAACATAAAATATTTACAAAATATTTAGATAATGTGTGATTGTTTTAAAAGGTTTTATGTAAATTATCACACATTTTGTTAAAAACAATTGTAACTTAAAATTTAAACATTCACCAACAATTTGGTAGAAATTATATTAAAAAATAACAAATTACTTAATAAATAATGTGAGATATCTGAAAGTGCAACATGTCTCAGTGCTCTACCATGTAGCACCCCTAATATTTGTTGTTGGATCGAAATCAAGTGTTTCTCTCTGAGAATCCCTACTATTATAGACCATGTGACTCTAGAACAAGCTGAGTGTAAGTGTACTGCTTGCAGGGACGGTCTAATGAAAATGAAAGGCGTATATGAGCAAAACCCAGCACTGGGTGACCCCATGTCTATCGAAGGCCAACTGAACGAGAGTGGTCACAAGTTAGACAAATTGAGGCAGGAGCTGCATAAGTTCAACACATACCTAGAGGAGGCCCAGGACGGCTTGGCTCACAAGACTTCTTCGGGGGTGGTACTCTCTGTTTCACCCTCAGCTCCCTCTCGACGCAGCAAGGGTGCTGCGCCTGGCCACCACCTCAACGGAGGACACCTACACAGGCATCACAGGTGAGATACTTTTTAACAGCTTTTAAAAAATCTTTAGTGTTCCTTTCTGGAAAAAATGCTCTCAGATTTTTGTTTTCACTGTGTTATCTGTTTTGCTTTGTGTGAAGACCAAGACCTAGCTTTGACCAAAATAGGATTTAAATAGGTCTTTCGCACTTATTTTCTTTACACCACATGAAAAACAATTTGGTGCACACAGATATTTTCAGTTGAAAATGTTTTTACTCAAGAGTCCTTCATTTGTGGAAATATTAGTGTCATTAAAATATTATTTACCTCCTTATTTGAGCATTATTTCCTTTTCACACAATTTCTTTCTTAATTTCTTATTACATATGCTACATTTTCTTCTTTAACTTGTTTTCAGGAAAGTGCATAGCGGTCATTTTCAGTCGTTTGCCCAGAAATTTTTTCTGATCTAAGATTTAAAATTCAAAATGTTTTCATATGAATTGGCTTAAACAATGTGTGTGTGTATGTGGGGGGGGGGGGGGGGGGGGGAGGTCCTATAAGCCATATTTATCCATATATTAATTCTTAATTTCAGACAATGTGGACACTTTGCTAAATTGTAAAGCACATCATTAACTGAAATATTATAATGAATGTTATTTCAACATTTTAATGGGTAGAAGGAGCTACACCCACATTGCACTCAAGGTAAAACACACCCTTTTTTTTCCTTTCTCTCCCCCCTTTTATCCAGTTCATTAGTCGTTTCTTTGTTAGGTTCATTTCTAGTTTAATCTCTTTCTTTCATCCTGTGTGCCTTGCTAATTTGGTAAAGTGAGTGTAAATGTTTGCTCTGTAGAAACAGTGGAGGATCGGGAGGGGAGGATGATTCGCTGAGCCGCTCTGCGTCCGATTCGAGTGTGTCCAATCCTACGATGAACCATAAGCAATCTGCTCCTGGCACACCCTTACCATCTCATGGGTAGGTTTACAAAATTGTTTGGATATAACCCTCTGAAAGAACCCAAATGTTTGCGACAAACTCCACAAGAGTTGAAACGTGCCAGTTAAGTGCACTGGTCATCAGCGAACTTTGTCAAATTTAAATTAAACATTTGGTTATAGTAAAAACTTCACTATTTCATTTTTAATAGCCTGTCCCACCCCATGAATAACACTTAACTTAGGTAGGTGATACAGTTCAAACTAGGTTTCTCATCATAGTGTGGATTTCTGTATTCTACTTTAGAAAACAGAATTGAGACCAGTGAAATCTTTTTATTGTATTTTAAAAATTATCAAACTGATCATAATTTTCCTACTATAAATTGGGCAGTGCATAAAACTGCATTTAGCTGCGTTGTCTGGTTAAAACATGATCTTGCATTTAATATTTCATCAATTCGACAGTAAGATTTTATTTATTTTTCTGCATCGCATCTTACTACTACTTTGGGATATACACCGATGTACTAAATCATTTTGAGGAAGAGAGAGTGGAAAAATCACCCTCATTACACTCTCCTTGTCATCGGCAGTCCAGTCTAATTAACTTAGTTTAGATCTATCAATAAGCTCAGTTGCTAGTCAAAAACAAATCTGCTTTGAGATTAATTAGGTAGGTGTTTCATTGAATATCTTTACAAGTGCTCAAAAGTCAAGTCACCCACATTTACATTACAGCACTTAATTATTATTTTTGCTGTAGTAAAAGGTATATAAATTAAGTTAGTGAAAAATATAAGTAATCACATAATTGGTTAAATAAACAATATACCTGCTTCGTTGGCTGCATGGTCTAAGGTGTCACGCTTGCAATAACTAAACTGCCGATAACAGGGAGAGGAGGGTCTGAATTCTGGTCGAGTGTACTGAGGGTAGTTTTTCCTAAATGGTTTTCCACTCTCCCTCTACACCAATGCAGGTTCACTTCCTCTGATTTCAACTTTGCTCATCCCTAACTCCTTAACTTAATTAGTAAGAGTATAACCTGAACCGTTAGTAAAACACTGTGCTTAAAAAAAATTTATTACTGTTTTATCTATTTTATTTCCAGTGTGTATGTCTTAATGTCGTATTAAATGTTAATCATTATGGAAGTTTATTTGATAGTAATTATATTTTTTCTTATTTTTGTGTAATGCATTCTAGTCACAACAATTTTAATGGTAGTGCATGTTTGTATTTGGATAATTTTGCTATATATGAATGTGCAAGATACTTTTCATATAATTCTTGTTACCTTTACCATTGTTTATAGATTACCTACATGTACAGGGTCAAAATTATGTTAACATGTAAATAGAATTAATATTTAAATTTTATTGTATCTTTGATATGCTAGAAGAAATAAGAGTTGTAGCAAGCTTGATGGAAGGGTTTCGTTCTCCACCTATAGCCTGCAGGAAGTTTCAAGAACAATTTCAACGAAACCCACCAAGCCGTTTAACAATTTATCACATATACACAAAATTTGTTCAGACTGTCTCAGTTGCAGACAACTACAAATGTAATTCTAGATGTCTCGGAATAGGTAGCAGTGAAATGATTTTTGCTCTTGCTCAGCAATCAATTCTGAATAGTCCAGCAAAGTCCACAGAACGATGCAGTTTGAAAAAATTTATTTAACGAGAAACTGTGTGATGAATTTAAAAGAGGGACCTCAGAATGCGCCCTTAACATATCCAACTTGTCCAAGCATTGACAGAAAGTCATAAACGTGTTTGTGTGGAATGCTGCCAGATTTTAGCATAAATGACAAAACATTTAACCATACATTGTGTATCTGATAGCGTTTAGTGATGAATCCATTTCTCACATTAGCTGTCATATGAACCGATACAACACAATCTGTTAGGATACCTAAAATCCACGATTAATTTGTGAGCCTGTACATGCCTCCCCTAAGGTGAATGTTTGGTATACTGTCACCACTGCTGGTGTAATTGGACCTTGACACACCTACAGTGAATTCCGAATCCAACTTTAACATGTTACAGTCCTACACCATTGATGAACTTCTACTGATAATACATTCAGCGGGGTATTTTCAGCATGACGGTGCACCTGTACATTATGATCATAGTCTTCATGATTTCTTGGGTAACACATTTCTACAAAGGTGGTTAAGAAGATGTGTGCCTTCGCAATGACTTCCATACTCTCGTGATCTGACACTCATTGACTTCTAGTTGTGGGATATGGTGAAAAAAAAGTATACAACATGAAAATTTGGAATACTAATATACTCAAGGAAAGAATTATTAAAGTGGTATCATCTATTCCCAGAGAATTCTGTGTCAGGGTTTTAAATGCTACTTTGAGTTGTTTCCTATTATGTGTTGATAACATTCTATAACAAGTTGATACCTTACATACATAATATTCCACTTATACAATACGTCAATATAATAAAATGAATGTTGAATTGATTACAATAAATGTTTTTCCATTTGATTGTTAACATAATTTTGACATATTCTTTATTTTGCATACTTTAGATGTAGGCTACATTTTGCTATGTAATAGGATAGCATAAGTAATAATATTGAGATTATTATCATTTAATTATTCTTGTTCTGTCTAAAAGTATGAGTCATGCATTTGTCGCACAGTTTTATTTATCTGCATTTATTTTTAATATTAAATAATACAAAGTAAAATGTAAAGCTACTTACCTTAATTCTAACTGGTAAGCTGCCAATAGAAGCATTGGTGGGAATGTGGCATGTTTGTCTTGTCGGTGTTTGAACTTCACATGTTTGTATAACCAACACACAGCTCCTCCAACAGCCCAGAGTCAGGTCTGGGGACATCCCACACATCGCTCCCAGACTCGGACCCAGAACACTCCCAGGCTGGGGACTACGTGGATGGAGAGGCGCTTCCCCCATTGGGTGTCTGCCGCGCACTTTACCCCTTTGAAGGTAAGCTGGGACCAATTTCATATATTTATTTACTTTAGGTATTTAACGTGCACTTTCTGAATCTGATTGTATCAGCACACGATTTATAAACTAACTTAAACCTAGAACGGACAACACCCAGCCCCCGACCATTAATTCATCACTGTGAACAGGGAAATCCTCATTTCTCCAATGTTACAGTTTTAGGCCTTGCCGAGAATCGAATATGATACCCCTAGTTTAATAGGCACACAAACTATCGACTGAACTTGGGTGTCGGAATTTATATTTATTTCATTGTGTGCTGCCTTCAAGGCTATTTGAATATATTTCATAGTATAAGAAAGGAAGCTAGCTCCTGCTAAGGTGAGATGTTTGATCATATATAACTCTCTCAAGAAATAATAGCATTATAATTGTCTGAGCATGATACTTGAATGCTTTAAATTGCTATATGGTTCTCATTCATTATTCTTCATCCCTATTCATGTGTGAAAATGACCAGGCACTATATTGTAGAATAATACTATCTGCATTAGTTTTCGCATAGTCCAAGGCACTACACTCCCACTAGACTAGGTTGCAAGTGATGGGGTGATGAATGTTTGAAACCTGGTCGGGTGTATTAAGGGGATTTTTCCCTAAATGGTTTCCCCACTCCCCCTCTACACAAATGTGGGTACATTTTCTCTCAGTTTGAACCTCCTGATACATATAGTCCAACCTGGCGCTAAAACATGATACACAAAAAATAGTGTTTTTTTTAGCATCTTACTACTCGTTCAAGTTATAGGCATAAAATAAAGTTAAAAATAGACTTGAACTGTGATGATACCACATTCTAACCATATAGAGTCAAATACTATAATTTGTGTGTACTACCAATACTGGTATTAATTACTCTGCTACTTAAATAAATTTAATTACCAGTACTAGTGATGTTACAATAAATACACATTTATTCGACTTTTTATCATAACAAAAAAAAAGTAAATTGTAATAAAAACCATTCCTTTTTAGTTTTAACAAAGAAAAATATATGTTTTACTGAGTATTAAAACACATACATTATTAATCAAATAATTAGGACTTACAATAGTAAGCATGTATTTTTACTTACAAATAAAGCCTCACTGAATCAAATATTTATAAATAATTTTAAAAAGGTATAATAAACAATAATTTATCGAAAACACAAGTCTTTTAAAACCACCAAATAGGGTTATTAAATGAACCAAAATATAAAGCAAATAAACTAATATGAGAGGTAATTGATTACTCATTCTGAATTTTGTCGTTTTTCTTAGTTGCCATTACTTTCATTGAGAGCTAAGAATCGTAACATTAAGGTTGGGTCTCAATTCTGTCAATGCCAGGAAGTATCGAGGTATCAAAGAATCGTGTTTGACATCCCTATCAAGAACCATTTTTCAACATAGTGGCTTAATTTGACCAAAGCTTGACTAGTGTGTTACTTAGATTCACATTTTGGCAAACTGTTTATAAAAAAGGTTATTGTTTCACTTCTAGTATAAAGTTTGACTTATGTTCCTCTTTAATGTTAGAACCATTTTGTATTTGACCAAGTACCTTCTTCGATATATAGTTTAAATGTTTATTTTATACTAATTATTTAAAACTGGTTGTACTTGTAATTGTTTATATTTTTGTTTTTTCAGCCACAAGTGAAGGCTCTATACCAATGCTTGATGGAGAAGAATTGTACATTATTGAACTTGATCAAGGTGACGGATGGACGAGAGTTCGTAGACAGACTGATATGGAGGAGGGATTTGTCCCTACATCATACATAGAGTGCACACTTTATAACACATGTTAGTCAATGGGGTAGGAAGGGAGAAAGGTTTTTAAGTATTTTCGTGTAGGCATGTATACCACATACTAAGAAGTCGCCTAACTTAACAAGTTTGTCTTGGGTGCGTGCATTCACAACACTGGGGTAAGTGTTAAACATTCCATTTAGTAGCCACATGGGTTGAACGTTCCATATTTTATCCTAGAGATTTGAAGAAACAAATCTTGAATGATAGATGAAATGTATCAATCTTTTTACGTAAAAATTTTTTGTCTTTTATTTATTTTTGCCCTAATATTTAGTGTTTCAAAATGTGATTATTTTCCAAGACATTCTTGTTCATGCAGCTTTGGATGTACATTGCTGTTCTATATGCTATATCTATACGAACAGTTAAGTCGAGCTTGTTAAGAGCTATACTCATGCGGGAAAGGACTATGTTCGCCATGTGTGGGAGAGGCTAATGGAGCAGGTGTTCTTTATCTTTGAGTTCCTGTCTCCTCTCCAATGTGTTCGCATGTAATATAATATTTTATTTGAATTCATTTTAACCTTTTTCGCTGTTGTGTTGTGCTGTGTCCAGTAAAATGTATTACATAACAATTTATATGCTACATTTTAAATAATTCACTTTTACTGTAACTATTGTATTGTTAGAAATGGAGGAAGAGAGAAAGAAAAGGTTTCGCGTATTAAAATGTACTGTGTGTGCCACATGGTTGTTGAATTAAAACTGTGAAATGAAAGACTGAACATATCCAATATTGTTGTGAAAGGTTTTATAAGAAAACTTGTATTGAAAAGTGCACATACTGTAAATGATATGATGCTAATTGAAGCATATTTATTGTTATTTCTTGCTGATGCTGACTCGGTTCAAGCTAAAAGTTTTTCCTTTGATCTTTTTTAAGTATTTGATTATTTTCGCCTACACAATTGCATATCAGTTTCAGCTGAATGTTTTTTTAATTATGTGCACATATATATATTTTTTAAATGTTATGAAAAAATATACAACCATACAAATTAGTTAATTTATCTACACTAGACGAGTAATGATCTGTTATGTGTTATTTCAGATGTGATACTGTTTGTTTTTAATCGAATAACTTAGGTAATTATTTTCAGCATAGCAACCACTCTTTTGCATATTAGATATTTTGAGGATTGAAAAATAATAATTTTAAAGTTTCAGTATCATTATTATATTGCGTATTACAGTTGTGACAAATCTCTAGATGCTCCTATAATTTAACAGCATGTTAAGATTCAGGCATAAATCCTAATCGGTACGAAAGGTTATCATAGAAGATTGCTAGACATTTCTGTAAGTTTATGCTTTTGTATTATCTCATTGTTTTCACTTAAGGAACGCGTTCTTCAAATTCTAAAGGATATTCCATATTTGATCAAATTTGTTTATAACTATTATACTGCTATAGTGGTCATAATTATGGGACAAATTCAACATACCTTTGACTTAAAATGTAATTAAATGGGTAATAACATTATGGCATTGCCTATAAACATGTCACTAATTTTTTTATAGCCTCCTGTGGTATAATGGTCAGAATTCCTTGCTAAAGATCCAGAGGTCTTGTTTTCAGGTGCTTTCAGAATTTTTCTTTGAAGCAGTGGGTCTAGAAAAGAGTCAAACTCAACTTCGTGAGGACAAATACTTGAATAAATAAGTAGCGGATCTAGTTTAGAAAACTGAGATTAATAGCCGGAGGGCTCGTACTGACCACATGACACCATTTATCCACAAATGTTAGCACTCATCGCTAAAGATGTTGGTTGCTCAGTCAGTATAGCTTGCTTGCGGGCTTACGCCATAGAGTTTTGTTTTTATGGGCGAAGGTACAGGATCTAGGAATGGAAATTATTTTACACATATTGATGGATATATTGCTATTTCATGGAATACTGAATGTATTTATCAAGTGCACGCCATCATAATCTTATTTATTACATAAATATTCGAGTTAAAACACTAATCACCATTGTAGTCTATTTAAATAAATTATAGTTGTTGCTTACCCATTATGACAGAAACCAAAGGTAAAATAAGTTAAAGTCATTTATACTAAACTTTTTTTTATCAATGTGTTATGTTTTAAGATATTGTTAAAATAACTAAAAGAGAATTAAAATTTAAACTTTATAATTCTATCTTAAAGTTAAAAATATTATATTTTACACAGAAACTTTCATGAACTAAACCACTGTAGTCAAATACATTGAATGGTTTTCCAAAACTTGAAATAAAACTCCATATAAATTTAATATTGTTTTAAGATTTAAAAAAATTTCCTATTGAAGATTTTTTTTAAATCCTAATTTTGAATATGGATTTAGTTTAAAGCTAATTTGCAAAGGTGGATTTACAAATGTGTTTAATGGTCTATGGCCCAGGGTGGCAAATTTCGGGCGGCAAATCACAGCCTCGAAAAATATAAGACACATAGTTTGTCGAGTACATAACGTTATATTGACTCTATTCCAATCGACCTCTAGCAAAATTTTTACAAAATTGACAATCAAATTATGAAATGCTGCTTATTACCCCAGGTTATCGATTATCCTGAAAACGGGAGATATTTTATTGCTCAATTTTATCGACTTGTTTGTTAAACCGAAGATATTTCTTATAAAAAATTAACCTCTCAGGGACCTGATTTGATTCTCAAAAAAAGCCGAATGATATTTCCCACTTTAACGCATCCAGATATGATCATTCAATTCATGGTAAAAACTACTTGACATTTTTTATAAAAAAAAAAAAAATTCACGCCTCTTGAGTAGGCAGCAGGCTGCTTCAGCCCAGGGTGTCATCCAAAGTAAATCCACCCCAGCTAATATGATGCTTGTGGTTATGCTCAACTTGAATTCAGTCAATTAATTTACTACTTAATGTGAATCAAATCAGGGTTTAAGGGAAAAGATCGATTAGGGAAAAGTTAATAAAGATTCAGATTCCAGAAAAAGTGGTCCATCTCTAATTTTTTCTTAAATATTAACATAATGAAAAGAAAATTTAAGTTTACTATGTAATTTATAAGTAGGCTAAATGTTTAGCCATTTTAACCCTTTGAGTGCCAACGTCGCTCAGAGCGATGCACAAAATATATGCTAAACTTGCCAGCGTCGCTCACAGCGATCCCATGTTTTCGAGCTCTTAGTTCAGTATTAAGTCAACAGATAGGGTAGATTTTATTTCCACTGCATTCTCGTATGTTCAAGCTACTTTTATTTGTCTTTGCGATGTATCGAACCTGAAAATTATTTTATAGCTTTTTACTTTATGAGTTTTATCTTTGGCCTTGTTTGTAAACATGGCTACTAAGAGGAAAGCTGTGATTCAAGACACAGAAATACTTGCAATATTTATTGACAGCTCAACCCAGAGTGATCAATTTGTTTGTGATTCTGAAAGCAGTGATTCTGAATTTGTAAATAATGAAACTGAACAGGAATTTTATTCTAGTTAAAGTGAAAGATCGGAACAAGTAGGAGTGACAGATGTCATTGATAACACGAGTATGAATACAAGTTATTCCTAAAGGGATGAAATAAATCTTGAAGATCAGGATAATCCACCCCAACCTCTTCATATTTATGCAAAAGTAGCAGGTTTGAAGTCCCCTCACCGTCCCTTCTGATTCCAACCCAATTATTTATTTTAGACTATTTTACTATAACCCTGTTAAAGTTGATGGTCACTGAAACAGTTGCTATGCATAACCCAATTTTAGCGTAAAATCTAAAGTTAGTTTTTTTTGTAAATTTTGTCATTTACTCAGTTTTTTATGTTCTCTTCAATGATTTATTCTATTTCAAGCTATTTAAATTTTCAATGCTTAAAAATTAATATTAAATAAAACAATAAAAAATTATTATTTTTATTATATTTAAAATTAAAAAAGTATATGTATAATTATATCATCGGATTGGCAAGCATGTTAGCTAGTTTATATAAAAATTTGAGTGCAAGAAGTTCAAAGACTAATGAGTTATTAAAATTTAAACAAACTCCTGCATTTTTCAGGAAAATAGCTTGGCACTTTTAGCACTTTTTTTTTGGTCATTTCTCTTGGCACTCAAAGGGTTAAATAATAAAACACAGAACTAAGCATAAGCTAAACAAACATGTTATAATTGATTACTTACTTAGGTTGCTCTATAAATAACTTAAGTAAACAATGTATACAAATGATATGACACAATTGTACATACATTTTCATGTTATAACATACTAATAAAATACATATTTTTTGATCTTGAAAATCGGGGAATATCGGAGCATCTCATAACTTGTAAAGTGTTTCAACCTAGTAGATTTTGAAAGGTTTATCCATATGAAATTAGATATACTCCAACTCAAGGTTGCATGCATTTCTTCCTCCCATTCTTCCCACATGATAGAACACAGTAAACAAAGCAAGACTAATAAGATAACTAGGTCAAGGAACTGGTTTCCTTTCTAAGATAAAAAGAATACACTTTAGTTCATTGGGGCCATATATGTATTATGTAATGCAATTTTAGGTCTTTTTTGACCCCCCATCCACCATATAATGCTTCATAACTCTTGGGCAACCCCATCCTCCCTCCCCCTCTTAAATTACGTAACACTTCCATTTTCAGCTATAAAAAAATTCACCTTTTCCTTATGTCATTTTCGAATGGGCTGGGTTTTTTTTTAGTAGACTAGTTATTTTCACGTCGGATCTTATAAGTTTAAAATAAATAGGATTTTTAATCTAGGATGCAATTTCTAGTCAAACAGTTTTATTTGTATTTACAACAACAACAAAATTTAAAAGTGTGAAAAAGCTAAGTTTATACATGACTAGATCATTTTTTTAAACATCGTCGTTACGTTACACTAGCCTAACCCCCCTCCCCCATGTCACACAGTGTAATGCTACAATGGACCCCCACCCCTTCTAGTGTGTTATGTAATACATGTATGACACCAATGGCAGTAGTGCAATAAAGGACACAGCATCCTTTCTTTAATATTAGCTATGACTAGAGTAGTGTCGAATCCCTAATCTGAATCTTGAAATAATTATGATCATTATAGGAACTATAATATTATAGAATAATAAAATATATGAATAGTAACTAAATGTTAACATTATTTTTTATAATCCATTCATTATAGCCAGGAAGTTGATGCTCTTAAAAACAAAAAAGATGCACTTAAAAACATTAATTTTACATCACCAAAAATACAAAAGATTCTCTTAAAAAATCAAATAATACATTTAAAATCCAATATTTTTTTTTGTCTGCTTATGGCAATGGCTGGTGAATCCCGCAAAGGAAGAATTAAATAAAAAATTGTATTAAAAATAATACAATTGGCAGAACATTTGTGTGCATGAGAGAGAGAGAATTATATAGTACATTTACCTTACTCAAGGACCGCAAGAGAGACCAAGTAAGAGATGGGAGGAGCAGATAACAGAAAGTGTTCAAGTGAGAGGAGAAGATTGGAGTAATTTTACTATACTGACCCAGCCACGGACTGGAAACATTTGATGATGATGATGATGCATTGCAATGCATAACAAAGGTCCTCTTCTGATTCTCAGGTGTGAATAGTCGGCGATTATTGGCCAAGAGGATTTTGCACCTGGTGATATATCCTCTTCAATGTCTTCTAAAGAGTCACTTTCACTCTCAGAAAATATTAGGCTATGCTCATTTTTTAATGTTTGGCCGTACTCATAATCACACTATAAAACAAATGCTCCAAATATATGGCAATAGTGAATTTTTGCATTGAAAAATTACCCGTTGTGAATTACAATTTTTATGTAATAGTTATAAAAATGACAGAAAATCCATAAGAGTAAAAACAAGAAAAGATGCCCACCCACAAAATGGCATAAACTGTAAAATTATTCTAATACAAAAAAAAAATTGTATAATAAAAGTATGGTTTTCACTGTCAAGGTGTCATAAAATGTATTTATATACAAGTTACCATTGTGATCAGCTTCATAGAAAAATGAAACAACATTTATCAACTTCTGGGCTTTGATTATAACATTCATACATTTCAGTAAAGTGTTAAATTACTGGTCTGGGGCCTAGTTGTTAAGTTCATCCTATAATTATGATTCTGGACCACCAATAAGCAGTATTAGAGTTCTAAAACAAATTTCACCTCTTTTTTTTTTTCTTTTTTTTTTCAAAGATTGCAACCTCGAATATCCTTAGGGATTCGGGGGCCCATTCATAGCTATGAAAATACTATATTTCATTGTTAGTATAAAAAATATAATTTTTATGACACACCAATCCTTTTTTTTTCTCCCACAAATGTAAAAGAATAACAGCACTTTTATTTTATATGTTTTTATGCTTATTTATAATATGCTTAATTATGTTGCCATAGAAATCGCATAGACCAACTTTATGTAACGATATGTAAATTAGTTTTACTTTTAGTTGTTGTTACACGCATGGATGGCTAAAATAACAGTTATAACATGGTAGCAACAAAATTCATAATAAATGTATCTCTATGTATAAAAAAAGGGGGGGGGAATGCTGTTTAAGTATGTGTGTGTTGTATATTTTGTGTGTATGTGATTAAATGAGAATTTTATATTTTTAAATTTAGTGTTTTAAATCTATTATTATTAATGGTTTAACTTGTGATAGTTTTATGCTTTGTATTTTCATTATACATATTAAACAGAAATATTAAGGTGACAAGACATTTAATTTACCTTCGGTGATGAACAAATTTAATTCAAATAACCATTTATTATATTTTAATATTCTCTTTGTATTTTGTTTGTATCAGGCCTCCATAGTCCTCACACCAATTTAACAAATGGTAAAAATATATTATTCTGTTCATATTGGAGGTAAATTATTAGCAAATATAAATGTTTCCTCATAGAAACTAATATAATTTCATTAAAACATTCTTCAAAACCTAGATGAACAGGAAAACGTTTATTTTGCTCCACAGTCATTAATGCATTTTGTTAACATTAGCTAAATTTATTACAAGCACATCGGGAAAATATTTCAGTGATTTGTTCACATAGTCGACTTAACTCATTGTTATTTGTAAAATAAATTTATTTAAATACTTTATGGGGGAAAGTCTTAGTGCATTATTTAAAAATATGTTGTGAAGTTTGAATTTTATAACTAATTAATAAGTTTTGAAAGCTTCAAATTTGTATTTAAAAAAGTACACAGTCCATTTAGTATTTATGTCTAGCATTTTACAACTGAATCAATGTTCTTAATTAGACCATCTAGCATAGAATATTTTTACTCTATATTCATAGCAAGTTGAGTACTGTAACTTAATAATACCAAGGAATTTAAATTCCAAACATAAGATTATATTAACACAGAACTTAAATATTGACTTAATCTATGTCATAATAGTACATTATTTTAGGTTCTCGGCAGTTGCTCTCTGATCGCTAGGAGCCTCCTAAACCTGAATATGATGCCATAGTTGCTAAAATAAGGTGACTGGATTAATTAATTAAATTGTTGAGTTTTCAATGTCTCCATTGAGTGGGGGATAAGATGAATATAAACAAAAATTAATAATACAGTTACGATAGTTTACTCAACATGTAAATTAATTGGAAACCAAAATTTGTATAAGCTATCTCGACTCTTTATAAGTGCAGTAGAGCGTCGATTAACCAAATGTCGGCTATCCGAAATGTCACTCGTCTGAACATAAACCTGGGGTGATAAAATAATGTTGCAGCATTCTGTGTCATTCTCGTGTCAGACAATAGGAGATGGCACTACAGTGGTGCACTACGCAGGCGTTAAATTGTCTGAGCACAGGAAGTATACTGTTTGTTTTTGTTGCTGTCGACTGTAATCAAAACTTTTCATCAGTAATATCACACAGTTAATGTGCTGTACTTACATAATGTTTTCTTCGGTAAACTGTGAAGTATTTTTAGTGTTATTTTTTATTGGTTTTTAATTTTCCTTTATTTCTACGAAGTTCTCCACTATTACCAGATCCAATTATTCCCTTATGTCAAATATAAATTTGTAATTATGGTAAATTCATTTGTAATGTAAAGTTTAATCTCCAATGAATAATTTATTTTACATTGTGTATATCTATTTTATGTTTTACTAACCAGACAATTTGATTATCCACAACAACTCTTGGTTTCAATTAGTTGTTTCATCGATGCTCATCTGTATATGAAAATATCTCACATATTAATTTCCTACAGAAAATACACGAGTTAAATCTAGCCCAAATTATACTTGGGATAGTTAAATGTGTCTTATTTTAATTATATATTTTAAGATAAACTAGACTTTCCAGAAATACACAGACTAGAGTTGTGCGAAGCATCAACAATTTTTAAGCTAAATTGAATATTTACATGTTTCATATTTGATTCAAATTCAGTATATTCTTTTTCAACACTTTGATTCTTCATTAGAAATGAAGAATCAATCTTCAATTTTTTTTTTTTTAAATCAAATACTTTTCTAATAACTCAGATATCCAAACTTTTGTTATGTATAATAAGACAGTGCAGAAACACTGTACACTAATATAAAGTAAGTGATATTGGAGGAAATCAACCAGAGAGGAGTTAGGTTAGAACTAGATAGGAACAAACACTTCTACACATGTTAACATTTACATATCATTTTAAATGTTCAAAATTATTCCTTTTTCATACAAAGAGTGAACACAAGCATGTAGTCCCATATATCTTTCTTTTTATTTTTTGTTGCCATATTATGTTTGTTCTCTTTTATATATTTCTAACCCGTACGGCCTTCTAAAATAACAAATTACATCAAAAGGGGAAAAGAGGTTTTCCTTAAAGAGAGATACTTTACATTAATCTAGTGTTTCTATAATGTCTTACAATACATTTCCAAGCCATTTGGCTATAATTTTCATTTTTGGTATGATTTTCTCTTGTTGTATTTTTATAATAGTTAAAAAAAATTGCACACAAGAGTGATATTCAATATAAGATGAAATATAGGATAAATAATACTTTAACAGGTCGAAATAATAAGCTTACCATTACATTATATTTTAAATATAAATTTCTCTTCATTTTATAAAATGCATAAACAATTTATTCTTAAAAAAAAATTATTTTCACAATTTTTTATATATATAAAAAGACAAGATGAGTAGAGTTTCAGATTTGAACAACTAACCTCTAGTTAACAGAACCTAAGCTCACCATACAACACAAACCTGACACCCAACCTGCTTCAAATACATTTCAACGATATCCTCCCTTTGACATCTCAGTCTATCAAGGTGTCTTGCATCTTCAGGTTTTCCTAACTAACATTTTGTGTACTTGCCTGTCATCCCCCATACAAACCATGAAGTTCTTCAATATGTAACTTTCTCCGTTCTCGTATTTGTTCATCTTTTATAGAACCAATTATCTTCCTCAGAACTTTGTTCTCAAAAACACTCAATTTATTCTCTTGATACAAATGAAAGAAAGACACACTTCACATCCCTTGAGAACGTACCGTAGAAACATTATAAAAATATTCAAACTTTGATTTTGCTGACAAATATTTGACTGTACTACTTCCCATTCAAAATGGCCAACTTCGCACACCTCTACTATGTTTTATTCCTCTCTTATTGTATAGAGGAATTTAAGGTGCAATAGTAAATGTACTGCAATATTGAGACTTTTTGATGCCATCCTAAGACATTAATTAAGCTCAACCAAGCAAGTGTAACTGAACACAATGTATATTAAACTTGAAGAGGCCTTTATTTAGGCTAAGCTTGATCGTTTAATTGTGTAATGTATTCCATTTTATAGGACTTACACTAACACTTTGTATTAATGTAACATATATAAAACCTAATTTTTTGGTTAATAACATATTGTTCGCTATATTTTTAGTCCATATATTTCATTTAGAGCAGAAATAAATGTAAAATTAGTATTACAGAAGTGTGTTATAAATTTAACATTAGGTAGATTACCCTTAATATTGCAAGCCTTTAAATCTTAGAAATTATCTCAAGCATTCATTAAAAATAGAATTAAGGATCTAATATAATTGTTACATAAGGCAAAGCACACATTACCACAATAATGGTACCTTTACAAATGTTGAATATTATAACATTTTTCTGAATTCTTCTCTTGATGATTTTTTTAACGATTATACACTAAATATACTCGTGTTAGGCAAATTGTGTAACTTTTTAAAAATGTATTTTTTATTTTTGTTTCATACTAAAATTATTTTTATTTTAAATATTAAAACGTTTGCGTCAACCAAAAGTATCACCATTGTCGTATTGTTCTAATTTGTTTTATATTAACATATATGGGAAATGTTTTGTGCACCATTCATAAAACTGGTTTGCACTAAAACATTGACATAGCAGAGAGGATTTTCCTTACATTTGTTTAGTTTTACTACTTTGAAATAACTATTTTTTTTTTAATAAATCCAATAATTTGTTACAATAAATGCCATTGTATTCCCCCCTCCCCCTTTTAATAACATTGTGACATTACTGGTGAGCTTATACATGAAACTCTACTGAGCCAAGGAGAATAAGGTGAAAGGCGTGTTGTGTCGATTTATATGAGTAGTAGGAATAAAATAAAAAGTATTTCTTTCTTTCTCATATTACTTTTATTTGTGATTCATTTTCTATAATTCTAAAATATATTTGCAAACACTACAATATTTCGATGCCACACCATGGCATCTTCCTCGGAAAGGAGTAGACTGGGCAGAAAGATGGCTTCACTGTTTTCAACTTAGTTGTTGAAGGATAAAAACTTCTTTCTTTTTAGTATGAAACATGTGTTGCTACTTTCATAGAATAAAATATTAACTCTTACCTCTACAGAACTTCAATGCTGTCAAAACACCTGAGCAAACCTAACTAAAAATAATTGTTTTGGGGACAAAAGAATAGAAGCCATAGGCTTAGTCGTAATTCACCAAAATATTGGTCAACTGACATTCACCTGCAACTTGGTGGCGCGTAACGTGTTTTTGTTGCACACTCTGAAAATTGTCATGTCTAACTTTGTCAATGGTAAACTTTGTTTACCTTGAAATGTAGCATTCAATACCTTGTATTATTTCTCTATGGCCCTAACTTGTAAGCTACACCACGGTGGAACAAATCGAGTTAAGCTTGCTACATTTTATTATAAACAGAGGGTACATATAATAGGATAAAAAATATCAAGCGAATACAAAATATTAATTATTAGTTCACACACATCCCATTAGTGTCTTACTGCCCATTCAGGTCTAAGCATATGTACAAATGCTAATGTTTTAGGGCTGAGGAAGGTTGAATTTATAAAAAGTGTATCAGCATTTGTGTGGAGGGAGAGTGGAAAACCATTTAGTTAAAGTCACCCTCGTTATACCCGAGTGGGATTCAAACTCCGAACTTACTGTCATCGGGAAGACAGTCTATCGCAAGAGTGATGCCTTAGACCATGCGGCCACCGAAGTGTGTGATTATTAGTAAGTTACTATTTAGTGTCAATAATTATCAGACTCTCCAAACTTTTCTTTGACTATTATTTTGGCAACTGGATCATCAGTTATAAAATACCCCACATAGGGGTGTCATGCTGGGGAGTGGAGGTCCCTCACTGTTCGAAAAAAGCTTGAAAGTTGGGAATTTTGCAGAGATTCGAGATCTTGAGTTGAGCTGGAACTACTTTTTACCACAGTACTTTCGATTATGAAAGTTATTTATCGCAGACTTGTAAGGACAAAATAAAAGTTCCCAACTTCATAGCCCATCAAACATTTAAAGGAGGTACCTTTTCCAATAGAATGTATAGATAGATTAGTTCACCAAGTTGGCTAGTAGCCTTGGGAAGGTTAGGTGATGTTTTAAGTTGATCACTGGATAAAGCCTTGAGTTTTTACTAGCCGAAACTTGTTAGATTTCCTACACGCAAAGAAGGTGAATGACCAAACAAATAATACTTGAAACTTTAAAGATATATTGGCCTAAAACCTCAATTCAAAGTCAAATTATCACCTCAAATTTTACCAGTTTCCCAGGGAAGGACCCCTATTAATTTGAGTGTATTTCATACCCACAGATTCCTTGTATTCTCAACATTTCCCTTGTCACATAAGAATTTTAGAATCCCTAGAGTAAAGGAAATCATCTCTTAGATCCCCTCCCCCCCCTTTTCCTTCAGCAAATATATTTTGTGCGACACCCCATGACCCCACATAATGAAGGGAGACAAACATTTATGTAATCAGCTTTGAGCTTAAAACTTCATAAACATGTCAGTCCCTAATTTTAAAATGTTTAGGTTAACAATTTTATTATGAGAATCCCCCCCACCCCCTTTTGATGACTCCCCTCATTCCTTAACCACCCCCTCTCCTTTCCAACGATTTTAATTTGCTTTTGTATAAACATTTATTATAATTATTGTTATAGCTTTGATATGTGTAAAATGTATGCATGGTTTCTAGACAACATTAATGGAGATGTCATTGTCATCAGCGGTACATGGGCACACATTCTGAATAACTAAAGTTGTTCAGCGTAGGAATTGTTTTCTGAAAGGCCTTTTTCCTACTAGTAAGCTATTATATAGTAGGATTTTGGTAGGAAAAAAGACCTTTCACAGAGTAATTCCTACTGTGAATGGAGTATAGATACACTTTATTTATACCATATTTAAGTGTACTCATATTCATTCGAATATCCCCTTGTATCTCCAATGATGGTGTGTCTTGAGTTACACAAATCAATCCAGCAATCTTTTCTTTTTTTCACTTATGTATGAAAACTTTTTCATAGTACTTTTAAGTCATTTAGACTTAATTATGCCCTTTTGAAAGTTTAGAGGCTCCATTCTAAGAAAAGGAAACAAACTGTTTTGAAAATGGTCAAAAGATAAGGTATCCCATTAATGTGGTCTAGAGCACTTGGTCAACTGTTTATTTCCCTACCACTTCTGTGAAGTGCCTTCAAATGTGTGTGCATTCTCTATATTGTACATTAATTCTATTGTCTATAAGTTTCCAGTTCTTGTAATTATTTTTGTTATTGTAAAGAAATATTGTATTTACCATGCTATGAAGTATATTATTATGAAAGGGGGACAAGTTATATTGTATGGGATGTATAGCCTTTGATTGATCACTTGTGCCAATGGTAATATTCATTAAGCTACCTGCTTTATATAATTATCTTCATTCAACTTGTCTAACAATCCTCTTTTATGTTGTATTAAATTTATACTATTAAATTAATTGTTTCTATACTGGTGTTTTATTTTCCTTGTGGTGGACACTAAAATGTGTTATATTGGTGTTTTATAGAAATCAAATTTGATAAATATTTGATTGATTTGATTTGATAAATATTGATGTATATGACAAGAGTAAATTGACATATTAAACTACCCAAAATTTAAGAAAAATTTATATTTTAATGTTGCTAATTAATGTTTTGTACTTTTTATTATGAGAACAAATTTTCATTTACATTTCATAAATATCTACTTAACATTAATGAATCAATTAAATGTATAACTCTTGATTCTGTCTTCTATTTAGTCTTCAAAGGCTTTTTCAGAAGATCAAGACTATTAAAATTCCATTTTCAAGCAATGGGTAAGTTACATGACTCTTACACGACTCCTCTTTTTTTATTTTAAATGAGAAACATCATGAATATTACCCCCCCCCCCCCCCAAAAAAAAGGATAACTCTTTATTTTTATGCCAGAAACAATGTTTTAGAAGTAAAATCCTTCTGAGTAAGTTAATCAAATTACTTTCAACAATCATGGATTAAATGCCTCTTGTCTTTTTTATGTAATGCTGTCGATAATTTATCAACTAATCTGCATTTGACGCAAAGTTCTTCCAATACATTGTAATTCATTGTAAAGAGTAAAAATTCCAACAATTCTTGATCAGAAAAACTTTGAATGGCATCACATAATCTTAAGTTGCCACCAGAAAATGTGAATATACATATTATATATTGCAGCTGTTTTATACAGTAAATCCTACTTTGAACCAAATACATTGAAAAAAAGAGTTTATTATAAACTATGCTTTGCCTTATAAGCATCCTTGAACAATTTACTAGGAATTGGTCCTTCAAATCGTCCAAAGATTTTTTTTTAAATAAGGGAAAAACATATTTTTTTTTAATCTGAATTATTTTCAAGAGCTATTATGCTTTCTTTTTGTTTGCTTTAACAGAATTATAGGACAAAAACACCAAACTGCAAATCACTAATTTGACTTTTCTCCATTGCTATATTTTTTTTAATCTCTTAACTCTTTGAAGTAAATAGTATAAACTTATATTATATATTCATATCCAATATCCATTTATGGGCTTTGATTATAAGTTGTGTGCTGATATAATCAGTTGGTTCAGAAAGTGCACTTTAAATAGCTTAAAAAATTACATCCACTGTTTGTGTCAAGTGTATTCTCGCTTCTCTCTTTGTGTTTGATAAAGGTGACAATACCGAAATATTATTCTATTTGTGTTGAAATGTGTGTCTGACCACTTCTACTAAAGACAACAGAAGAAAGGAACAAGATGTCACACGATTTTGTGCGTTGGATTCTTCCCGCATTTTTCCTCTTTCCTTAGGTGGGTTTTCTTCATCAAATTTACTCTTATTTTCCCTTTTTCTCTAGTTGTATCAATTTCCATTATTATAAAATGTGCCTATATATATGTGTGTCCTCTCATTCTTTACCAATTTCCCTTTTGTGTGTGTGTGTTTTTTTTCCCTCTTTTAGGAAATTGTGTTGTGCACTTCACACTCTCTCCTGATGAGTTTTGATAGGATGAAACCTAGGTTAGGGGATCGATTTTCTTCAAGAGGCAGCCATTACCTCTTTGTCCAGTGGCAGTAATGTAAAATGTGAACCGGGTTCTTCTTTACATTGTAAAAGCCATATTGTGTTTGTTCCCTTTTATATGTTTTCCATTAATCTTTTTTGTTCCTTCTTTCAAATACATTTATACTATTGTATTATATTTGGAAGAAGGTACAGGAAAGGTGGATAGAAAACATATACACGGCAACAAACACATTATGGCTTTTACAGTGAAAAGAACTAAGAACACAGTCCACAATTTACATTGCTGCCACTGGGAAAAGAGGTAATGGCTGCTTCTTGAAGAAAATCGATTGTTAACCACCCAATCCCCGACCTAAGTTTCATTCTATCAAAATTCATCAGGGAGGAGTGTGAAATGTGCAACACAACTTCCTAAAAGAGGAAACCAGAAAAAGGAATTTGGTAAAGAATGATCGGGCAATTAGATAGGCAAACGTAAAAGGTATAACATAAAGAAAAAATACAGATAATGGACATTTTATATGTTTCTATTCAACATTTCCCGAAACTTCTTAATATTATAACAAAAATACCTCGTGTGAAAAATAAGTTTTACTTAAATAATTTATACTATTTTCTAAGATTCAGATTTGAAAAAAATTGGGTTCGAACCATCTCTAGATTTAATCAACCAACTTAAAAGATTTTACATATTTTTTAATCATCAGCAGTCTTTCTTTTCCACCAAGGGGGGGAAAGCTTAAATGCATGATAATGCAACTTATGGGAAGGGTGGGATAAGCATCTTAAAATCTTTCATTCTTTACTCAGCAAATATGTAAATAACATCAAGGATTAAAAGTAAAATAAAAAGTGAAATTGCAATGGATGTATTTTTATTTTGTTTTAAAATGCATTATTATTCATTGCCAGATAAAACTACAGAGTTATTCATCTAGGATGTGTTTTTTTCTTGCTATTTATTCAGCTGTATGAGAAGAGTAAAATATTTGTATGACGTATCCATTACCTGTAAAGTTATTTATCAACAAATTAAACCACTTGAATTAGTATTTCTTATATTAATAAAATATTTTGTATACATAAATGTACTAAAGGGCACTTTAGGAATATTAAAATAATTATATAAACTACCTAAGTGGAAAAATAAATTATTAGGGAGAAAAAAACTTTTTTTAATCTGTATTGTCCAATGCAATAGTCATTACTGACTTGAATAGAAATGATTATTGTATCTTAGAAAGAATGCTTGTGTGTGTGCATGTGTATGTGTATGTGTTTGTATAACTTGAGAAAACTACCCTCAATGTACTCAATTAAGATTCAAACTCTGATCTCACCTGCCAACTGTAGCAAATTGCAGTGTGAGTTTTAGTACCACCAAAGTGAGTGGAGAAACAAATTATTGTAATTTTGATGTGTCAATCTGTTGGGCCAAGGAGGTGCTCAATGTATTCCATATGTCTTTCAATTAATAAAACAACAACCAGCGCCAAAACTAAACAGAGTGATCCGTTAAACCAGTGGTTCCCAGCCTTTTTCCCCTTGTGTACCCACTTGGCAGCCAGTTTCCATAAATTTGGGCCTTAATTTTAGAAAAATGTTTAATTACTACAGTAAAAAGTTATTTCTAATTTATTTGTTGGAACTGAAAATAAATGGTACGCATGGACTTTCTCGCTCTATTGTTTAAAAATTGAGGTATTTACTCAAAACTCGTAATATATGTAAAACGAAATAATATACACTAGCAAACCCAAGCATATATTGCTCTCTACCTATGTTGAGCATTTTTTGGGTCCCGGTTTTAAATTTTATAATTTTATTTTTAAAGAATTAATGTCCTCGTTTGTCTGTTTGAACCAATAAAAAAGATCAATATTGGGTCCACAAGGGTCAACACTTGATATTAAAATTTTGACTTCCTGTTAAAAATGTTTACATTCTATTAGGTATTGCACATCTTTGCCAATATCTCAGAAACTGTTAGTTTTATAAATATATATTTCATATAAAAGTTTTTTATTTTTAATAGTACTACAATTTTGCAATAGTAAGTCATGTAGTATCTCAAATAGTTGCGGAGATACGGAAATTTAAGCTTCTGTAAAGTACCCTAAGTCATTTTCATGGGGAAATAAAAATGGCCAGTTTATTTATAATCTTAATCAACAACGCCTAGATTTGAGTTTTAATCAAAATCGTTAGAAGGTGTCAGACCTCTGTGCTGGGGGTCCGGGGTTCAATCCTCGGTCCCGGCACAGATTTATCTGATTCCCAAACCCTTCCTTCACCTCTGACAAGACGTGTATTAATCACAACTTGTGAATGTGAGGAATGCCAGGCCTCCACCGTGGTTCGGATTCCACGTTAAACTGTAGGTCCTCCATTTCATCTCACAATCACCCTACCATTGCACATTAGCGTAAGTGCGTATAACCCGAACGGGTAGTAAGACGCGGTGCTAATAATAATAATAATAATAAAAATCGTTAGAGCCAATTTTGAGAAAATTGATTTTTTTCTCTTTTCGCCATTTATTGAACTACTCTTTAATTTTAAGTTGAAACAGAAACACAGACAGACGGCATTGCAAAGACCACTTTCTAGGGTCTGGGGGGTCATGAGGCGTCAACATCCATCAACATTTCAGGTTAAATTTTTTTTATGGTCGCAATACTTTACCTCTAGTGTTCGACAAGTAAATTATTATTATTATTATTATTATTATTATTATTATTATTATTATTATTATTATTTAGCACCTCACCTTACTACCCGTTCGGGTTATACGCTTAAGTACTAATTACACTAATGGATTAGGAATTGTGAAGGTTTAATTTAGAGGAAGTGAACCAGCATTTGCGTGGAGGGAGAGTGGAAAACCAACTAAGAAAAAAACCGGTTCACCCGACTGAGATTCGAACCTCGATCTCCCCGTCCTTGGTTGTATAGCTAAACACGACTGGCGCGTTAGCCAACTACGCCACTGAGGCGGGTGACAAGTGTATATATATATATATATATAATACACTTGTATATATATATATATATATAGAGAGAGAGAGAGAGAGAGTGTGTGTGTGTGTGTTGGTGTGTGTGTTGGTTAGTTCATTCAAACACTTGAGATATAACTCGGACATTATATATATAAAACAATCTAAAGCAATCACCAGCTCAAATATTAAGAAGGAACTTTATAAACTATATATTTACTTTAGTAAACATAATTTACATTTTTATACTTTCAAAGGACGTTTTCTTGTCTCGTTCTCGATACTTTTTTATATTCTCATCTCGAGATTGTCTCGAATTGAAAAAAATGTTTTCACACATCCCTAATCATAAGCCCCTATAGATACTTACGTGACGGAATGTTGCTAATGATATAACGTAGAAAGGTCCGGCTCTTAAGACGATATGTTTCTGCGAACGCATTATCATTATTTTAGTAATTGTTTTGAAGTTCTCCGATTGATCGAACCATTCCAAATTGTAAATGGCTTCGTTTAATTTAAGGCTCTGAAAATTAAATTTTTTTTTTTATCATCACGTCTTACTACCTGTTCAGGTTATATGCATTCATGATAATTACTTTAATAGGGTAGGGACGAGGAAGGAATAATTTAATGGTAATATAGTCGCATTTGCTTGGAAGGAGAATGGGAAACCATTTAAGAAAAAACACCCTTATTAGACCTGCCTGGGATTCAAATCCTGATCTCCTTGTCATCAGCAGGTTAGTCTAACACGAGTGACACCTTAGGCCATTTGGCCACTGAAGTGTGTCAATATTTAATAATTCCTAGAACTATTTACATATATTTACAGTTATTCTCAATAATTATAGTAAGAACATTTTAGGTAGACACCAAAACATCATGAGACGTATTTTTACAAACTTTTACTTAGCACATTAAAATTAAAATAAATATTTATTTTAAATTATAGCATATTCAAATTTATTTTACACATGTAAAATAAGACAAAATTGGATCTTTTTCCAAAATTGATTACTTGGCTTTTATGATCAATTATGTCAATTTTAATTAGAATTAACAATATAAGAACTAAAAATAATTTTATAAAATAGCAAAATAACTGTTCTTAGCTTTTTTGCCTAAAATTGCAAAAAAAGTACCAAATACCAACTGCACTATTACAAAAAAAAAATCTTAACATCCCTTTACTCAATCAAAGTTCCCATTCAACCAAAGAATATTGGTAAAGAAGTAAAACATGTGTTTGATCTGGTTTTTATGATGGTCATTTGTGATCCGAAGACAAATTTTTTAAATTAAAGAACTACATTTAAATGTACTTTTTTATACGTATTATCTGTATTTAAGTTTGAGTTTAGTTTTTTTTTTTACAATTTTTAGCAGAAATTTTTTTTTATCTACAAACTTTTAATACCGAAATCCAATTTCTTATTTAGCAAAATCCAGTCTTTTACTGTCACCTTTGATGGATATTGGATATTATCAATACCGATAAAATAACACTAATAAAATAGTAAAAGATTATCAGCATTAATCTAAAAAAAATTAGTATTTTCTAAAAAAGAGCCTGACATCTCGTCTTATCACAGCAGTTAATTTGAAAATTGGGTTCCACTATTACTATGAGCACTAATATATCAGCGCTTGCCCTTGATTGGTTTAATTTTGGTTAAGTTATGAGGTTAAGGGGAATGGGGCATTGAAATTTTTATTTCTAAATTATAATTTTGATAAATATTATTAATTATAAACTTGATTTAAAATCTTAAAAAATAATTTTAAAATTTTGGTTGGTTTTTTATAGAAGTTATAAGCATTTGAACAAGGTTTAATACGAAACCACACCATACATAAAATTATTGAGCGTAAATTCTGAAATTTCATATAAAACACGTTAATATATTGTGAATGATAATGAACTAATTAAATTTGCCAATAATCAACTAGTTTAATTTTATTTTTTAATTACAATATCAAGTTTTATTTTCTAAAATAAAACATCTAGTTTTGATGGGGTTATATATTTTAGGGGCTGTATTGAATGTTTTGTTTAATATGTTAACCAAATGAACAAGGATTGTAGTTTATTAATAAGTTTTAGTTTTAATATATAAAGTTAAACTACGGGAGTGGTGTCGTTTTGATTGACCCCATGTTCGACGCGACCTAGACTGGCCCTCAGGTCGTATAGCAGAGCGGCCAAATATAGCCGGAGTGTACCGATCCTGGCGTCAGTCACAACAACTAGGTGGAACCTCCACCTCGTTATCTTTGTTCCAACCTTCTAGTTGTTTTCTTTCTCCATTTCATCTCATTCGCCAGTGACAAGAAACTGTAGAGGGGTGAGAGTTTAGTTGAAAGAATGTGAGATTACAGATAGCCTCTACGCAAGCGCACACTTCTGATGTGTGGCGAGATTTATGACCTTGAATGTGTATAGATTGTCGAGTCTCAAAGTCGGTAATAACCAACAATAAACTATTGGGTAGTAAAGATAAATTAATGTAGTACTAGTTATTTTTTCAACCACTTTTTGATAATTACCTTAGTTATCAAAATAACATATTCAACACACTACATATAATCAGACCTATTTATTTCCACAAACTATTTGTAAAAAGCCAATAATTAAGTGGAGGTGCTTTTATGGTTGTTGAATATGTATTTTAAACATTTGATGTTAAGTGCATTTATGTTTTGGTGAGTGATTTTAGTTTAGCCGGATTTTTTTTATCATTGTTTGTGAGTATGCCTAGAAATTGGCAATCTGGAAGACCTCGGAAAAGAAGTAAAAAATCAAAATGCAAAAGAGCGGAGTGGAAGAAGAAAAAAGAAGCCCTTCTAGAAGCATGCAGAACTAATCTTTCGTAAGTTGCACATTATAACTATTCAAATAATCTAGTACATTTTCCTAATGTTGTTAATCAAAGGTATTGAATATAAAAGTTCTATTAACTATAAGAAATAGATATAATTGAAACAATTATTTTTAAATTATTAGCTGTCCACTGTCATTACATTTTTATTTGTTTTTTATTTAGCACCGCGTCTTACTACCCGTTCGGTTTATACTTTTATATACTAACTACGCTAATGGGTTAGGAATTGGGAATGTTGAATTTAGAGGAAGTGAACCCGCATTTGCGTGGTGGGAGAGTGAAAAACTATTTAGGAAAAACCACCTCCCAGTTCACCCGACCGAGATTCAAACCTTGATTTCCCCATTCTCGGCAGTCTAGCTCAACACAAAACTAGCGCGTTAGCTGACTACGCCACCGAGGCGGGTTACTTTTTATTATCGTGTGTTTTTAGACTATCTAATTTCTAACTAACTTTTCAAATATTTTTATTTAATTTTTATTAGGGACGTGTCTCGAGATGAATGGCAGGACAGAAACGTGTCACCACAACCTGGCCCCTCTGGTCTTCATAACCAAATGAATCATTCTCCCACGTCCTTATCCAAGTAAGTTAATCATATCATAGCTATTTAAGTTTTGTACCTAATGATTTATGTTAATATTAAAAGCTAGAACTATTTTAAAAATATACAATGGCAGTGTTGGTAGCAACCAATTATTTATCATATCTATATGAAAGCATGGATTGAAACGGCACAAAAGCGTTCATTTCCATTCTACTCTTCCATGAGATTGAAAAATATCTATTTAGGTTTTAACCCAGAAGAAAGTTCAGCCCAAACAATTAGGTATGGTACAAATTGAAGTGTTTCTGGGTCAGATGTGTTGTAACCAGTGGCATGATAACCTTATTGGGCTAGGGGGAGCGGGTAAGCGGGTACCGGGGGACCTCCACCAGGACTTGTTTGAAGAATATAAGCCCCTGGAAGCTATTTGAAGGTATTATTTAAAATGATAGTTGGGGCTTTGAGCATCCTTCCACTAAAACCTAAATAAATTTCTTTTACACTTTCTTAATTTCTCATAATTATGGGGTGTATAGAAAGTATCATGATGTTAAAATATTTATTTTGAGATTTTTATCAAAATTAACTTTTTATATCCCTTTGTTGTTTGTATAGTAATAATTACAATGCTCACCTTAATCAACAGCTCTTCTCACGTGTGGTTGGTTTTATGTTAAAAAACGAACACTGAATAGTACCTAACAAAATTGTTTCACTAGTACTGGGCTGCTGCCAACCCGGCACATATGTGTTTGCTGGCAACTTTCTTAAAAAATTACTATTTTTTTTATGAATTTGCTGAACTAGGGGCGTGAAAAATTCTAACTGTTGAAAAGAACTATTTTGTTAAATTCCAACCAATTTCAGCATAGTTTGTTCACATAGCCTACATTTTCTCTTCTATGACAATTGTAAAGTTACTTAAAAATATTCAATGATTATTTTACTTCAAATATGTGTTGTCATTTGGATGTGTGATGCAAATACATATTACCTTTTCAAATAATAATACGAATTTGAACGACGAATGACTAGGGGACATCGTATAGAAATATTTAGCTACCAGAAAAGTCCAAATCTACCATAAACGTTAACTTACTCTACCATAAACTACTCTAATAGAATATGATTCTTTTTTAATGGTCTACAATAACTGAGTCAAAGATGTCCAAAGCTAGGAATAAAAATCTATATTGACCCGTTCAATCAAATACCAACCAATCTTGGTAGTTTTACTCTGCAGACCCAAATAATAGATCCAAGGATGGCCAAAATTTAAAAAATATAGGATAAAGAATTTTTTTTCAGATTTCGATGAAACTCGTATGACAAACACATCTTTTGGTTAGAGTACTAGTCAAAAGGGGGGAGGAGGGGGAATATTTGTTGAGCACACATCATAAACCATAGCGGAGAAACTGTGAACTTGAATAAGGTTTAATATTTTCCATAACATTTTAATTTAGTTTATTTTATTTTAAATTTATAATATATCTCTAGAGATGAAATATCTCTATAATTTTAAATAATTAACAATAAGCATATGTTTACTAACCGTGATTAATCATATAATTTTATAAATTAACAGATAACCGCTACAAAAGCGTTATTTTTATTTTTTTTATTTTTTGTTATTTCAGTCTAAATGTTTCGGGAATCCAAGAACTTTCAGATTCTGACCAGGAATATTGGGCTGAAATCCCCATCACAAGGGATCCAAATATCAAGGAAATGAATGAACTCCTTAGTGGTCGTCGTGTGGTAAATATAGTTCATATGCTAAGTCAGCTTACTACCCTTGCCACACATGGGAGAATATGTACTGAAGGACGTTTTTTGTTTCATTCCGAGAAAAGGATTGGAATTGTCAGCCATTTGATTTTTAAATGTTTAATGTGTGAAGAAACTAGAGTTGTCAAAACTGAAGTGGAAAGCAAGGAAGAAGAGTTAAATGATGAGTTTGTGTGGGGTGCCTTATCAATAGGGATAGGCCATCAGCAAGCACAAGAAATGATGGCATTGATGGAGGTGCCAATCATGGATAAAAAGAAATGGAGGCGTCATGAACAACGTATTGAAGTGGTAAGTTATTCTTATTTCTACAAGCATGTTGTTTTTACAAGTTGTTGAGTTTAGTATGGGTGCATTAAAAACTTTTTACATCTTATTTATTATTGTTATTATTATTGTTTATTATTATTATTATTATTATTATTATTATTATTATTATTATTATTATTATTATTATTATTATTATTATTATAGGTATGGGAAGAAAAATTAGAAGAATGTATGCGCCAAAATGGTGTTCGAGAACGAGAAATAGCGTTGGAAAAGGGGCATGTAGATGCCGATGGATTTCCCTATATCACAGTATACCAAGATGGGGGCTGGTGTACACGTTCATACGGGCATGCATATAATGCGTCGTCAGGAGTGGTAAGTTAAATGAAAATGCTACAACTACCCCACTAAATCCATTTAGTGTATTCGGTCCTAATTCGTCCATGTGTAATATACAGTGTCTTGGAGAGTCCTCAAACATGAAGTGTCTTTTCAGTGCATGATCATCTCACTTAATATTAGCATTATTAAACACCTTTTAAATTAAGTTTGTGTGAATACGATTAAACTAATAAAACACATTGCATTTTTATACTATTATAAAACAATATTTTGTTACAGGCGTGCATAATAGGTGCTGCAACTAATGGATTGCTGTACATTGGAGTAAAAAACAAATATTGTTATATATGTAGCCAAACTGAACCAGGAAAAGAATCAAAGGAGCACAAGTGCTACAAGAATTACCAGGGCACTTCCACTGGAATGGAACAAGCTATTCTCGTGCAGGGTTTCAGAGAAAGTGAGAGGATGCATAATTTGCGATATAAGTACATTGTCAGTGATGGTGACTCTAGTACTTATGCAAAAATTCAGCGTAATGTATCCTATGGAAGACAGGTCATAAAATTGGAATGTGCCAATCATATGGTCAGGAACTACACAGACAAATTGCATAAGATCATAAAGGACACAGCTCATGATATCACAGCCCGTAAAGAACTGTCTCAATTAATCCCGCGACTAACAAAAGGTGCTCGAGCTGCCATCACTGATGCTGGTGACAATGTGAGTAACAGTGATGTTTTACGTGATGACCTACGTAATGGTCCGTATCATGTTTTTGGACAGCATTCAAACTGCCGGGATACCTATTGCAAGCGAAAGGAAGGAGGAGAAATCAACAAGGTTCCAATGATGTCTCCAACTTCTGTGTGGTCTGCCATCATGAAGGCACTCGACCCCCTAGTCATCAAAGCAGATAAGCTTGTGGGAAATCACACCACTAACCAGGCCGAACGCTATATGAGTCTCGTTTCAAAGTTTTCAGGTGGTAAACGAACGGATGTCAGCAAAAGTGGACGATACAAGAGATGTTGCTTAGCTGCTGGTCTCTCTCATACTGAAGGTCCAAACTGGCATGCTTCACCTCTAAAAAGATTGATTGGGCATAGCCCAGGTCATTTTACCAAAAAGATATTTGCAGCAAGATCAAGAGCTGTACAAAGTCACCGAAAAAGAAAAGCATCAAGACATCTACCATTTGGGACACCTAAAACAAAACAAAAAAAAAGAACTGGGACGGATACCGACTATGGTCCAGAAGCTGAACAACCAGACATCAGTGAAGAACAAATGGCAGAAAAAAAAGAAGAGATTCTGTCCAGACTAAGAAAGGAAGTTGCAACGGAGAATCTTTGTAATGAACTTGAACGCAGGACATTAGGCCAGAGCGGCAATATAGCATGGAAGGAAGCAAGGCTTAATAGACTAACGGCATCAATGTTTGCAAAAGTTTGCAAAATGAGAGAAGACACAGCCTGTCACAACACTGTGGTTGGAATCGTAAACCCAAAAGAGGTTAACACAGATATGATAAAATATGGAAGAATAAATGAATCCACTGCTATAAAAAAGTATGAGGACAAATTCAAAGAAAATGTTGTTCCATGTGGTCTATTTGTAAATACTAGTTTTCCTTATCTGGGAGCGAGTCCTGATGGATTGGTGGGGGACGACACTATAATTGAAGTGAAGTGTCTACCTTCCCTCAACAAATTGAAGCTAGACAAGCCAAATATACAGTGTATTCGTGACGCTTGTGAAGTGAAGAATGTCGGTCTTCGTGTGAACGATGAAAACAACCTAATTCTGAACAAAACACACCCCTATTTTTATCAAATACAAGGACAACTAAACATAACAAAAAGGAAAGTTTGTATTTTAATAATATTTTGTGACTATGATGTTGAGTACGTCAAGGTGGAACGGGATCAAAACTTTTGGGTAAAGGAAATGCTTCCAAAGCTAAAAAGATTTTATATGGAATGCATTCTCCCTGAAATAGTGGATCCTAGACATGTTCGTGGTATGCGATGTAGGGATCCTTTGTACATAAAAAAAGCCATGGGAAAAAAACGTGCCAAAAAGTAAGTTTAAAACGAGGTTAGACAATTATAAAAGTAGTTTATAATACTTAATTATTATTATTATTATTATTATTACTACTACTAATACTACTACTACTACTACTACTACACCCAATGTGCCATTAACGTGATAAACTCTATAGTAAAAATAACTTACAGCCAATGAGAGAAAACAAAAAATACAGGGAATACATGGTCATTCTTGGTAAGGGCAAAAAATGAAAATTATTAAAATAAATTATAAATTATGAAAGACAAACCCTCCAACAGAAGGACATTTAAGCTTTCACCCCCCGTATCCCACACTGGTGACGGGGTCAAGTGACAATATTTTAATAATGTATGTCATCATTGGCACCATATAATAGCCATTCTGATGTTTTGTAAATTAAAAGCTAAAACTACAATACAAAGTGACGCAAAATTAGCTGAACTTAATATATTATATTTTGTTATTTCATTAGTCCAGATGTAAGCTCACAAATTTTGAGGATAAAAACATTACAACTCCAACAATACCAAAAAATCATTTTATTGTTATCTTCACTAGACCCAATTTAATTTTTATTTTTATCAATGTGTTCTAATTATATATTTATTTTTGATTGGAATCAATAAAAGTGTGTACGGGTTCACCTTGTATATGACTTTTCTGAATGTTGTAAAAATAGACAAATGATTTAACTCGAATGTGTTCGCAAAATAGACAAATTACAAATCTATTAATAGTAAATCATAAAAATATTAAAAAAAAAACTTAGTGACCGTCTTTCTGACAACAATCGATGTGTCGAAAACCTGGCAGCGCGAATAACTCGAAACTAAACACACCCTACTGTGAAAACTATTGGCATTAGAGGCTTGAGTCTTATCTCAAAATAAACTTAAGTTCATGATGATTATTTCGTACACTTACAGTACCCATCTATGTCAATTAGGAAAAAACTTTTTCACATAGTGAAAATATGTCTGCAATCAAGATTGTATTATAGTCTTATTTAAGATAACATTTTTTTCCCAAACGAACCAGCTAGAATACGAGAGTATTAATAAGATCATAATGGCTTGTAAGACCTTTGTAAATAATTCTGAAAAAATTACGGTGATAGTCACAATAGTTTCGGAGAAACTGTGAGTTAAGTTTTGGGGTGTTCTAATATTTGATCACGGAAGCCATGATGTATTATGCTCAACTTGGTGTACCCGAGGAAACTATCCTAAAAGGAGACGAAGAGTAAGTAAAAGAACCGTTCCCCCTTCTTTCCCTTCGTCCATCTACAAGCATACGCGTGATAATGAAACTGTGATGGAAAAGAAAGCGACATAGACCTCTCTCGTTGATTCCCTTTACTCAACTGATAGGTCTGCTCCCTCGCGTAGGCTTATATCAGGTTGTAAAACTGTATTGGGGAGGAGTATACACCCACATCTAACATATTTCCAAAAATTAAGTCATTCGTGAGAGTTACCATTTTTTACAATGGTCCATTCCCCTTAAGATGAGGCCATAGTGTAATCGGCTAAGGTAAGGCTGGTACTGGTGTATAAACTATAAGATGAAGCCATAATGTAATCGGTTACAATAAGGCTGCTATCTTACTTTGTAAATTTTGAAAGCTTAGCTTGAACTATTACATTATAGTATAACTTATAAGATAGGGTCGTAGTTTAATCCATCAAGTTAAATAGTTTCTAAAGTCTGTTCACCGTAAGAATTGTTTTCTGAAAGGCCTTTTTCCCTACCAGAAATCTATTATATCGTAGGATATTGGTAAGAAAAAAGGCCTTTCAGGGAGTAATTCCTACTGTGAAGGGAATATACATATTAACTTATTTTATATCAACAATGCAACTGACTCACCGATGTAATAATGGCTTCACCATGACTACAGTACAAGAAGAGCTCTATTACCATTACTATGGCAAAGGTGGAGAACTTGAGGAAAGTCGTTACAGAATTGGAGTTGGTCTGAAAAATATGTATTTAATCAACAAGTTTGAGAGCATTGATATAAAAATTACTTGAAGAGGATAAGACCAGAAATGGAGTTGTTAGGATGTAACAGAGACGTAAGGAAAGAGTAGTGAAAACTAAAGTGAGATGACGTGCTTAAATAAAGAGAATGAATGAGCGTGACAAACTAAGATTCTGTAATAAAACTATGTTGGGTAAAATTCACATCTTCATTTTTTATCTTTAAATTTTAATCTTAGAAAATGTGAAAATCATAAGATATTAATATTGTACATTTAAAAAAATACATAAATATATTTTTATAAAGGCTTCGAAGGACCTGTCTTTTCTTGTCTTTTTAAATTTAACTATCAATTGGCAGTAGACTGAAATCCCCCATAGTAGCTATCAGATGATAGGTTTAAAAATATACCATGGGAGAAGATTAAATAATATTTAAAATTATGATGTGTAAACACTCACCACAGTTTGATATGTTGTGAAACATATCACGACAGTCAAAACAATGTATTGATAAAATAAAATCTTGCTTGTTAACTTCTCAAATCTTTCGGCAAAGCTGAAATAAATTAAACGTATTTTATGAGTTATTAGTGTTCACATTCAACACAATTTAGAATGACCCGATAATATAAATACCTTATTATTAATTTGTGGAACTCGATACACTGGTTCAGACGAAATTCTATCCCAGCAGTGATGACCTTATTGTCCAACTGTGAATGCTTAGAAAATACTTCATTATTTTTCTCACCAAGGGACAAGATAGTCCCCTTCAGGTCATCTTCTAAATGTGTTTCTTCTAACAGTGAGTGAGTAGTTTTGATCTCATTTTCAACAAAGTTCAAATGTGTACTATCATCAATCCTTATAGGATTGTGAATTTGGAGTTTATTAACTGTAATGGATTCATAAGCATATTCGATGATATTTGGTGGTATGGCTTTATTCAATTTAGCATTTGTTTTAGTGTTAGAAAGATCAATTCTTCGCATGCTCTTATTTCTTTTGCGACTCAAAAGATCTTTAGTATTATCTGTATTTAAACTATCCAATATATCTGCGAGGGAAAGCAACTGTCCTGAGATATGACCCATAAAAGTAACAAGAATGCATGTTACCGTACTATACATACAGCTTAATAGAAACAGTTCGATCAGTTCATAGACCACTACACATTCAAACATGGGACTTAGTCTCCAATCAAACGGGAAATACAAATCAAAGGCTAAAACTCTCTTGTGGTTCTGATCAAAATCGGCGGTTGTCCACAGTAAAATCACTTGGTAGATAGGTTCGATGTGCCAAATAAATGATAAGCCAATGCATCCGAACATGAATATCAGTGATAATCTCTCGATTCTTTTTTATATGACTTTCGATATGGTTTGTTTCTTTTCCATTATTGAGTAGTTGGCATCCAGCTGCATGCAAAGTTTCTCAAAGTGTTCTCTCTCGATGATTATAACCACGTTGCGTATTACAGTCTCGGAGAAAACTAAGAGGAGACTCAGAATGGATAGAAAGGCATTCGTGTTGTTCCAGGCATTGTACAACATAATACTTGCACTAACCATATGATTGATGGCAAAACTTAGTATGAACAATGCATAGATGTAGTACAATACATTGGAATCATCTGCAGGCCATAGACCTATGTAATGAAGCATCGCTAAGTTGGTACCCAGCCATTTTTTAATGATAATCTCTTTTTGATTAGCCATTGCTTTCAACAACAAAATGCTATAAAGCCAGATGTAACTCCCGAAAGATTTTTAGACAGGAACCTAAAATAGAAACAAAGTATAATTCACATAAATTCAAAAATGAGCCATATATTTCTCAATTCATGATTTAAATGATTCTTTTTCATTAATATTTTGTCCACCCAGAAAGATTGCAGTCTTAGCTTGATAGATTTCACCATCATCATCATCTTATAAGCTACACCATAGTGTAAAATGACAAAGTAAAACCGCTATCTTTCAAGGCAAAAGAAGTGAACACTGGGTTTATCCCAAAGTTTGCCCCCTTACCTGGATTTACCTGTATTGTAAGATAGAAGCATACTGCATAATTAAAGAAAAGTAATGCTTCTACTTAATTAGATACATTTTATGAACTTAGTTCATATTTTATCACTGCATCTTATCTAATTGCGCTAATGAATTAGGGATGAGGAAGGTTGTATTTATAGGAAGTGTGCCCGCATTTACATAAGGTAGAATGTCAAATCATTTAGGAAAATACCAAATACACCTAACAGGGATTTGAACCCCAATCTCCCTGTCATCGGCAGTCTATTCTATTGTGAGAGTTATGCCTTAGACAATGCAGCCACCAAAGCAGGTAATTCACTTATTATTTATAAGATAATTTCAGTGGTCTGCATTTTACTACTCGCCCAGACTATATACATACTTAAACCAGTGAGATAGGGGTAAGAATGTAGAATTTATATAGTGTGTATTCCCATTTGTGTTGAGAGAAATTAGGGAAACATCTAGTAAAAAAAACACATCTGTACACCCAGCCAAGATTCAAACCCTGACCTCTCCCCCCTGTCAAAAGGAAACCAGACAAGGCCAGACTGATGCCTTTGCTTTATGGGATATAATATGATGGACTTTATAAATACACAAAAAATAAAATGCTTACATAAGTTGTTCATTTAAATTAAAATTAACAAAACAATATTTTAAAGTTAGCTTCTTAAATGGGTCTTGAAAAAAATCATATCACCCCTCCAAAATATGTTTCTATATCGTATGGGTCATCAACATGAATTTTCAATTAGAGTAGAATCAGATAATTTAATTAAATTAAGATTTTTAAGTATACCTGCTCAAATTCTTTGATTGACTTTGCTATTCTAATCTAGTAGGTTGGGCTTCGAATACTAACCAAATACACTGAGAGCAGTTTTAAAAAATATTAGTTTAGATGTGAATCAATTAAAAGAAAAAGAAAATATTGACTCCCCAACAGCTTATTTCAAAACTTGTTCTCTTTAAATGAAGGTAGATTCTAGACAACCCCATTTTCTGTCATTGTGCACTACTTAAGTTCAGGTAACTTAATTTTAATATATTTATAATTTTTAAACTTTTAGTTTGAATTTTTTTCACTACTGTATCACAAAATTATCTCAAGTATCAATGAGAATGTAAAGATTATAGTGAAAAACAATTCTATAGCTAAGATTGCACCCGAATTTCTCTCTAATCAATAATAATTTGTTCATCAAAATATAGTAGTTTTAATGCAGCCGCTTCGTTGGCCACATTGTTACGCAATAGAATAGACTACCGAAGATGGGGAGATTGAGGTTTGATCCCACTAAGATATACTGGGTAGTTTTTCCTAAACGATTTTCTGCTCTCCCTCCATGCAAATGTGGGTACACTTTCTCTTAATTTAACCTTACTAATCCCTAACACATCAGTGAAAAATTATATAGGTGTATAGTCCGAACGGGTAGTAAGACACAGTGATTAAATACCTATATATATATATTTTATATTAGACAAAATTTATAGTTTACTAACTTATAGCTATAATATATACCATTGTGTTGTATGTCTCTTTACGTAGTGGCTAAGCAAATTTATGATTAAAGTACGGTAGATATGTTATGTCTTCCTTATATTTGAAAATGGGTTCAACATTATTATTTTAAATTTCTAATTTATTCAACACACTTTAGTCTGGTTTACAAGTTTTTAAAGAATACTGATAAAAAAAAGTAGGCTAGGTATTTTAAATATTTTTTCCTCATGTTTTTTATTGTAAATTCATGTAACTTTCACAATGTAAAAGTGACTTTTGCAACTGTTTGATAATAATTGCATCTAATAAAATATTAATGAAAATTGGTAAGGTTGCTTGTTTAGTTAAAGTTCCAATGCTAACTTTTCTAGTTTATTATTCCGAATCGTGACTCCGTAATAGGAAATATCTTATTAAGGCAAGTGATATGTTTTATTCTCTCAGTTAAATTTTTTAACTTGTATTCTAAGAACAGTTACTGAATAAGAAAAAAAAAACTATCCTGCCTAATCATCTCATTACAATTATTCCAAGAATTGGCAAGCAGCTGAGCTAAGAAGTTTTTTGTATTTTCCGATTTAGCTTTTTCTTTTAAAAAAAACACTTTGTGCTTGAAATATGAATTAGCTTTAATTTATATATATATATATATATATATTGACAGCTATAATGCTTTGTCATAAAGAAAAAGCCAGCAAGGCCGTAGTCAAGGGTTTTTTTTTGGGGGGGGGGTTTAACCCTTCACCCCCCACAAAATTTTATGAACAAAATATATATGGCTTTATTTATGGTTCAAACAATCCAAAATTAAGGTACAAGTACAAATTAGGGGGCTTTGTTACCACAGTTAGCTTCTAGAGGTGTTTAATATCTATCATTTTTTCTAGCTTTCGGCAGCTAGGGGTTATGTTGCCACAAAAACACTTCAGATAGCTTCTAGAGGTGTTTAGTATTTAGAATTTTTTCTAGCTTTCGGCAGTTAAGGGGATATGTTGCCAAAAAAACACTTCAGATAGCTTCTAGAGGTGTTTAGTATTTAAAAAATTTCCTAGCTTTCGGCAGTTAGGAGGTTATGTTGCCAAAAAACCACTTCAGATAGCTTCTAGAGGTGTTTAATATCTATCATTTTTTCTAGCCTTCAGCAGTTAGGGGGTTATGTTGCTATAAATAAACACTTCAGATAACCTCTAGAACTGTTTTATCATTTAGAATTTGTTCAAGCCTCCGGCAATTGGGGGATGTGCCCACCAACCCCCCCCCTGAAATTATTGGCTGGCTACGACCTTGACTGCCAGTCCAAATATTTATTTTCAATCTTTGTCATTCTGTGATATATTATGCACATTACATAAACTGTAGTATTTGAATTATTTATTGTAAAAGTAAATTGATTTATAAGCATAAAGTGAAAAAGAATTTTTATAAACTTTTGAAAATTATATTTTGTATTTAATAAGGGTATGTATGCCAAGCTTCAAATACCTTGATTTAGCTTCAAAAAACAAACAGCTTCAACTTCACTTAAAAAAAATTGAGGTTCATCAAAATATTTCTTAACCAAATGACCCATAAAATATCATCCTGGACAAGGAAGAAAACTAAGTTAAAGACCTCCAAGCAAGGGCATAGAAAGGTGTGAGTCCAGACCCTTCACCCCGGAATTAACTGCCTCCCCCCCCTCCCCCTTCGGGATTTGTTGGATACAAATAAATTTAAATTTGAAAACCTAAAGTTTAACTTTTTTATCCTTACTACCTACAGTTTTAATTGTATAAATTAGGTCATCAACCAAATATTAGTTACTGAATACTATTTTAATATTCACCTTCAAGATGTACCTTGTAAAGCTTCCGATTGTAAAATTAGCTGTAAATATTTCAAATACTGTACTTCTTTTCTCATAAATCCATATAGTATTGAAAAAGAAAGGATGTTTCTTGCAATGAGCTGAGTAAGTGGGGTCCAAGAAAATAGGCAAACATTTTTGCTATCACCTGAAAGGAATCACCTTAAAAAAAGAGCAACTTAAATAACAGAACAACTGTCAGAGATGGAGTTTGTAGCTTAGCGACCCCCCTAGAAAAATGAGCTTTCTACTCACTTTCCTCTAGAGGCTACAATATTCAAGTCAGCTGATTGCAAATTTTGTTTGAAGACTTTAATAACACATTTGTAAAAAGTAAAAAATAGTTAACATTTTTTTATTTATCAGCACACAGTAAAATGAAAATACAGTATATTTGCACATAATAGCAAAAACATAGTACATTGCTCCTATACAAGTTGGATTACAAAATTACTATTTGTTTAGCATTAGTTTTTACAAAACTAAGCAACTTACTATTATAGTTTGAATTATTCAATCATATGTTTAAACTTTGAGTTTTTGTTCCAGCTCCTAAATAAATAACTTGAAGTTCTATTGTTTGTTTCTTTAATCTAGTGATACTTTCTTCATCAACAATTGATTTTTTGAGAATGTTTCTGCAAACCATTTAAAATAAAATAAACTTATTTTATATTAGGCCTATGCTTATACATATTGAGTGAATTGTAAATAAAGTTTATACAAACCATCGTTTTAATTATGTTTAGTAATAACTCTCTTCTTCTATACTAATAAAATGAAGATTTTGTTTACCTGTCATGAACATTGCGTGATATATACCACGCAGAGGCCTGAAATTTTTAAAATCAGTAGCCCCTGGGCAAGTGCATCTTGAAGCAAGAGTTTTAAAATTTGATTACATTTAATGTTTATTAAAATTCAATTGCAATATAATTTTGAATAGATCAATAAATTTAACCAGTAACCACGCAACTCACACGGAGAGCGCCAAAATAATAATGAATTGCCAGCTTAAAAATCCCAACAGATACTAAAGCAGCTATTATATTTAATCATAATAATTAGATAAAAACTTCAATCACCCAAGCCTAACCTCATCTTACCTTACAAGTCCATTAGAATAAAATTAAAATAAAACTTAGTGTGGATTAATACATTTAGAAACTAGTTACTTCCGCGAGTTGCCAAAAAGTAGTATGTGGGCCTACCTAACAAAGTGGCAGCAAATCTGATATAGTTATAATTGGATACAATTAATATTTTATGTGCTTATTATAAAAAATAATCAAGGTTAATATATATCCTTCCAAGTCTAAGGTAATTGAATTACAATTAAATTTTGGAGATTTGTTATTTTCATGCAAAGTTATCAAGTGATTACTTTTTATTTATCTATTTTTAGCACGGCGTCTTATTACCCATTTAGGTTATAAGCCTATGTATTAACTGCACTAACAGTGGGGGGAAATATATATATATATTATATATATTATATCTATATATAGTTATGTGTTAAGTGAATTGTGTGTATTTGCCTTCGCTAAATTTATAATGAGACAAAATGAATTCTAAGAAATTCAGGGGGAGAAATAATGTTATTTTAACTTGGCTAATATAATCAATGAGACTCTTAACAAATCGGGACTTGTGGGTAGCTTGATAAATATTGGTCTTGCCTACATAAACCTTCTCAATGGGCCAGGAGTTCAGAACCAGTGTTTCTCCATGCCGACATCAAGCATTGTTGTAATACTTATGACTTCATAAAAAATAAAAGGAATAATGATAAAAAAGGATAACAATGTATTATTAGGTCAACAATGAATAAAATGAAAACATGGTTTGTATTATTTTTAATTTGCATATTATTTCACTTACAGAAATAAAATAAATCCTATCTTGTGAGTATACACCTAAAATACAAATATGCAGTTTTTAATATTTTTTTCAAATAAAGAGCAATGTTGCCACCTGGCATTTAGAATGGTTTTGTTGGAGAAACCATTCTAACAAAACTACCTTTTTTTTACTATTTAAATTTTAAAGTTAAGTAAAAATATATAACATATTGGTTGTAATGACAGGTGGCCAAGCGCGCGAGCGACTGAGCTAGGCAATATTATTATATGTTGGTTCATTGAGTGCTAGGAAAACTTCTCATTTTGACATTTTTATTAATATCGATAGGTTTAGCACACTTGCTACTAACGGCCTAATTTAATTGGTAAGATTATAAACCATACTTATATGTGTGTGTGTGTGTGTGTGTGTTATATATATATATATATATATAACTGATGTTAAAAATACTTCAATATTATAAAGTAGGCCTTTACCAATAAGAATCACCATTAGCGTGGAGAGAGGAGGAGAAACCACAACAATAAATGACTTGTCAAAAATCACCCTCATTTCACTGAGCCAAGATTCGTAGCCTCCCCGTCAACAACTATAGAGAGCTATCTGCTAATTACACGCTCGCTCACCAGTTTGGCCACCTAATCACTTGCGTGCTCGCAAGCTTGTCACTCTGGCCGAACCCTAAGCGATGCAAAAATTGAAAATGCCAATTTCCTCTTGTGATAGCTTGAAATCTCTGTAGAACATGTACATGGTTAATTAATTTGAAGATATCATGTAAATTTAGAACAAAAATGACGAAGTAATTTGCCCAGGCCAGACATCAAACTTGGGGCTTTCTCTTGATGTATCTTTTTACCGTTGATGGGTAAATAAACCCATTATTATTCGGTTTTCTTGAGGCAAAAAACCCTTCTTTCCCTTTGGTTTTTCCAAACAAACATGGAAACTTCCATTTCAAATTCAAACAATTCTAAAGTTCTAAAGCCGCGTCCAGACTAAAACAGAACAACGAACATTCCCACAAACATGTCTGTTGTTCGGTTCGTTGTGGCCAAGTGTCCAGACTTGTACAGAACATATTCCCATAGTTGGTTCATTTTTAAAATTATTTTTACTAATGAATAAAAGAGATATTAAATTAGACTGGTGAACAAAAATGCTCGTGTGTGTGTGTGTTTATTATGATATATTAAACCATACAAAAAATTGAATTATTGTACTTAGGTAGAGATGGTTGGTTACAAATAAATTGAACAAATTACTTCAAGTATTAACTTTATTTATCTAAATTTCATAAACAAGTTTCCTATTTAGTAAACAAAAAGAGAAAAAATAACATTTATGGAAATAAAAATTTGGGAACAATCAGTTTATTATATTGTTTTAGTTAAACGAGGTATGCTGACTGGGAAATTAGCTGCAAGCAAAAAAGATGCAGCATCATTAACAGAAAATCTGGTGAAAAAATATGACTTTAACCCTCCCCTTACCTGCTTCGATGGCCACAAGGTCTAAGGTGTCACTCTAGTGTTATACTAGACTGCCAAGGACAGGGAAATCAGAGTTCGATCCCAGTCGGGTGCAGTGAAGGAGATTTTCCTAAATGGTTTTACACGCTCTCTTTGTGCAAATGTGGGTGCACTTCCTCTAAACTAACCTATCTCATGTTTAGCCCATTAGTGTAATTAGCACATAGGCGAACAACCTGAGTGGTTAGTAAGACGTGGTGACAAAAAAAATCCTCCCCTACTTGTCCCTAAGTACTTAGGGCGTATTTTGGCTCACTCGGGTCAAGCAAATATTTAACCTACAACAAATGTTATATATATAATAATTTGTATATAATTTCTTAATTCCTTCTGTGCCAATGGTATCCTATTTTCTTTTTTTCCTTTCTAAGCGTGGTTAACAAACTTTCCATTTTTTTCCTGCACTCGTTCACATCCCTGCTCATCATGGCCCCAATCTCCCCCACGCATCCTGTTTTTTATTTATTTTGTGATCTGCACCCTTAGGATTCCAGATTACCTAGTGTGGCTTATATAACTCAATGAGCTTCATTTGGTCTTCTTTTCACCACTCCATTTTTCTACAATATGCTAAAATAAAGGCGATAATTATTATTATTAATTCAACATATACAATAAAATAAGAAATATACTCGCCAAAAGATAAAATATGTAGACTTACTTACAAAAATCAAAACACACAAATGTAACTCCAGTGCTGTGAGGCCAAAGACTGTATTTTCGGAGAAAGGTTCGTGGAGGCGTCTAGACTAAAACAAGACTAAATACTAAAATCCTTTGATACGACGGTCAAAAACCAACAACTGGAATATCGGTGCCGAAGAGAACAACGAACAGATTCATTTTGTTAAAATGTTCTGTTCGGAAAACCGTCCACACTCCCTTGTCGCAAATATGTTCGTGTTCGTTGTTCTGTTCTACAAAGCAGTTCTAATCTGGATGTTCCAAATCCAGGCATAGATAACGTGACCAGATTTGTTCTGCCCTAAAACAGGATATGTTTAAACTAGGGGGTTTGGAGGAAATAATCGGTATGTAAGACCCCTCCGGCAGTGCTAAGGGAAACCCCTCCCTCCCCAATTTTTTTTTTTTAAGTTTTAAGCCTGAAAAGTCCTATTTTGAGACCATCCTTGACCCCTGCAAATAAGACATGTTAAAAGTTTCGCATTTAGCTGAGTTCGGACGTTGCTGTTTTGTGGCAATTTGTTTAAAACAAGTAGAAAACAAAGCCTACATATGGCAGTGCTGGTACATATTTTGGGATTTTACTGATGTGCTGATGATTTATGGAGTTTTCTCTCAAATGTTTAAGCAGTTCAAGCCCCCGTTTATCAAATTCTAATTTGATATCTATCATTCCACACTGAAATATGGCTTTCAATGTATTTATTTACAAAAGTCATTTCATCAAAAAGCTCTGTATCAAAAGACGCATAGAAGTGTTTTTTTATCAATAAGGTAGTCTATAGCCAGTTAAACAACAGACCATTATGTAGTTTTTTTTCAGAGTTGCCCATTCAAACATTTCCAAGTTCTCGAAATGCGTTGTCCACTGCTCTAAATAATGTAATGATCTCTCGTAAACTGTTACAATAGTCTTGTAAAATCCTCTTTTTCAGGTCCTGAACAGTTGTTTGTCATTAAGTTGTGCAATACATGAGGAATAAATCCAGTATTAATATTATTTTGAAGGTTTGTTTTCATTGTTTTTATCTCTGCAGTAACCTCGATGGCAGAAACATTCTGACCTTCCACTTTTAAAACTGAGTTTTAGAAGGTAGCTAGCTGTATGAAATATAACCACATTAATGAATGTTCATCTTCAAAGAATGTCTTCAAAACCACGGGACATTTAGGTTGACTCAGAAAGTATTCTTTAAGTGGGAAATACAATTTTAAAATTCTTTCCACAGCAGGCATTAGTGCTAGCCTTCGTGTTTTGCTGTACCCCAACATTTTCTGGTGCTCAATATCGATGGTGTCACAAATTTCTTTACATTTTTCCACCCTTAGGCCTACTGTGTAAATAAAGAAGTGTGAATATATTTTCACAACCACGATTTCTACATTTACTGACATTCAGATGCACTTAATATAGTAAAACCACGGGACATTTAGGTTGACTCGGAAAGTATTCCTTAAGTGGGAAATACAATTTTAAAATTCTTTCCACAGCAGGCATTAGTGCTAGCCTTCGTGTTTTGCTGTACCCCAACATTTTCTGGTACTCAATATCAATGGTGTCACAAATTTCTTTACATTTTTCCACCCTTACTGTGTAAATATAGAAGTGTGAATATATTTTCACAACCACGATTTCTACATTTACTGACAATCAGATGCACTTAATATAGTGTTGTGTATAATGTACGAAGCACATCCAATACCTACAATATCTCTTTGCAAAAAAGTTTCCAACATTGGGTTGACACTGGGATAGTAATATTTTGTATGTTGTTTCATTCCCCCCCCCCCACCTTCCTTTGACAATCGTTTTCATTTAGTGCTCACATAATTGTCCAGAGCTCGCACCAGTCGAAATATATTTGACTCTTTTTCATTAATTTTAATTAAAATCACTTTATTTATATTTTTTACTGTATTGAAAATGTATTTATTTTTAACATAAATTTTAATATTTATTAAATACATATTTATTCTTCTTCATCAAGTGATCTTTTTAAATTGTTTTAAACCCACCAAAGTATTATAGAGATCAATGGATTTAACCAAGTGAGCTAGCGCTCGTAAACGATTCAATCAGAAGTAAATTGTAATTATCTGGCAGCCCTGTTTGGTTGCAATGTTGGTATAAAATACTTTAAAAAAAGCTAACAGTTTACTCGCAAAACTGCAACTTTCAAGTCCAAAATTGTTTTATTTTTAAATATTCTGAATGTTTTTGTTTACGTTAATTTGATGTTTTTATGTGTGTTCAATAAATTAAGAAATGAACGTCAACAACATAGTAACTTTGTCTTCGAGTGAAGAAGAAGATTCTTTAAATTTGGTATGCATATTTTTTGTATGCTTGATATCTGAGAAAAATTCTAGTACCATATTTCTATTAATTTTTAATAAATTCAATGCTATGCATGTATATGATATACAGTCAATTTTGGATTACTAGTACATTCATACTGTATATAAAGTTCTATTAATGATAGATTAACCCATACATGATAACCATGCCCTAAAATTAATAAATGTATGCCTATGCGCAAGCCTACGAGAGACGCACGTCTTGCATGGGCATAATTTGATAGAACCAAAGCTGCCTTTGAGTACGTTATTTAATCTAAATGAATAATACTTTTTTGTTG